>CM029560.1:15708808-16308808 GCA_017141385.1 Sogatella furcifera | reverse complement strand
AAAGCTCATTACTACATAGACAATGGGAAATTTTGGAAACCTATCAATATATTATTTAAAAACTGTTTCAGGAGGAAAGTGTCGAAATTCTCAGTCTAATTCCTTACACTAAGTAAGGGAAAATGTTCTATACCTCCAAAAACGCTCTGTTACCGAAGTAACAATGGAGGGTGATTGACATTTATCATAAAATCTATTATTTTGTAGAATTCAAGAGGCTACATGCAGGCAGAATAAGCATATATTAAGAAACATTCGCTGAGAAATGCAATGACAACAGTTAGAAGTATTGGAAAATTCAATTTGAAAATTTAAAAAAGACGTTTTTTGATTGAACTGACTTTCATGCAATAGGAATTGAGAAATTTTAACAAATTAAATTTAAATAGTCTACTTCGTGAGTGTTACTTGATATTTTGAAATATTGTTTTTGTTTTATTGCGACTTTTTTATCAACCTTCAAAATTCAAAATCAATTAAATCTTTTCCTCCACCTACTATCTAAAGTCGCATTTCACTCCCCGGAATCGAATGATGAAGCTTCAGATTCTCTCCCTAGGGAGTAATGTAAACCCATAAGAATAACATGGGTGACCATCCATCAATGCAGCATATGAAAATGTGCATTTTTATATGATCATCTCTTCTTCTTCATGTTCTTGCTGTTCTTCTTCTTTTTTCCCTTCTTCTTCTTCTTCTTCTTCTTCTTCTTCTTCTTCTTCTTCTTCTTCTTCTTCTTCTTCTTCTTCTTCTTCTTCTTCTTCTTCTTCTTCTTCTTCTTCTTCTTCTTCTTCTTCTTCTTCTTCTTCTTCTTCTTCTTCTTCTTTTCCTTTTTCTTTTTCTTCTTCCTTCTACTTTATATTTCTTTTACTTTTTCTCCCTCCCCTTTTCCTTCTTCTTCTTTCTCTTTCTCTTACTTTTTCTACCTCTCCTCTACCTTCTTCTTCGTTTTCTTTTTCTCCCTTTCCTTTTCCCTCTTGTCTTCTTCTTCTTTTTCTTTTTCTCCCTTTTCTTTTCCTTCTTCTATTTCTTTTTCTTCGTTTTCTTCTTCCTTTTCTTCTTTTTCTTTTCCTTGTTCTTCTCCTTATTTTGTTCTTCTTTCTTTTTTCTCCTGTTCTTTTTCTTTTTCTTCTTCTTCTTCTTCTTCTCCTTCTTCCTCTTTCTCTTCTTCTTTTTCATCTTGTTCATCTTTTTCTTTTTCTTCTTCTTATTCTTCTGTTTCATCTTCTTTATTTTCTTCTTCTTCTTTTTTTTCTTTTTATTGTCTCCCTCTTCTTTTCTTTCCTCTACTTTTTCCCCTCTTCTTCTCCTATCCTTCATTATTTTTCTTTTTCTATTTTTTCTTCTTTCTTTTTTTTCCTCCCTCTTCTTTTCCATCTTCTTCCTCTTTTTTCTTTCTTCTTTTCTCTCTCCTTTTCTCTCTTTCTCTTCTTTTTTTCTTCTTTTTCTTTTTCTCTTTCTCTTCTTTCTGTTTTTTCTTCTTTTTCTTTTTCTCTTTCTCTTCTTTTTGTTTTTTCTTCTTTTTCTTTTTCTCTTTCTCCATCATCATCGTCTCCTTTTTTTTCTTTCAACTTTCTTTATTTCTTCTTCCTCTTCTTCTTCTCTGTCTTCTTCTTTTCTCATCTTTCTTTTTCTCCTTATTTGTCTTCTTCTTCTTCTTCTTCTTCTTCTTCTTCTTCTTCTTCTTCTTCTTCTTCTTCTTCCAACTAAACTGTATTTTCAGGACCAGAAACAGGAAATAGCTGCAGCTTTTCGATTGTGATGTTATGTCATCTCTACGACAGTATGGTAGATTACACTTATTTATAAAATTATTATAGTATTAATTGGTGTAGGTGGAGGAAAAATGTTGAGTGCATCACAAACTACTAAAGTGCAACTTTTTCTCCCTCAGGGAGGAAAAGTTGCACTTTAGTTCCTAGGTGCACAAATAACTATTTTTAATCATTGTGATTCTACTTCCCAATTAATGTATGTGGGAAGTGAATGTTAATGTTTGGAAACATACCCTTAATATTTCTAAAATATTTCTTCAAATTTTAAAAAGAACGTTTTGGACTCATTTGTCTTTTTTTTACCTAATAAGTATATTGTATCCTATATAATGAATAAATAATTCAATCAAATAAAATCGATAAGAAGCTTAATAGTGTTATGTTCCACATGATGGCAATATGAGATAGTAAAAAAATGTTTATTTCAACCACTGTCTTGATTGAATTGAATGCAAATTTGAAAAATACCGGTGGTGGGAGCTGATACAAATATGAGAAAGTTGTACACAATAATATGAGAGAAGTAGCACCAGGAGAACAGAGTGAGTATCGCAGTGGAAAAGACGAAAAATACAGTAGATGAAAATGTATGTTCATTTGAGAGCGATTCTCGGTGGAAAGCCGGGAAAGTGATGAAAAAGAGTTGAATGGAACTGGGGGAAAATAGACGGCAGAGCTTTTCATACACTGAAGAATCGCAAAATTCGAAATCGGTAGATTTCTATATATCGATCACAGGGTAGCATTCATGAGAGCATTTTCTATATTTGAAGGACCACAAATCTGAAGTAATGATTAATTTCAATCTATAGAATGTCGTGAGGTGCATTGTCGAGCTCCCTAGAGTAATTCTATTCATTCAATAACCTCACAATATCACTTATAAAGTTGATATACAATTATATTTAATAGATTCACCTCAATATTCACTAAAGGTGGAATTTCCATTCCGACTGAACTTCTCTACGTATTCTTATTCTTTGTATAAGATTGCATTTACATCCGATCGAACAGATCACGACCACTGGCGGCTCGTGCCCACGAAACAGGTGAAGTGCTGTAGACTAAAAGATACGGGCACTTAACCTGTTTCATGAGCCGCCAGTGAACACAGCACAGTTCACATCGATTATTAATGTTCTATTATCTCTGGCCTTCTGTGAATTGGTCTCACCTATTCCAATTATTCTAAAGCTGTCCCACTCGTTTGAAGCGAAGTTTTTGTTCAGTTATATTTTGTTCTGCTCGATAGTGTGTGAATGCAACCTATCCATCATTAAAATTATAAATTCATCTTCAATAAATTATCATGGGTCACTGATTGCATAAATTATTTTTTATTATCCATCATTTCCTTCGATGCCATCAAGAGACTATTGATTAGTTTCTATGAAAGTTACTAAAATGTTGTTGATTTGGAAACATTTATAAACAATATAATCATAAAATGCGTCTATCACTATTTGTATTCTAATAATAAATTCACTCTATATTACACATGTAATATTAACTATTTATCCATAGTTAATCATATAAACTTAACTATATGCTTTTTGTATAGATTGAAAATGGAATTCATTCTTCTTTTGTACAATCGAAAATTTTATACAAAAACGCTTTTTTTTATTAAACTAGCAGCAATTTCACATAGGCGCTGTCAGTTTCATAAATTATAAGTACAAGATTTTTGCTAGTTGCTATTTTAAAACTTGAGCGTAGTATTTTTGATCAAACAATCGCACAATGCTTGTAATACAAAAATTATAGCTTCATCTGTTAATATATATATTTCCCACAAGTTGTATCGTCAATTTGTCTATGTAATTCATCATCCATTGACGGATCTGCTAAGCCTTTCCTTCATTTGATACATTCGCAAACATCTTCTGACGCCACTGCGATGAAAACTAGTTTTAAAACGTGTTTAATAAAGTTTTGTTCTGCAGAGAAGAGTATTCCGTTGATATTCATCGACACGGTCAACCCTCGAAGGCAGGCAAGAGCTTGTTCAGAAATTTTCATTGCGTTTAAAAACTAGTTGCTAACAACTTTGCAACTTTTCTACAAACACAGGTTCATTATTAGTTGCATGGAGTGAGAGTAGTATAATAAGCTGGTTCTGGTGCAATGGGAATTCTGGCACACAGGTTTTGGCGCCAAACCTAACCTAACCTAAGTTTTTGGCGTTTAACCTAACCCCCGTCCCTTCTTCAGCCCCCCTCCCACCGCTCAAGGTCACAGCTTGAAACTTGATTCAATATCTTCCAAATTAGTTCATCTATAATCTTGCTGAACCATTGAATTTACAGTAAGAATTGGTCGTATGAAGGAGGAAGATATGCAACCTGCAATACATCTACAATTTAAAAAATACTGATAAGTGGCTTAATTTTGAACGGAATTCAAAAATATTCTAACACAACATTTCTAGACCTTATTTGGACCTGCCTACCAAATATCAACATTTTCTACTGATTGGTTTTAAAAAAATTGAGAAAACGCTAAAAACTATAGAAAAACTTTAATATTTCGTGTATCCTTGGGAAGTTTTTAAAATCCGTTCTTAGTGCGTATCTAAATGTCCAACTGAACATGCCTGCCAAATTTGAACGCATTTGGTTCAGTGGAATTTTAGTTCTGGTGATGAATGAATGAATCAGTCAGTCAGTCAGTCAGTCAGTGCCATTTCGCTTTTATAGATATAGATTATATCAAATCAAATTCTCGTTTATTTCACAATCAATATACAGTACATGAAATAATATTTTATCAACTAATAATACAATCTTATAGATAATTAAAGTACTAGACTAAATTTTTGTTTATAATGATTGCAATATTATAAATAATACAGTACTAGATTAAACTTTTATTTATAATCTAAATCTATAGAAGCGAAATGACACTGACTGACTGACTGACTAATTGATTCATTCATTCATTCATCACCAGAACTAAAAATCCACTGAACCGAATGCATTCAAATTTGGCAGGCATGTTCAGTTGGATGTTTAGAGATGCGCTAAGAACGGATTTTAGAAACTTTCCAAGGATACACAAAATATTAAAGTTTTTCCATAGTTTTTCAGCGTTTTCTCAATTTTTTGAGAACCAATTGGTAGAAAATGTTGATATTTGGTAGGCAGGTTCAGATAAGGTATAGAAATGCTGTGTTGAAATATTTTTGCAATCCGTTCAAGATTACGCAAGTAATCAGGTTTTCAAAATTGTAGATGTGTTGCGGGTTGCATATCTCCCACCTTGATACAACCAATCCTAACTGTAAATTCAATGGTTCAGCGAGATTAACCAAAAATTTAGGTAGATAAACTAATTTGGAAGATATTGAATCAAGTTTTGACTATGTCCGATATACTTGTCAAGGTTACGCTTAATGTTAGCGTTTTACTATTTTTTGGAATTTTCTGAGTTTTTCTCAGATTTTTCTAGAACAAATTGGCAGAAAATGTTGAAATTAGGTGAGCAGGTCCAGATTAGGTGTAGAAGTGCTGTGCTCAATAAATTTAGAATCCCTTCTGAATGGGATTTGCAGGCAAGCAAAGCGAGCCTGTTTGTCTCAGATGACACTGACAGAGGTTTTGCAGGCAAGCAAAGCGAGCCTGTTTGACTCACTTACACTGCCTTTACTGTCAGGGGTCCAGTAAGGCGGAGAAGGTGAGCGAAGCAAGCCTGCCGGCTAGTTCTGTGATAGAATGAGCCTATATGGGCGCTATGGCCTGTGCGTAGTCTTGAGTTGAGTTGTAAAAAATTAAATCATGGTGTGGAGTGAGAGCAGACTGAGGAGACGAAAATTCATATGAGTTAACAAATATTTATTAATATATTAGCATGAAAGGAGGGTCCCTGCAAGGTTGAAAACCTGAGCTATGAAAATTATTACAAGTTATCAGTCAAAAAAATGTTCTTAGATAAAAAATAAACTGAATGACTTCTATTATAAAAATGTAGAACTTAAATATTCAATAAGAATTAATATTGGCAGTAGGAGTGGAAATAATATGAAGGTGTAGAAGAAGAAGACAACATACAATATCAAGATGTTGCTATTGGAAATTGGAAAAGCCCTGTGCAGAATTTAATTAATAAGCCACATCACAGAGTTTATATTGGAGTGAATCCAATTCTCTATACTTTTTTTAACATGCTCAACCGGTCTAGATGTTATGAAAGCGTCTTCAATTTTTTTAATACAATAACCCTCAACCTTCATAATCGAATTGAATCAAATGACTTCGATTTGGAGTTGATGAATTGATCACAAAAAAATTATGTCAAGCCATATACGTGAAGTTGAATCCAAAAGGAAGCATTGAAAGCTACAAAAAGTTGATCTGCAACTCAAATCTTCAAAGTTTTCCGAGATGGAAGCGTTCCTTTGAGGATATAAAATCCCGTAAGCTTTTTCATTTTTTTCGTTTTATTTTATTTCATTTCTTCCGTTTTTATCGTTGAATATTTCTGCATCAGATCTGTGCTTAAATTATTGAGAAAGATGAAACTGGCAATATGTTTCACCAACTCATCTAGCTATGTGCAGTAAGAATAGAACAATCTTTCTTTTCTCTCTGGCTATATATCGTGTTTGATACTATGTAAACAACAAATTATCAAGCTAGAAATACAAAAGAACGCTCTCACGACAATTTGAATAGTTATTTGTGTAACTAGTGCCCAAAGTGGTAGATTGCTGCATCAAGTGAAACAGTTTTTTCTACGAGCCGAAGGCAAGTGAAAAAAGTTTCTTGAGTGCAGCAAGTACACTTTAAGCTCAAGTTACACATTACATTTTTCCTACAGTTACCATCAAATGTGAAAAAAATAGAAGGATGTTGATTTAGAGACCTATACATATAAATTTGGGGTTGTAGGGTCGTCAAGAAGGGTAATTATATTATATGATCTCACTCAACTGATTATAATACACTATGTACAAATGGACTGATAAAATATGGACTGTAAGAACGGACTGATAAAATAGACTGACAGAATGGACTGATGAGATGAACTGTAAAAATAAACTGATGGAATGGACTGACAGAATAGACTGATGAAATGAGCTGAGAGAAAGGAATGATGAAATGAACTGACACAATGGAATGATGGAATTAACTGACAGGATAGACTGATGAAATGAACTGAAAGAATGGACTGATGAGATGAAATGGAAAAAAAAATTATGAAATGGACTGATGGATTGGTCTTACAGAATGGACAGAAAAAAATGAACTGATGAGATGGACTGATGAAATGGACTGATGAGATGGACTGAAAAAATGAACTGACAGAATGGGATGCTGAAATTAACTGACAGGATAGACTGATGAAATGGACTGACAGAATGGACTGATGAGATGGAATGAAAAAATTAATTTATGAAATGGACTGATGGATTGGTCTCACAAAATGGACTGACAGAAATGGAACAATGAAATGAACTGATGCAATGGAATGAGAATCAGACAGAATAGACTGATGAAATGGACTGACAGAATGAACTGATGAGATGAACTGACAAAATGGACTGATGGAATAGACTGGCAGAATAGACTGATGAAATGGAGTTACAAAATTAATGGACTCATTAAATAAACTGACAGAATGGGCTGATGAAATAGACTGACAAAATGGACTGGTAGGGTTAACTGACAGAATGGACTGACAAAATGGACTAAAAAAATGGTCAAATAAAATGGTTTGAAAGAATGGACTGGTTGATGATGGACTGATGAAATGGACTGACAGAATGGAATGTAAAATTGAAGAGACAGAATAGGCTTATAACATAGACTGAGAAATTCACTAAAAAAAATGACTGATCAAATGGACTGATGACAATGAACTGACAGAATGGAATGATGAACTGAACTGATGGATTGAAAGAGTGGACTGATAGGATGCACTGATAAAAATACTGACAGAATTGACTGACACATTGAATGTACACAATCCACCAGCTTTGGAAACACATTTTCAAAAACTTCCTCTTCTGTGATTGGTTGAAAATCTGGAAAAAAACGCACTAGTGCGTAAAGTATTTTAGACACTCCTGTGAGAATGGCCCATTTTAGAAACTCTATTCAGTGTGTAAAGATGCACTTTTTTTGCTATCTGTAGGAAAACACCTTTTTTCAATTGCACTATTTATACAAGCCTGCTTTGAGATTTGACCTTGATTTTACTGCATGAATGTAGTTAAAAATTGAGTCAAACTTAGTTTTCAGGTTAATGATTTATCAGATTGTATTCAAACTTATCTGTTCTTATAACTTATATATTAAAACAAAAATATCCCATATAACTTGTCTAAGAAGATCAAACCTCTGGGCTCTTAAGTTGTTCAAGAACTATGTCACACTTATGCAGTGCCGGACTGGCTGGGATTTGGGCCGTCGGCTATACTCGCTCAAGGCCCCCCCCCCCAAAGGAGGGTTTTGCGGGGGAGTTTTTTTTACTATTTTCAGTTGTAACTGGGGGGGGGGATTGTTGCAAGAATTTTATATTAATAAAAATAACGATAATATTTTTTTGTTTTTTCATCTGAATAGTAATCAATATATCTCAATCAGTATTATAAGATGTAAAATGCATTTAATTGTAAAAAAGTGAACTTGTCTTGAGCGGTTGCCTTGATCAGTTTTAGGACTCTATTTATCATCCTGACATAGAACAGGGGGTCCGGGGGCCTTCCCCCGGAAGATTTTAGTAAAATTGAGCCATTGAAAACACCATTCAGGGTAGTTTAAGAGCCTTTGGTTGATTCAAATGAGAGAAATTATTTATCACTACTTTTATTAAAATTAATTGTAATTTATTCCTCCAAAACTCTACTTATCCCATGGATTTAATACAAATAAATTATATCATAAATTCAGCGCATATCAAAGTACAAATATATATATTCATAATATCTATTCTAATAGATATTTTGCAATAGGGCAGCCTAATACTCTTTTCATTCTCTGCCTGGTGTCACTCATAAACAAAGATCGCTCTGTAGACTAAAGTAGGGAATTTTTTTTCAAAAACAATGTACTCTAGGACTATATTTTTGGGAGTTTCTAGCCTTATAAGAAATTTGAATTGAACTTACCAATCAATGCACTAGTCAAGTACAACATCTCTATCGATATTTATTAATTTCCTACAGTGTATAATCAAATTGGAAAAATTGAAACTACTGTATTTAGGAGATGAAAAACAAGCTGCACCCCTATTAGTTATCTCTGGAATTTTGAAAGAAGTTGATGTAGTACAAATAAGATTATGGTAAAACCTTTCTTGAATAAATAATTTTTGGTCCAGGAATGATATTGAAATTTTTGAATTGATTGATTTACAGTAACAGAATCGTATTACTAGGTCTAGCAAGACCCATCGCATACATAACATATTACAATATTCAACTATACTATACAATATAAATTATACAAATAGAAATAAATAAGTTCAATCACAAAAGATTGTAAAATAATAAAGAACTTTTAAAAAGGAAAGAGTAGATTTCTATGTTGAGAGAAATAAAAACATTTCTACAAAAATGGCAATTTAAATCACAAAGCAAATATATATAATTCATCACATTATTTCAGCTTATATTTCAGCTTCAGGTATATATAACACATCAGCTTATTTAAATGAATGAATAACAAGATGATGGATGATTACACATTAAAAAATGAAAAATGGAGGCCCTATCAATCTGTACCACCAAGAAAATATTTGAAAAGTCATCTCTTGAATACATTCAGTGAATTTGGAAACACTATTATCTCAGGGAGCATATTCCAAAGTCGAGCAGCAGTTACCGACTGAATTAAATACTGCAGTCAATACTGAATTAAGAATATTTATGGTGTTGACGAGGCAAATCGATTCAACATCGATAAAACAGCAATAAAAACATGAAGAATATTGAATTTGTGTTTGAAAAAAGTTATGAAATCACTATGTAACTATGTAGCCACGTAGAGAAATATCAGTATGATCAGACTAAAATAAACTCACTTTGAAATCTTTATTAGTAACTAGTCAAATTGTGATTTTCACAGCCCTATAGGCAGATTATTGGGGGCCCAGTGAGTATGTGTAGTTGTAAATTAGAAATTTGTCATAGTATTTATTAGAAGATTATTTACTTTTCATTGAATTTGAAATTCAATATAAAATTGTTAATTTCTTTTCATTCGATTTAATTTTCTGCTTAGTATCGTGGGCCCCTCTGGGCCCCTAGGGCCCAGGGCCGTCGGCGATCGCCGACTAGCCGACCTGGGCAGTCCGGCACTGCACTTATGGAAACACAATCTTCCACCACCAACAAGGATTATTGTATCTGATTATTCATCAGTTGATTAAGCAAAAAAAAAATCTCTCAATTCAGATGATATGCAATGGTATACTCGTATTGAAATAAGTATTTACTATTAAATTATTCCAATTTCTGATGATATATCACATTGATATTCACATGACTACCATGGAAGAATTACAGCTAAAAAGTCTTCTAAGCTACGTTACTATTGCATTAATTTGGATCATACTTTTTTAAAACCTCTACTCTTCCATCACCTTCAAATAATAGATTGTAAAATGTCTAGTAGACGGTACAGTTTACCTTACCGTATGCTACTTTACGGTATGTTACTTTCTGTTTGACACAGCTCTGAGAAATTTCTATCACGAATGCAAAAGTTCAATGGAAAAAGGTTATAGCTTAAGTGGTTTTTGCAAGAAAGTAAGGATTCTAAGGGGATAATGAATAATACATGTTCAGTCGTTGTCATTGCTCACCCCAAGGTTCACTTTTATTCGACGGAGATATTTTTATCAATCTACACATCAGTCATCCCAATTATCAGTTTTGAATGGAAGATTATTAACTGTTGGTTTAACCCGGCAGTGTACATACTACACAAGGGTAGTGACATCCCATCGGTCAACGTAAGAGACTTGTCAAATGCCTTGTTTGCTATGCGAGCAATATGTTTACTGAGTGGTGTTAGCAGGGGTTTGTTTACCTGTATTCATTCAAATCTTAATTACCTTCTTGTTGACATTTCCCCCTCACTATAACATTCTAATTCTGGATTATCAATTTTTTTATCATGAAGTGAAGCAAAGTAAAATACAGTATTAATATTAACAGTGTAGAATGAAATAGAATAATGACTTATTAACAAAATGGGAAAAAATACAAGCGTAAATTATCAAAGCCTCTACAGTGTATAAAAAATAATATAATCTATTGAAAATGATCAGACTAAAGCTGACGCCAAAAGGTTTCGCCTGTATCTTGTATCACATTTATTGAAATATATTGATGGGATAAATTGAGCAAATTTGTGACTTGAATCAAATCTCTGAATTAATATATAAAATGATTGGATTGATCAATTTGGAGTTCCGATTCGAGATTCAAGTCACAAATTCACTCAATTTATTCCATCAATCTCTATAATGAAAGCGAAATGGCACTGATTCATACATTCATTCATTCATTCATTCATTCATCACCAGGGCCCTGGCTTATGAAGATTTACAGCTTGTTTTTCTCATGAAAAACAAGTGATTGGGATTGTAGATTCACCAATAAAACGTTCGATTTACAATGTTCCAAATTTTGGAAAGAATCAGCTGTTGATTCAACGATCAGCCAAAACTCACTAGAAGACCCTAACATTCGAATCCAAATGGCCGCGATGGTTTGAGTGAAATAGGAAATCCCAAGTAAATTGGTGCAGACGACAAATTCACGATATCAGCTGTTCAAAATCGAACCATAGCGGCCATTTTAGATTAAAGGCTAGGGTCTTCTGACTTGGTTTCTTATTACAATTTTCTTTGTAGGTTATCATATTATTTTAGCGACAAAAATGATTCCTATTCAAATCTCACTATAAAAATAACGATTGATTTTTATTATTAAATATATTCATAATAATAAATCAATTTATATATCAAAATCATTAAATTAGGAGCAAAGTTTTGGTTTTAAAGGAATAACATTGGACTATTCCGAGATTCTATTTACTTGAGGTAAATTGGTTTCATGTCAATTTTTTAATCAGCTGATACTGTAGAATTTTCTTTTTATTGGAAACGTTTATGAGACTGAAACGCCCATAAAATCCACGAATTATGAGTAATGTGAATTGTAAAATGTTTATAAGCCACGGCCCTGAACTAAAAATCCACTGAACCGAATGCGTTCAAATTTGGCAGGCATGTTCAGTTGGACTTTTAGACGCGCGCTAAGAACGGGTTATAAAAACTTTTCAAGGATACGCCAAATATTTCAGTTTTTCTAGAGTTTTTCGGCGTTTTCCTCATTTTTTCGAGAACCAATTGGTAGAAAATGTTGATATTTGGTGGGCAGGTTCAGATAAGGTCTAGAAATGTTGTGTTAGAATATTTTAGAAATCCGTTAAAGATTACGCCAGTTATCAGTTCTTCAAAATTTTAGATGTATTGCGGGTTGCATATCTTCCGCCTTGATACGACCAGTCCTTACTGTAAATTCAATGGCTCAGCGAGATAATAGATGAACTAATTTAGAAGACATTGAATCAAGTTTCAAACCATGTCCGATATACTTCCCAAGGTTACGCTCAATATTAGCGTTTTACGATTTCTTGGAATCTTATGAGTTTTCTTAGGTTTTTCGAGAACCAATTGGTAGAAAATGTTAAAATTTTGTAAAAAGTTCCAGATCAGGTGCTGTGTTTAATAAACTTCGAATCCCTTCTAAGGTTACGCATGTAATAAGGTTTTCCAATGCTTGAAATCTGCACTTCTGTTAATTTTACGGAAACTACTGAACTAAATACGTTCAACTCATATACCCAGGTTGAGCTGGGCTAATAGAACAGCTAATTCAAGGCGATTTCTCAAAAGGACCCTGTTTAGTGATACAGTCGAACCCCGGTTTAACGTAGCTCAAGGGACCGTGAAAAAATTCGTAGTATCGGGGTATTCTTAAAAACGAGGTTCGTAAATCGGGGTTGAATGCGATAAATATTTATAATATAGGGGTTTCCTATAGATCCCTATTTAAAGAATATTGCTAGTCCTAACCTCGATTTTATACGAACTACGCTGTATTTACATACAGCCGACACTGTACAGACTGTGCATTATTCATAGTAAGCCTTAGGGTGAGAATATGTCAAATAAGGTGAGGCTTAAGATTAGGCTGCGGGTGCTACATAGTATGTACATTGTTCCACTTCTATGTCATATATCATATCATATGATTTGTATACCCTATCATAGTATAGAATAAACCTCAAGCGTAAGCCTCACCTTTTTAGCATAGGTATTCTTACCCTTATACTGTGTAATAGAATTCAATTTTAGAGACAGAATAATAAGTCAAAAATAAAATACGGACAAAATTAAATACACACGGTACTGTTCAAATTATTATAGTAATGTTTGATTGTAATTATTTCATTAATAAAACAGTATTAAAAAATGTCATAGAGAGAGAGTCATAGAAAAGTCAGAGAGTCTAGACTGGACGTCTCCTGTTGTAAACAAACCTTTTCATGTTCAAACAGGCTTGTCTATCAAACATCAGCAGTAGAGTACGGATTTATAAAATACGTAAAACCGGGGTCTGCAGCGTGAGAAATGCATTATTTAGGGGATACGTACACAAAATAGGGGTTCTGGTCTTTGAATATTCATTGTATAGGGGGTCTGACCTTAAGCTTTGAGCATGGAAAATTCGCACTATCGGGGTTTATAGGCCGAAAAACTACTTAACACAGGGGTTACTTTTACATTGAGTGTTATGTACATTTCAAGGGACCGTGAAAAAAATTCGTAGAATAGGGGATTTTGTAGAATCGAGGTGCCACTGTATTATGATCAAAGCAAATCCTTCCGAACGGAAATTGCAGCCAAGCGAAGCGAGCCTGTTTGTCTCAGCCGACACTGACAGAGGTTTTGCAGGCGAGCAAAGCGAGCCTGTTTGACTTGATCACACTGCTGATACTATCGGGGGTCCAGGGGGCGGAGCCCCCTGGTTAGGCAGAGAAGGCGAGCGAAGCGAGCCTACCGACTCGTATTTAAATAAACGTGATACAAGAAACAGGCGAAACCTTTTGGCGTCAGCTTAAGTCAGTAAAGCGAGTTAAAGCAATGACACGCAGCTGTAACCGTTGATAACTTTCGTATCAACTGGTGTAGGCTTATATACAGTAGTTTGGACCCCTCTGTTGTTATAAATGAATAATATTATCCATAGAGCAAGTACAGTCTACCCAAGCAAAGAAGACCCTCTGGCAAGATGGGAAAATGGCTCCAGCTTGGTCAATATTTGTTCAAGAATCATAAATGTGGTCTCAATAGTAGATCAAATTGTTTCCTACAATTTGAGATCAAATTGATAATTTTTGAACCAATAATGACCGAGCTCATTTTCCCATCTTGCCAGAGGGTCTTCTTTGCTTGGACAGATTATACGTATACATGTATCCCCTAAAAGAGCACAGACCATTCTCTTGCAGCTTTCCACTGGGATCGAAGTAACAATTATTTTGTTTACAGTCACAGCAACGTCAGCCCATTCGATGGATCTTGCTGCGGTTCCAGTGTGAACAACATATCAACTGAGACTGGCAGTCAAGCTAACTTGGCTGCTGATGTTACCAAGTATAGGGTTGTGTTGCTGGGGGAAGCTGGAGTCGGAAAGACAGCTTTGGTATCGCAGTTCATGACATCGGAGTACATGAATACTTATGATGCCTCTCTTGGTGAGTAGAGAAAAAATATTCATTTCTGAAAGGATTAAACTCAACCATGATAACGATTTCAATTATCAATGATAAATTTTTAAACAATTTATTCACAAACTGCGATGTGCATTTCATCTCATTCCATATTCATTTCCATTCTAGTGCATTTCCAAATGAGTGTATGTCGGTAATCTAGTGATTTCCACTATGCTCTCAGCTTCTTCTATGTAATGATTTCAATGTTTCTCACCACTTCCCAATCACAATTCCTCCATTTTCTGAAATTTAATTGACTCAAAATTTATTGCATGATTTTGGGGCGTATTTATATTCTCAGCTATGCTATACAAAGATCTTTTCAACAAGTCTTAGGGGTAAGTTCTATCTTTCAGAAGTTATATTATTATTTGTACATCACTTGGCTTGCAGTTTTTTTCGTTTTTCGTTTTTTTCTTATTTCTTTATAAATCTTCTCAAATAAATTGCTTAATCTTCTTCAGAGTGTTCGTCAAAAGATAACGAGTCTATCCAACGATTGCTTATAGTAACTTCTATCTTCCTGGAGCTATGATTCTTTGTAGACTACTTAGCTCACATTTTTAGGAAAAACTTTGTGATCGGTAATGAACGTTTACTATTGACCACAGACCTCCAGTACGTGAATGGCAGGAGACTCACGTACTCCTTACTCTCAGTTCACTCGTCACTCTCGTTGAACTGAATACTGATGTGCATATGGATACTTTTCAAATCTCGTATTAGACCCAGTTAAAATAAATATTTTGTCAGATAAATTTATCATTTCTTATTGAACACAATCAATTTGAAACAGAGTCTTATGACTTTCAAAGGACAAATTATAACCATTTAGATCTTCGACAATAATCTACGCACTATAACTACACTAGCATAAAGAATTGCGCTCTATACCTACACTAACATCTAACATAAAAAATACGCACTTAGTGGGAAGTGAGCCAGTAATGTAGGTGGCAGTTGATTTTCTTACTGAACCAGCATTTATCAATCATCAATATGTGTTCCAACTATAAGAAACTGTTTTACTTTTCTATAGCATACAACACTATACAGTATTATTACCAATATAGTATTGGGAATAGGAGACAATATGGACTCAATGTCTATGTTTTCACCCTTAAGGTCATTGATCGTCTTTTAATAAATACATAAATAAATAAGCGCCATCAGTTATAACAGTCATTATGTTATAATATAGTTTTACTCTTCTATGTTATAGTAAACTCGTTTCCTCTAGAAGAGTGAACCATTTTGCCCTAGTAGAGAAAAATATGCAACGGTCTCACTTTCAGTACTGATCACCCTCCTGACTATAATTGATTCAATTGATTGCATTTTCTACTTCCCATGTCTAAAAACATAAAAAAGAACATTTTTACATTTTTCTTCAAACAAATACAAGTAAAACTCTATATTTTTATATGGAGGTAACATCTATCAGCTATCTATCATCTATGGAGCAATATTTTATCAGCACTGGCGGGTTGTTATGTCTGTGTTAAAAGAGTACAGGAAGCTCCATCTGTCGGATTTTTCAGTCCAAGGAGTTCGGGAAATCATCAAGAGATAGCACCACATCAGCTATAAAGGAATAATGTTGAAGCACAGTAGATGAGATAGAGCTTCGCTGAGAGAAATAATACTACAGACATCACAGTGTTCTTCTCTCTCTATGTGTGCTGGCTCAGGCTAGTTTTATTAATAGTTTCCTACGAATAATATAATCGATGTTGGGGAAATAACTATGTATCGCCATTTTCGATTATTATTAATTGTGCATGGAAACCACCGATTTCCACTGTGTCACTATTGGAGTGAATGCTGCGATGCTGAAAGTTGTGCTAGGTCATTTCTCACGCCATTCTATGTATTTTAGAATAACTATTAATAGGAAATGATCGATGTCGGGAAATCGATAAATCGCCGTTTTCGATTATTCGTGTGATAGAAATTGGAAATCACCAACGTCAGCAGCTCACAGTTGGAGTGTATGGAGCTGCTAAAGCTAGAGGTTGTGATAGGTCATTTCTGGAGTTTCACATGTCATATGTGTCTCGGCAGGGGGAATATCAATGATGCTGACCAAACCACAAGTCGGTTATCAAACGCGAGGTCAAAGGTCACTCAGCTCACTTGGAAACATTTTGGACAAGCTAATAGATCAGCCTGATGCATTCCTTTGCTTTGACCAATGCCAATGTTGGTCACTACACTAACAGCTGTGAAATTAGAGTTCTGATTGTATCGAAAGCAGACCATCTAGTATTGATCAGAAAGGCCATCACTGTTTACATATTGATATCACCACAGAGAATACCACATGTGTAAACTTGTGAAGCAATCTATTTATCCTGCTCGCTCATACCAGTACCTGTATCCGACAGTATCCAGTAACATGATGAACTGAACTGAGTAAGCACAAACCTATAGCTATTTGAAATATGGATATTAGATAAGAACATGACAATATGGACTAATATCTAAGCTCAACCTGTTTATAAAGTTCGATCGATTTTGATTTATTGGTTTTTGAAAAATGTAAAAAGCAAAGAATGACTGGGAAAGCTTCATTTATACATTTTAAATCATTATTTGAGGATTGTTCCAAAGTCCTCTGGATAAGTTATTCTAATATCTACCTTTGTGACGAATTAGAATTTTTCATTCCCGTCTTTTTGAGAAATTGGCGAAAAAGCATGAAAAATGCAAAAAAAACTTGAAAAAATATTATGACTGGCGGAATCTCAGAACGATGGTACATTTCATCTCATTTCAATCACAATTTTGCTAATTATTATTTGTGAGTAGACTCATGCACTCGATAAATATCAGAATTAACAGGAAATCAGGTGGCTGAGTGAACTTTCAATTTCACTTCGCTATGAGTCTAAACTGAATACAGCATTAGAAATGCTGGAGCTTCACCATGAATCATTTGTTGGAACGCGATTGTAATCAAAGGCAAATTCATAAATTGATTGATCGTTCTCCATAAAATGAGCCTACCAGATTTCTCAGATTGTGTATGGAACCATTCAATTAGGAAATACAGTAAAGTATTTAAATAGTTTCACGTGAACAAATTCTTACTTCATGTAAAACAATTCCCAAATTTTTGTTAAAAGGTATAATTGGAGAATCAAACATGGAAAATTATAATATATAGATATTCTCATTTAATCTATCCAAATACAGCCAAAAACTTCATTCTTCACTCTTGGAGTGTTATTGTTCACGTGCTCAACATAGAGAACAAGATTTATCCCAATTGCATTACATAGATTCTATAAATCTTATCTTTTCAAGTGTACACTTTCCATTAAAAATTATTCGAACATATCATTATATTATATTAATTTATATTATTATATTTATATCATATATATCGAACATATTCGATTATATCATTCGAACATAATAATTTATCAACTTTATGTTGATTATTCAACTCCCTAATCCCTCACTCAACTATCGATTCAATTGCAATCAACAAGCAAGACAATTATTGATATCTCAAGCCGATATAATTATTTAAAGGAGAATGTAACTGTAAATCTTCTCTGGATTCAAAGATTATACTGTACGTGAATACCCTGAAGATGATAATAGTCTATATTAATCTGCTTGAATCTGTGATTAGATTTCCAGTATAGCACTCAAGTTGTTAAATCTTGATGGCTGAATTCTGTTTCGCAACCTTGCTAAAACCATGGTATTCAGAATCACTCAACGCTATTTCATGGATATATTATTCATGTCTCCCCGATTGAAAGGGTTGGTAAAGCTTGCAACCCATAAGTAAAATAGAGTAGTAATCATGTATGTTGTAAGATTAAGGTATTAGTTCCATATAAGGCCTGATATACCTCTGTTTGAAGAAGTAATAGATATTTAATCCTTGTTTATAAGTCTTGTAAGCAGGATAATGATTTTCCGAAACCTAGATTATATCAAAATGATGTCATCGTGAGATCGTGTCGATTTTGAGAATATAGAATGTAGAAAGTAGAATCATCGGAACATGGGAAAGAAGTCAATAGTGACATTGACAACTGTTATTTTAGTAAATTAAAATTATGTTGAGAATAATAGTATATAATTGTACCTGTTTTGTTGAGCAATCTGCATATAATAGAGTGATTTGGATTCGAATTTGAATTTTGAGTCATCGTTAATCAACAAATAGTTTGATGACCTTGATAATTTTCTTTAATCCCTTGTACAAGAAAAATATTCGTTGTCACAAACAGGACTATTAATTAATCGGGATCACCTTTACATGATGAATTTTCCCTAATAATTTCTTTCCCTGAAATGTTTGATAACATTTTTCGAGTACAAATTTTTGGATTGTTCTAAATTGGAACAGAAGAAGTTTTGGGCGGTTTTCGTCATTAGTTTACTCTTATTAATCTGTATGGAAATCATGTTCAATTTCCTATTTACGAAATAGAGTTCATTGTAAAATAGCGAGTCCAAGATGAAAAACCAACTTTTTATGTCAAAATTGAGTAGAACGTTCAATCTTAGTATGTTATCGACCGTCAATAAATGACCTTGGCACAAGAAATATTAATATTAATAATGGAATATAAATATAGACTCTTTACCCATGGTTTAATAATGATGATAAGCATTATTGCCATCATTGGATGATTATGATTAGAAGAATAAGGAGAAAATAATAGAAACTTTTGAGATGATGATTAGAAATGGTAGAAGTAAAACGTGTGGAAGCTGAACAAGGGAGCACAGTTTGAGGATTCGTCAAGATAGAACACACTCAATCAAGAAGCAGCAGTAATAGGATAAAGGTGCAGCAGCAGCAGCAGCAGCAGCAGGTGTCGGATAAAGAGGTGGGAAAGACGGAAAGGGAAAATGCATTTAGGAAGTAGAAACCTCCTCTTCCCTGCAACCCCTCAAACTCAAAATCACATTTTGAGCTCTGGCATGAGTCTGTTGTGACAATTGGATTATTCTTTCGAATTGCATTTTATTATTTAAAAAATGTGAGTTAAATTTTTTATAATAGACAACACTGTAGAGCATTATCAACTGTCTAGTTGGTAGATAGTCATATAGGCATAGTACATCAATATAGTATAGGACAATATGGGACAATATAGTATAGGACATCAATTACTCTTTAAAAGTCAGTCTCTAACTTCAAATGTCACTTTTGTCAATAGTGTTCCTGTGTTTGATATGCATTTAAAGCCCATAAATATGCTCTACTTCAACTTAATTGTATAACTTGGTAAAATGTGTGTGCTTCTCCCAATGCCTTTAACAAAATTGACACCCTGGTTGAACAGCAGCAGTCTTTGGTTCCCTTGAGCAAAATTCAATATCAAATCTTAGTAACATCTGGTGGGGAGGATAGTTCTGACAGGGATAGAGTTGTTCTTTTCAAATAAATTTGTTTTGTATTTTGAGTTATCTATGTTGCCAAGCATTATCTTGTCTGACTAATCTCTCCACTAATGGTTTCAAATCCAACTTAACAATACCAGCTAGCAGCTTCTACAACCAAGCCAGAAATCAGACATACAAAACGACACAAACCCCACACACAATTTCGATTTTATTACTCTCTTTGGCTTAAATTTGGATTTTCCGTTGAGATTGAGAAAAATTATTATTTATTTATTCATTTACAATGGAGGCAACGGGTTTCCCTTGATATTATGTCTTTTGAAGATTAGATAGGAAGAGAAATTGAGGGAGACAGAGTGAGAGATTAGCAGAGTATTTTCAGCAAACTCAACTTTCCGTTAAAACCCTTTTTACCTCTTAAAAATCAATAAAATTCCATACAATTTTTATTAAAGCCTTTTATTCATTTTCCGATTGAGCGTTTATGACCTATCTGAGGGCCATCAACAACCAACCCCCCCTTTACCATCATTAATTATTACATACACTGCTTGTCATCCATAAGAGGATCAAACAATAATAACGAAGAGCAAAATTTGTTAATGTATCTTCAAATAGTTCAATCTAGTTCCATCTTCAAATGTGACCTGTCAACGTTTCACTTTTTTATATAGTACATTTTGTTTAACAATCAGTTCCTTGAACCGAAGCAACTTATGTGATTTGATGTCCATTGTTCATCTTTATGCGTCACTTACGCTAAAAAGATTTTTGTGAAGATAATAATTGATTTAATGGGGAAGGGAGTTACTGACCTTTTAAGTTGATAGTATCAATTGGCACGTACCTATTTGATAAGAATCCTTTTAAAAATGTTACACATTTGGTTTTCCATATCCTTTAGATTATTGTGAAGATCTTAATGGAGGATTATTATTGATTGTGCATCCGATTAACCAATAAGGCCTAGCGAACGATGAAGGGAAATCAGATTATTACAAGTAATGTAATGACGGATTACTGGAGTACAATCGAAAGGTAAACTTTCGTCATTGTATTTATAAATTGTACATGCAAGAATATGAATTATACATTAATTCAAAGATCTCAATGAGTTCTATGAGTTTTATTATATTAATTTCTTCTAAACCATAAATTCTATCAAAAGTTAATTGAAGAAAATAAAAATGCACGCAAATATCAAATAATATTACACTATTTAGATTGTAAATGAATAACGTAGAAATA
Source organism: Sogatella furcifera (assembly GCA_017141385.1). Lineage (NCBI taxonomy): Eukaryota > Metazoa > Arthropoda > Insecta > Hemiptera > Delphacidae > Sogatella > Sogatella furcifera. The sequence continues at coordinate 16,287,612 of CM029560.1, read as the reverse complement.
ATGATAATTACGATGAAAAAATCACGATGATAGTCACGATCCTTGTAGAGTATGATTTCACAAATCCATCGACTTGAATTTTATTCCAATATTCTGATTTGAACTTGATTTATGGATGATTTACAAAGCCTTTTAAAAACGCGATCTTCTGCTGTTCTTCGATTATAAAATTAAAGATTTTAACTAGTACTATAAACTTCATTCAATACCTATTCCATTAAAAGCTGTCATAAAAATTAATTGAAGAGAATAAAGATGCGCGCAATCACCAAACACTACACTATTTTGATTTGTAAAACAATAACTTGAAAATTATTATAGTTGCAATGAAATATTATATCACATTACTTGTAGAACATGATTTGGCAATACCATTGATGTCAATTTTGTTTAAATATTCTGATTTGAACTTGAGTTATGAATGATATAAGAAGCCCGTACAATATGAGATTACCATACCAGCCCGGCGAGGAAAGTACGCTAGCAGTCGGGGGAAAGTACACTAGTATTGTCTCACTAGCCCGCTGTAGAACCGGTATTGGCAAGCCCACTCTATTTTCATATTCTATTCTCGCTGCTGAAAACATATCACTGGAGCAGAACTAGAAAAATGTCCCCCTCCAATTCAGGATTTAATACAGGATTTATAAAACACTGTTGTAACATTGCAATATCATACATTCATACGGAGCGGTTCAAAATATTTAGCACTTTGTTGACATTGATTGCCCTTTTATTCTATTCTAATTGTTCTTATGTCTTTTTTATTATACTTATTATTGCTCTTTTATTCAATAAATCATAGAGATTGATAAAATAAATATAATTTACAAAAAATCTTACCTATTTACTGGATCAAGTATGTAGGCAGTAGGCTACCTGAAAAGAATTTATAGAATGATGAAGTAGGCCTATTTTTGCTAAGACTAGACTCAGACAACTTATTTTATTTTTCGTTCACGCGCACTGATCAAAATAATGGAGAAAGCGATCAGTTGGTTTCCAAGTCATTTTACTTTTCTTTCTATGATAATTTTTACAAGGGAAATAAAATTAATTTATTAATTGACAGTTGATCGATTAAAAAATCAATCACAACTAGCTGTTGAATATATAATCTGCAAGTGAATAAGATACTCATTGGACCTCTCTATATTTATGTATGAATACATAACATGAATACAGTCTCTTATATCAAAAATTATTATCTTCTGCAGATGATGAGTTTGGTGAAAAATCTGTCTCTATATTACTGGATGGAGAAGAATCTGAAATGGTTTTCATCGATCATCCAGCCAGTGAAATGTCGGTGAGTGGATCAGGTCTATTGCTTTATTTATAATGCAGCACCTCTCACTAGCCAGCATATACTTTCTCCTTATACTGTACCATTTAATCCATAAGTCTGTAAACCAGACTTTGGACGTATTCAATTTGCTGAGGAGGATACTTATATACGAGCGTCGTAAATAGAAGTTTAAGATGTTGGTGATCTAAAAGTTCCAGGAAAACCGATTTTTCATCAAGCATGAAATGAATTCGTTCTGTTGGTTCACTTTACGTGAGAGGGCTATAATTATATCGAGTTCACAGATATGTAGACTACATTTAATCAGAAATAACAATTCACTGGAAAATGTAGTCTGGTCGAGCAAAGAAGACATACCTACCGGCAAGGTAAGAAAATTTCTCCAACTCGGTAAATATTCGTTCAAGGTTCAATATTGACCAAGCTGGAGACATTTTCCCATCTTGCCAATACCTCTGTCTTCTTTGCTTCATCAGACTGTATATAAATGTGCAGTGTGCACGTAATCAGTTTAGCATCAAGTTCACATCAATTAAATGATTAGTGCTTTACATTGTTACTATATTATTCTATATTGATATATTATTATTGATCCTATATTATTCTATATTGATGAATGATTATTGTAACGAGCCTTGCTATTGTTACTATATTTTCTAGTTTCAATCTATTCATTCTATCTAATCTATTTGTAATACTATTCAACTATGGGTCAAAAACTATTAAGTAAAATTCCAATAAATAATTATTTCGTCATTGTAGTAAGGATCCGAATGGTCAAATATACTATTACTGTATTATTATAATCATGCATTATAGTATCTTAGTGTTGTTGAGCAATATTATTATCACGCAAGTAGAATTTTCTTCATGATTCTAATTTTGTTGTTCTATACTTTTTGCAGTGTCTATATATTTAATTTAACTCTTAAAATGAATTATAGAAACTGAAAATTTCACTATTGTATTCAACAGGTTGAGAACTCTTTATCAACTTACGAGCCTCACGCATGCGTGGTGGTGTATTCGGTGGTGAATAGACCATCTTTCAAAAACGCTGAAGACATTCTCAACTATCTCTGGAGGGAGAATTTCACTAAAGACAAATCTGTCATTTTGGTAGGCAACAAAGCTGATCTGGCCAGAGCCAGACTTATTACGAGCAATGGTGAGTGAAAAAAATTAGAAATTTATTGTACAGTCTTCCAATGAGTATTAATCATTTCAATACTAATTAATATCTTATACTAGCGTATTGTGAGGGAATAATCATGGTAGATTGATTGGATGTGTTAAGGAGAACAATTATGTAGTCTTAACCACTTTCAATAACGGCTTTTGTATCGATATATGAATAAGTATAAGTCTAATCATTGCATTCTCTATGTATGAAAGCGAAATGGGACTAATTCACTCACTCATCAGAAGAACTAAAAATTTACCGAACCGAATGCGTTCAAATTTGGCAGTATAACAAATTAAATTATACGTATTATTGCACTACAAATTGTTACAAATTATAAAATAGCAGCTTCTATATTTCCATTAGAATCATCAGTATCCTTTTTTATTCCTGATTATATGAGAAAACATTTTAGTATGCAATAAATTTTTTCGAAGCACACAGGCCTAATCAATTTTTTTCAGTATTATTATCAAGCTTATTTATACTTCTCATCCACAAATTTAGATGAGTCTGATGTTATAATTTCCATGATAAAATCATTTTTTAGAGTTGTTCGTGTTCAAAGATATAACTATGAGCAATTTTTTATTATTATCATATGAGATGTATATTCAATGGAAAGTCTATGTACTCACTACTCACAGCTACTACTGTACTAATATAAGTTGGTGTTGACAAGACCGTGTCATGCTGATGGCAGTAGTTTCCAATAATTCTCAAGAAATAATAATTGCCTAGGCCTAAATTTCAATAAAATTTCATTTTAATTCACGACCCAGTCATCAGTATCAGTCATCACTCATCAGTGCCCATGTACGAGAATTCTTGCCAGTGTCACTCACACTCACACATACAGTGTGGATCTGTCAATCTGTCACTCAAGCTCAGTGCAGAAACATCATGGAATTTCCTTCTTTGGATCTCGCATACTGAGAAGATACGCCGCTACAATAGTGGTAGATTGAAATGGAGTCTCTTCTCAGCGTGTGCGAACGAATACACTGTAGAATCCAAGGTTATTCTCCCTGCGTGGCGTAGTCACTGCCGCACTGAAGATCTTCTTCATCCAGTAGCAACAAACTGTCGCAACTTGTGTGCATAAAATCGAAATCTTTGGCGAGAAACCTTCTTTTCCACAATCTACAAGATACCATTCTTGTGATACAAATATACAAAGTACTTAAGTACACAACAAAAAAGCTGACCTGTTCAGTACCGGTACACTGTACATTGTACAACACAAGATAGCAACAATATGCGTAAAACTTTCATGTAAATGCAGCCTTCAACTTGAAATGCAGATTTTATCTTTAGGATTCATTATACTCATTCAACCAATTAGAAAAAACAATATGTAACATTCAAAATCATTATCAAAGAAATCCCTATTTTCGCATCGGCCAAATAATAATTTTTTTTTTCTTAACCCCCTTCTGCCTTTACAGCGCAGGGGTTGATAATAAATAATTGATTCTACTATTATTTATAAATTGATCTATTTCTATAATTATCAGTTTCAAAAGTTGTTTGATTGCAATATCTTATATTTTTAGGTAAAATTAATTTATTCTTGTCCAAAATCACAGTCGGCTCGTGCCCATGAAACAGTTGAAGTGCTGTACAGTAAAAGATACTGGCACTTCACCTGTTTCGTGAGTACGAGCCACCATATGTGGTGACCTTGTGGGAAAAACTAATTTGTAATTTTGTCAGCCAATAATCGGTCATTGTTTGTTTAGATGGGAAGCAATTGGCTGCCTCCCGGGACTGCAAGTTCATCGAGACATCTTCCGGGATTCAGCACAACGTCGATGAGCTTCTTGTCGGCATTCTGAAGCAGATTCGTCTGCGTGAGAAGCGCGAACGCAAGCGCCAGAAGCAGAACCGTCTGCACGGTTCCAGAACATCGCTGTCTCTCAATCTGGCCAAAGAAATACTTCACAAGATGTGTCTGATCGACAACAAGTCCAAGTCATGCGAGAACCTGCACGTGCTCTAAACTGTTTTCATCATCTCAACACTTCTCTCTAATGACTACACTATTTAGTCGTTTCATGCATCAGCTATCTTCCATTCTTCTACAGGTAATTGGTTATGGACAGGGCCTTTTTCTCTAAAATGAGGTTTTAGAGCTCCTAAATCTGGAAATTCATGATTACATATACCTTACAGAGAAGTACCAGGGCGCCCTTCCATTTATACAAAGAGGTAACGCTGTTCGGGTGCGTTCCAGCTGGAATAAGCTCTGGATAAGGATATGAAGATAAAGTCTGGTCAAGCAAAGAAGACATTTCATCAAGACGGCCACTTGAACCGAGAAGATGACTGCGCATTCACAGATCTGGAAAATCTTCTGGATCTGGATTGTCTTCTTTGTTCGATCAGTCTATAACAGGTATTGAGGTAGCATGCAAAACGTATTAATGTAACAGGTAGGGCAAGGTTCATATATATTATAGTAACCTATACTAACCTTGGGTGTAGGGTAATTCACGGAAATCTGAAGATTGAGGAAGCCGGACAGGAATGAGGGAGGGTCGGAAAATCAAGTCAAGGAATCTTGCCAAATCTCGATCCAATCATGAAATAAGATACGGAAATCAACTATAGTTGCTTATAGGCTACTGATCCAAACTTCTTTTTTTTGCTGCGGATGATAAGTATTCCAATTTACTTGTGCGTTGGTAATGGAGTGTGCGAGGGTGATTTATGAGGTGCATAAACGACCATGCCTCTGGTAGGATTCGAGCCCACGACTGGGTAGCGCTAGCGGACTGAAGGTTGTAACGAGTGGTCGGCATATCAATGATGGCTCATGATGATATATAATTATGTATCATTCTTGGGTTTCAATATCTCAAGATTTAAAAATGCTATGATTCAACGAGTATTTCAATACCAATAATATAACAGTTCCAAACAAATATCATTTTATTAACGTACATCACAATACGCAAAAATTCATTATAATAGTTTTTTCCTATAGTTGTTCTATCTTTATTAAATGAGAAGACAAGATGTTGTCAAAACACTGATTTATTAAAACATCGTTGTACCGGTTTCTTGATAAATCGTGCTTTAACAACACCTTGTCTTTCCATTTATTTCATTAACTCAATATGGATAACTAACAATATCACCTTCACAGCTACTCGAAAAGTTATCTTGTCTAGATTAAGATAAAATTATCATCCTCATTAATAATCATTGAGAAAGTACAGCCCTTATTACAAGCATATATTTTTTAATAATAATATCACTATGCCATATCCTATGTCATTAATGCACTGTAATATTGCCTACTGAAATTACAATGTGTTTCATCTTTTAGAATTTCAGTTCAAGTCTCAGTGAAACTACTCACTACTATAAGTTTTTGAACTTCATTCATGAAGAGATTGACATCACAATGTTTGGTATCTGAATTGGACTTTTGCAGCGATAATAGAATATATTCTATTCTCTCTGGACTTTTGTATAACATTGCTATTTCAACCAGAAAATAAGTCACTCTTTTTGTTCTACTTTCAGGGAAACTACTTAACCTTTTTATCATCGGATATGAACTTCATTGATGTCCTCGTCTCCTGCTTGAAGGAATTTATCAATGATTTATCTGCTCAATTCTTGATATTCTTTACTTCTAAGTATAATTCTACATGAAAAGCCAAAATTTCATAGATAGTCTTTTTTATCTAGTATTAGATCGAACAGACAAGTGTTCAGAGCTTTCATATTGATCTATTTATACTGATGTACTTGAATGAGTAGAGTAAGGATGTAGTCTGTCGAAATGTTAAGAAGATGCTTACGTTGAAATAGAACCAAAATTGAAACTTCAATACCTGGATTTATCATAATTTCTGTTCAGTTGTCTTCTTCGAAACACAGAATCCAATGGAAAGCATTATTGGAACATCTTGCGAATACATTGTTCAATATTTATTCTACTCTACTGAACAAAACAATCAAGATCTACAAAATCAGATATTGATGAGATAATATAGGTAGCCTACTCTTCAATAATATATTACATAAAAATAATTTAAAAGGAAGGTTTGGCTTTGATTAAAAATACAGTAACTATCGAATCTACGGTCTAAACTAATTCTAATGGTTAATTCTAATGAATAATGACTATTATTATAATTAATCATAATTGAGTTCAATTTTATGAGGGTTTATAGACTTATTGATTGAGTCTGATGAATATGAAATGAATATTGTATGAACAATATACAGTATTACAATATTAATGAATGGTTCATGTTTGTAATATTATCAGTTAATCAGGTTGAGCCTGACTCTGAAGTACAATTACTTCAAAGAGCAGTTTTTGATGAAGTAATAATTTTTCAAATTCCGATTTAAAAAAAACTAATGTATCCATTTGAAATTAGATGGTACATATTTGAGAGGAAACTGGTGTTCAAGGAAGATTAGAATGCGAATTTTCTCTAGAATAATAATAAGAGTGAATCCAATTGTTCTATCATTCTCAGTTTTAAAATATTTCTAGAACAATTGAGAGTAATAAAACCCTAAATAGAAAAATGAGTACCTTTTAATGTACCAGTACATGGAACATCACGCTCATTTGATTGTAACTTAATAGGCATATTGCACTCTCAATTAGTGCGCAACGAAACATATCAAAAATAAAACATCTGTTTCTTACAAATTGCATGAACTTGGAATAACTAATCATACCTTGAAGTTGAGCAGCACGGTATGGAAATTATCACTCACATACATGAGAGCTGATCTTCGATCTATCTTATCTATTCTCCATTATACTCAGCTCTCCTGTACTAAATTCTGTACAACATACTAACACTAACTTTATACATACTTTGCATTCACTGTACGTACTAAATATAGCGTGTTCTCAAAGAGTAGCATGCTCCAGTCTACTAATCCTCCATGATATATGAAGTATAAAGATTCATTCACGAGAAGTATGTCCAAATAAACTCATCCGTCAATATCCAATCTTATTCTTTGAATACTCTTCTATGAATCATCACTATGATTACTTATTGTCATTACTATGGATACTAATCAATGAATAATAATTGATGTTATTGATGTTACCTTATCAAGGTACCTTACCTTATTACCCATTCAAGTTATACGTATTCACTTTTAAACATGATAATTAAATAATAGATTGATATTGTCAGTGGTAGCTTTAAGAACTCTACATATACCTTTAATCCTTGAGTCTTCTCACTCTATCGAGGGTTAAGTGTAAGAGATGGCCGGCTGCGCCCTAGCTTCGCCCTCCCAGGATATTAAATAAAGGCAGCGATTCTATTCTATCTCATTCTATTGTATGGTGCTATATCAAACTATCTACAGTATTTCCCTCTTGGCTGTACATGTTATTGTGATCCTATATAATGAGTGTGCTTCTAAGATGGTATATCGAACTATCTCGTGAAGCAAATAAATATTTGTATATTGTAGCATCTAATCATGTTAATTTTATAAGAATCATATAGGCTAACTTTCAAAACTATAGCAAGTGTTTATAAATAAAAAATTCTATTTTCCAAGAATGTTTTTGTTGCAATCAATGAAGGCATTTATCAATTGTTGAGGATAATTACTAATAATGAATTTGTAAAATTCATTGACAATTTTTATCAGTTTATTTTTAAAAATGTTGTATGATCGGTGGTTGAAATTTATATTTTATATAATATATGTAAAAGGCAGCGAATATTATATTATGATCGAGCTACTATTTACACATAATATTAATGCCAACGTTACTATTCTGATATGGTACTCGGAAATTCGTAGCAAAATTGTTGAATAATTATAGAAGAGTTGGAAACATTAAGCATTTTTGAAACTGGGAAATATGGATGAACTCAATGGTTATAGGGAGGAAAAGTGCGAGATGAGAGCATAATCCTATGGTTAAGAATCATAGAGCTATAACCATATGGTTATAGTTATAGTTCTATATGGGTGAGAGTGCTTCTATGATTGAATTATATATTTTTTTAATTTGAAATTGATGAACCGTCGATTTATATGAAGAATCGACGTTAGATCATATTAATTCAGATTTACTACATGTAAAATCTATGTTATTGTTATATAAGATTATTATTGACATTGTAGCAGGAAAAAGAATACTTTGGTGCTGCCCTCTTTTTTAAGTACTCACTTTCAAATTTCCACTTTCAGGTCATCATCATCTTCTCCTTTATCATAAACGCAATCTTCACATTAGAGTAAATAATGATAATGTTCTGATGGATGTTAAGATGAATATGAAAGTGTATACCCTACTATAAGACGACTGTCAGTTAATAATAAAACTTTTTGCATTGGTATACTATTGTTACTGCTTATCGGTGTTGAACAAAAAAATAATAAATGGATTGCATTTCAATATAGCTGTTAACCAAACTTGAATATACAATAGTAATTTTTGAGACTGTACTAATGAGCTATTTCTATTTGTGCGTATGGCTGAGATTCTATCGTTCATTTATGATTTACCTACATTACTACTCGATGTCTTCATGGCTGTGAAATATTGTTCTCAATTTCTCCGCGCGGTTGAGTAAGGAACAATAGCGTAGAGTAGTGAAATTTGTAGAATTAGCAATAGTTTTAGTTATAGTGGAAGATGTATTAGTAGCCTATAGTTGTATAGGTTGTAGTTGTAGAGTGAGTTGTAGCAGTGTTGAAAACTATCTAATCAATCACTGTAAAAGTATCTGTTGCTGTACTCGGTGTTTTTGATATCTATAAGCAAATCTTTTCTTTTTTCTGCCGGTAATACTGAGCATAATCAAACCACTACTTTTTCTTTGTATTGATATTACTGTAAAAACCAGTTAAACTCAGTGGATCATACATTGAGAAGGGGAAAAGCAAACGTTGATAATTTTTTATATTTTGTACAGAACTAGAGTTAAATAATAAGAATTTAAATTAAATATTTCAACAATATATGTACATCCAACATATCCACACATGAATGTCTTTAGTATTACGGGAAAATATTCAATGTAAAACACATTGTGAAATCTTGGAATGATATGAGAAACTACTGAAGTTATGATATGATAAGAAATATAGATACCTACTACACTATTCTGACGTCAATCACCAAACAAGGTATTATGGAAATGATAATTTTATATCATTTTCAAGAAAATGTGAGAGCATTGGATCCATAATAGTTATTGATTAAGAGCTGAATAAGTACTTTGACGTGAATATGATCACATCACGTCACATGGAATAATTTTTTTGGTTTTATGCTATAGAAAACCCATGGAAAATAGATGAGCATATTTTCTTAAGAGATCTTCAAACTTATTGTGCTAACCCTAAGAACAAGAACTGCGCCCAATCACTAGCTAACAGTAAAGTAACAATAGTAACTACTGAAGTATGCTTGCAAAAAAATAATTGTAAATGAATGATGAACTAAACTTGTCAAACAAATCAGGAGTAGAACTTCAGTAGAAATTTTAAAATTGAAATAATTTCGAGTGCTGAAATATCTTATAATTCCGGTTGATCTGGATTGATACCGATTGTGAACATTTGAATGAATGTTGTTGGTTCAATCATTCAATTGATTTGCATTTGAGGAGATATATTTAACCACCTAAACTACCATACCTATTCCAAGATCAAACCGTATTTAATTTCCACTATTCTCTCACTGTTGGAAATGACCAGTAAATATGATTTTGCCTATAATGATAATAATTGTCCTATAAAACTGATCATCTGAGCTGGAACCTTCTAGCTTCATTCTCAGCTACATTTTTTCAACTAAAGTTTCAAGATATGTATATACTTCTGCTTATTATACTTATTAAACTTGAGTACTTGGGACTTATATCGTGAATAATACTTTTCTTGAAGCCTATTCATATTTATTCATATTTGTACTTTTGATGCCTGTGTCAAGTTCATTTTAGAGCTTTGAATGTTGATAAATTTTTGTAAAAAACTTTCAAAAAATATTTATACAGCATATAGCCTACATATATTATACAGTATATAGCCTACTTATTTTATAATACTAATATATTATCTTATCATGCCACAAGCTTTGAGATGATCTTTTTGAGAAGCTTTAGTTTCCTATAGTTAGTGGGGCTACTGATCTTCTGAACATTAAATTATGGAAAGTAGTTGCTGATTCCTTATCAATTAACTGCTAAGGCCTATTTATAAGCAGTATTCAATTATTAATTATTCAAGTTTGAATCTGAACAAGAATATTTCTTCAATCATGTTGAAGTTGAAATATTTCTATTCCAATTTACCAATAACCCTTATACCAATATGGTATTTTCGGAAACCCTATTTATTGCAACTATGAATTTAACAATTCTACTGCTGTAATTTTTCAAGTTCCTTACATTATATTTTGTGATAGTCTATGCCCAACTTCATTCTCTGTACTGAATTTTTGATTCAGCTTCTCTTGAATAAGTTCATAGGAAGATTAAAAAAAAAGAAATCACTACTCGATTTCCATTTATGATTCACAAAACTCGATCACTCAATAAAGTGACTTAAGCTTTATTCAATCAGTTCAACTATAGTCTATCACTTGAGACGAAATAAACAACCTTTTTAAGTGTGTGTGCGTGTAATGCTAGGTCTTCTTCTATGCGAAACAGTCGGCCGAAGTAGAACAGCTGACTCTTGTCTGGAGCTGTGATTGGCTACAGTCCGACTTGTCTTATTTCAAGATTCTTATATTGAGCTGTGATTGCTGATTGGCTACAATTGTTGGAATGTGGCCGACCGTTCCGCATAGAAGACCTACCATAACACGCACGCAAAAATTTTGTTTATTTTGTCTCAAGTGTTCGTGAATAGGGTATATAGAGAATATTTTTGTAGTCAATGACAACAAGATTATAAAAATACTTTCATTGATACCGGTAACAGTAATTTACTTTCATTTTCGATTTTTCCGGCTTATTTTAATTTCAAAGTATAGCACAAAAACGGTATAATCACTCCTATTAACTAAAGGAATCTTTGCATAAACTCTCTAAATGCGCCTCACACCAACTCGGATCATTCTGAAGATTTTAACGTGAAAATTTTACATCAGCCTCATCTAGTGTTGCATTGCATATTACAAGCTTCCATTGGCTGCTGGGCTCATTTTTGCATGTTGCTGATATATCTAATTCCACAGACTAAATTTCATCTAGAATTATTTTGAATATCACTCAACAAATGGCATTTATTATTATTGAATGTATGTTTAAAGATATAATTGCTTCCAAATGAATGTTTTAGGGTATGAATATTATGCTTATGAATTAAGGATGGAATTTACTAATGTGGATTCTCAATCGATTATTCCACCAATTTCTGGAATCATTTGTATTTTGGTCTATGATCTACTTATATTGATAGTACCTATATTGCATTATACACTTTACTGCCTATATTCATTCATCCTATTGTTGATGTGTCTGGTGATGGCCTAAGTATATACTTTGTTCATGTACATAATAAAAATAATAGCCTAATCATGTATGTGTAACATTGGTGTATAGATGTAATACTAAAAAAAATTTGGAAAGTTATTTTGATAAGGTTTGAATGGGCAATGAAAAATACTCATAGTGTCTTGAGAGAGAGATAGGAGAATCAGTGCCCACTGTTGAAAATTGGAAATTACAGGAAAACTTATGGTTTTAAAGCAAGAAATACGTTTTGCTGAATTCTCAAAACCTCAGATTGAAGATTCATTTACTTGAATAATTTTTATTTTGAAACCTTCACATCGTTCTCAAGTACAAGCTTTTTTCACTAACATAATGTAATATTTGAATTTAATCTCAGATTACTGAATATGACAAATCCAGCATCTAGCTATTGATTGTGATTCCATATTAACTTAATATTTTCATATTCTGATTACAACATTTTTATCCTTGATGACCTAAAAAGTGTTATTACTTGAGGTACTCACATGCAATAATAATTGGAAGAATTTTGTTGGTTGATCACATTCATTTATCAATTTATTTTGATTCAGTGATGATTTAAATTAAAAAAAGTATAGACGATTTTATTTTTTGATTTTCCGTACCGACACCAGTTTATCAAAGTACCAGTTGATTTATTATTTTTTATGCATGTGGCACGATGAACAATAACCACTCAATATTGGCCTAAACAGTGGATTATTATATTCTTCCTGCTCTCTCAGACATATTTAATACAGAGAAAACCAAAATACATTCGTTTACTGAGGTAAACATAGCTATTGGTAACTCAGTACCTCTAGGACCTAATGTTCTGGGGTTTTATGATAGATGAAGAACTTGGAGAAGGTAATGGTTAAGAATCTTATTTTCTAATGTTTGGAAGTTGAACAAGGAAATTTTTTAAAATTATAATATATGGAAATATGTGATGTATTCAATGTGATTGATTAAAAAGATTTACATGCATTGTGTCCATCCTCCTTTATTTGCCCTACACACCCATCCATATAAATAATATGGGAGTGCTTAAATATGCGCTTTTCGCACACTTATATGACGTAAAGCAAGTGCGTGCCGAACATTTCTGGTATAAAGATTTGAGAAACAGTTTTACTACAGATAATATAGTCATGAAAATTCGAGTCTTACAATATTTTTCAATGAGATATGACAATCACATTGTAATTTTCAATCCGATTAGAGAAGGATTGAAATTCATGCCTTTTTACTTGATAATTTGTTTTATTTTCCAATAGTAATACTGTATCATAAATTACCTTATAGATTACAGTAGGGCATAGTGTGGCGAAGATTCTCATGGTTAGCTTTAAGGTTGACAATTCTACCAGTAGTTATATGCTAAAAGTAGTTGCCAGTAGTTGATAAAAGATAAAAGATAAAAGATAAAAGATAAAAGATAAAAGATAAAAGATAAAAGATAAAAGATAAAAGATAAAAGATAAAAGATAAAAGATAAAAGATAAAAGATAAAAGATAAAAGATAAAAGATAAAAGATAAAAGATAAAAGATAAAAGATAAAAGATAAAAGATAAAAGATAAAAGATAAAAGATAAAAGATAAAAGATAAAAGATAAAAGATAAAAGATAAAAGATAAAAGATAAAAGATAAAAGATAAAAGATAAAAGATAAAAGATAAAAGATAAAAGATAAAAGATAAAAGATAAAAGATAAAAGATAAAAGATAAAAGATAAAAGATAAAAGATAAAAGATAAAAGATAAAAGATAAAAGATAAAAGATAAAAGATAAAAGATAAAAGATAAAAGATAAAAGATAAAAGATAAAAGATAAAAGATAAAAGATAAAAGATAAAAGATAAAAGATAAAGATAAAAGATAAAAGATAAAAGATAAAAGATAAAAGATAAAAGATAAAAGATAAAAGATAAAAGATAAAAGATAAAAGATAAAAGATAAAAGATAAAAGATAAAAGATAAAAGATAAAAGATAAAAGATAAAAGATAAAAGATAAAAGATAAAAGATAAAAGATAAAAGATAAAAGATAAAAGATAAAAGATAAAAGATAAAAGATAAAAGATAAAAGATAAAAGATAAAAGATAAAAGATAAAAGATAAAAGATAAAAGATAAAAGATAAAAGATAAAAGATAAAAGATAAAAGATAAAAGATAAAAGATAAAAGATAAAAGATAAAAGATAAAAGATAAAAGATAAAAGATAAAAGATAAAAGATAAAAGATAAAAGATAAAAGATAAAAGATAAAAGATAAAAGATAAAAGATAAAAGATAAAAGATAAAAGATAAAAGATAAAAGATAAAGATAAAAGATAAAAGATAAAAGATAAAAGATAAAAGATAAAAGATAAAAGATAAAAGATAAAAGATAAAAGATAAAAGATAAAAGATAAAAGATAAAAGATAAAAGATAAAAGATAAAAGATAAAAGATAAAAGATAAAAGATAAAAGATAAAAGATAAAAGATAAAAGATAAAAGATAAAAGATAAAAGATAAAAGATAAAAGATAAAAGATAAAAGATAAAAGATAAAAGATAAAAGATAAAAGATAAAAGATAAAAGATAAAAGATAAAAGATAAAAGATAAAAGATAAAAGATAAAAGATAAAAGATAAAAGATAAAAGATAAAAGATAAAAGATAAAAGATAAAAGATAAAAGATAAAAGATAAAAGATAAAAGATAAAAGATAAAAGATAAAAGATAAAAGATAAAAGATAAAAGATAAAAGATAAAGATAAAAGATAAAAGATAAAAGATAAAAGATAAAAGATAAAAGATAAAAGATAAAAGATAAAAGATAAAAGATAAAAGATAAAAGATAAAAGATAAAAGATAAAAGATAAAAGATAAAAGATAAAAGATAAAAGATAAAAGATAAAAGATAAAAGATAAAAGATAAAAGATAAAAGATAAAAGATAAAAGATAAAAGATAAAAGATAAAAGATAAAAGATAAAAGATAAAAGATAAAAGATAAAAGATAAAGATAAAAGATAAAAGATAAAAGATAAAAGATAAAAGATAAAAGATAAAAGATAAAAGATAAAAGATAAAAAGATAAAAGATAAAAGATAAAAGATAAAAGATAAAAGATAAAAGATAAAAGATAAAAGATAAAAGATAAAAGATAAAAGATAAAAGATAAAAGATAAAAGATAAAAGATAAAAGATAAAAGATAAAAGATAAAAGATAAAAGATAAAAGATAAAAGATAAAAGATAAAAGATAAAAGATAAAAGATAAAAGATAAAAAATAGAAGATAAAAGATAAAAGATACAAAACAAATAGATAAAAGACAAAATTAATAAGAATTGAATAATTTTCTGATGAATTTATATTTTTTAATATTTTTATTTATTTTTTTTTTGAGAAAATTTGTGAATATTGATAGTGGTTGAGGATTGAATTAACTTAACCTTTATTTATTGAAATTTGGAAATACATTTTGATTTTCATTGCCTGAATTTCTACCGTTATAAGTCTATTGTAATTTATTTCATGAATAAATAAATATATATAAATTTGACACATTTTTTCCGACTTTCAATGCACCTGAGTAGGCATGAGCACCCTTCATCCCATGTGAGCTTGAAGGGGCCACTTAAATACTGAGATCATTCTTCATATATAATCAATCTCCTTTGGGGCTCTTGAGTCTAAAGCCCCAATATCATTATTATGAATTGATTTCAATCTGATCCAATGATAATAAGTAGGCTATTGATTGCATCCAGTATTTTGAGGTTAAGTTTCTTATGCATCTTTTTATGTCTTTCCAAATGGGATTAACTGGATTATTATGATTATATTTCAACAATTCAATATCAACTAAATAAATTTTTAAATATTTTATTTCAACAAATCATTTGATAATATTTATATCATTGATCAACAAAGTATTTTGGCAATTCTTTTTTGTTAGTTACATATTAGATGTATATCCAAGACATGAGGGTGATACATATCGGATACGTATAATCAATACCTGAATAATATGTATCTCAAAAGCGGACATTTTCACGTATCAGATACGTATCAGATAGGTACTAGATACATAAATTTACGTATCCGATACATACTGTAAGTATCAATGAAACTTATCTAATACGTATCTGATATGTTCATGTGCTATGTGGGTATAAGTCTAGAACCTCTTGAAAATATAGTCCTAGAGTAGTGTTCTTGAAATGTTTCCCCCTGACCCAAATTTTACAATATGATAAACAAGATAGAATATAATTAATTGTGCATCCATCACCTCTCTTCTCTCCTCAGCCCTGTACTGTGAATAGTACTATACATCTAGACGAACTTTCTGAAAATTTTGTAAGAGCAGAGAGAAATAAAAGAAATGGATTTGAAACTGGCAACCAGCTGGTCATGAGCCACGGACAAACAAATAAAATAAGAGGATTGACCGATTGGTGATAGCTAACAGTAAACAGTTTGTATGGAACATTTTTGTTTGTAATAAGAAAGTATTAGCTAAACACGACTCATAGTCTACAAGTTATTTTCATTAAGCCCATTAAAGTATATAGTATGTTTATTGCATATTGCATAGCTATAACCCAAATATCACGCGTAAATTTTAGTTTTGTATAATATTATATTATGAGCTATAATATATTTATAGCCTATTATTTAACAATATCAATCCAAATTGCAAACTTAATTTATTTTTACTTTTAGTTCCTTTCAGGATACAGGCTTCACCTACTGTAGTAGTTAAAGTAGGCCTAATTGTTTCTGACCTTTACAATCAGTTAATTCATAATTACGTCAAAGAAAGGCTACTGTCGAGCTCATGTTATCATGTTAACCGTACATTAACATATGCAAAAACAAAACAAAGGTAACTCATATGAGTTTTTTCTGTTTGTATCTTAGAGGGGGGGGGAGAAGGGTGCACCCGTTCGGCTCGCGGGGGGCACTCCATGGCTTAGTTATGCCACTGAGCTCAGAAGTTTTAATTTTGAAGTGTGAAAATTTGGGAATACGTTTTGAATTTAATTGTCTGTATTTCCACACCCTAATAAGTAATTTATTTTATGAATAAATAAATATATGAATACTATGACAATTTGACAGAATTTTCCCGACATTCAACGCCCCTGAGTAGGCGCCCCTCATCCTATGTGAGCTTGAAGGGGCCCCTTTTACTTAGATCCTTTTTCATATAATCAATCTACTTTGGGGCTCTCGAGTCTAGTGCCCAGAAACTAAGGCCAAACATTCTTCAGGTATAATTCTCTAGGGACCTGAGGGGCCTGCATTTTTATCATCGACGTAATCACTGGTCCTACAAGAAGGGTTGTGAATATCAAAGTGACTATATGAACTAATAAAGCACTCGTGAAGTATAAGTGTGTAGTGTGTAGAATGTGTAGGGTCTATTATAGGTATACTGATATTTCTCTGTTTGACTAAATAGTGATTTTATGGTTTTTCATTTCAACTTATTCAATATTCTTTAAGTTTGCTATTATTTTATTTCTCTTGTCAACAACCTTAACAGTAGTGAATTTAAAATTCCCAATATCATTCCTGAACCAAAAATTATGTGCTCAAGGAAGGTTATATCATTATCTCATTTGGACTGCATCAACTTCTATCAAAATTCAATATCTAGTGGGGGCGAAGCTTGTTTTTTATCTCCCAAATAATAATTTCAATTTTCACAACTCGATTATAATCACTGTACCTATCAATATTGATAAATGAAAGAAATGTTGTAGTCAACTACTGCATTAGAAAATTATAGACCATTGTGCTTTGAATTCCAATTAATTATAAGGTTAGAACCTCTTGAAAATATAGTCCTTAAGTACAGTGTTCATAAAAATTTTCCCACTGACCCAACTTTTACAATATGATAAACAAGACAGAATAGGTATGTCAAGTATGTCTAGAATTGTGCTAGAATGGACTCGTTAATCACCCATCACCTCTCTTCTCTCCTCAGCCCTGTACAGTAAATAATACTATTAATCTAGACGAACTTGCTGAAGATTTTGAAAGATCAGAGAAAAGAAAAGAAATGGATATGAAACTGGCAACCAGCTGGTAGGCCTAGGCCTTTCATGGGTTGGTGAGCCGCGGACAAACAAAGAAAAGAAGAGGATTGACCGATTGGTGATAGCTCTTTGATCTACACAATAAACATTACATAAACATAATTTTTTGTGTATGATGAAAAGTCAATATTCTCTCAGAAATTATTGGACAAAATTATCGTCACTAGAATATTATTGGATTAGAAGTATTCAAATTACACATCGTTTAGTCTCCTTAAGCGTATATTATCATTGTCAAGAATTATATGCTTATATAAAATATAAAAGTTGATTAAGAAAGATTTGTACAATTTAAAACCTGTCTGTAATGACATATGTTTAAAAGAACTCTTCATAAACCCAATCCTGATTTCAGAAATGCAAAAATATCAATAAATAGTCAGTTTTTAACAAAAATAAAATGAGCAGTTTGAATTGAATTCACTAACCAGGTAGCTTACACGGAATATCTTGTACTTTGATTGTACAGAGACATAAAATTCTAAAAATATGGATAACTCTTTCAGTTGTTGACAGATCGACTTGAATAATTATATAGGAAGGTCAATAATGTGGAGAGAAGTGTTCCTGTTTTTTTGTATAATTTTCCTATGGCTCATTCTCCCTCCAAATCCAAAAAACCGTTCGGGCGATTTCATTCATTTTGAATTTCCCCGGCTTAAATTGACTTGGTGCGATTGTATGTGATTGGTTTGAATAGAATAGAAAAGTCTTTATTCATTACATGTAATAAATACATTGAACCGTGTCAATAACCTACAATTTATATATGTTTATATACAGCAGGGTGTTTCAGAAGGAATGTGCAATACTTCTAAGGCTGATTCCTTACACCAAGTAGACAAAAAAGTTCCATGGGACCAACCCCCAAAAACGCTTTGTTACTGAGATAACAATGGCAGAAAATTGAGATTTCTCGAAAAATATTAATCTCGCCTCTAAAATGTTAACTAAAGCCTCTAAAAAATTAGAAAAATTAATATTTTTTGAGAAATCTCATATTTCCGCCATTGTCATCTCAGTAACAAAGTGTTTTTGGGGGTTGGTCCCATGGAACTTTTTTGTCTACTTGGTGTGAGGAATCAGCCTGAGAAGTACCTATAGCACATTCCTCCTGAAACATTCTGTATAATATATATGCTAGCCTATAGCATCTACAAAACAAAATACTAAAAAAGAAGAAACTGTGAGTTCAGTCAGAAATCAATGTCAAATTCTTGAAAAGAATACAGTGATAATTTCACCAGATATTCCTTTAAACTCTTTGCAAACAATCTAGGATCATCTAATATTTGCAGACTGCTTGGTAACCTCACAAAACACTTCTTACCCCTGTATGCAGTTTTTTTGGAAAAAAATCTAATCTGTGCCTCTCTACTATACGACCAAACCTTGTATTATAACCGTGAGTGTTATTTCTCCGTGTCAGCATATTTTTTTAAAAAGACTATAACATCATATATGTACTGTCCATATATTGCGAAAATTCCAAGGTCTGAGAAAGCTAATTTCACAGAATCAGTTCTATTGAGGTTTAGCATAATTCTTATAGCTCGTTTTTGTTGTTTTAGAATTTTATCGAGGTTACTTTTACTTGCACTGCCACATAAGTAGAGACCGTATGATAGATGTGAATGTATTACTGAGTGGTATATTGATTTTAATATTTGAATACTACATAAACTGGACATTCGACGCAGGGCATATAGACCTGGGGAAATCTTTTTCACAACATTGCCAACATGATTATCTCACGAAAGGTTGCTATCTATTAATAGACCAAGAAATTTAGTTACATCTTCACAATCTAAAAGGGTGTCATTCATAGCTACACTTGGACACGATTCACTCCTACTCTGCCTTGTTGAAAAGGGGACTACAACAGATTTACTTGAATTCAGCAGGATATTTCGACTATTTAGATATTCATTAATACAGAAGACAGGCCTACAGCAGATGAGAGTTCTACATCCTCAATAGATTTTCCTGAAAAAATTAAATTAGCATCATCTGTGTAGAGACATACAGTGGCATGTGCTCGAACCACATCAGGCAGACCCTTGATGTAACATAGGAATAGTAAGGGACCCAAGATGGAGCCTTGAGGTACCCCATACTTTAAATTTCTCAAGTCAGAGCGATAACTATTTTTGTAAATATGATTATTTCTCTCTTCAGTATGCTCTATTTCAACAAATTGCTGTCTGCCAATCAAATAAGGTGAGAACCACCCCTGCTCCATACCATAAACTCCTAATTCCTCTAATGTGTGCAAAAGAACATTGTCTTTGATAGCACACTATCAACTGCACGTGTCATGTCCAAGAATATACCAATAATTTTCTCACCCTTGTCTATTGTATTAATTATTGTATTTATGAAATCTACCATTGCTGTAACTGTTTGATTTTTTGAGCGGAAACCATGCTGTTTTTTATCCAATAAATTATTTTCTTCAAGGTATTTCATTAACTGAATATATATTCTACACGTTCAATGTTATTTGTAGTGATTTTGGTACAGGGTTAGTGATAAGACGTTGAAGTACTTGGCCAGTCAATTTCTGTGTCCATGTTCTGTGTTATTGATAGTGATTTTGGTACAGGGTTAGTGATAAGACGTTGAAGTACTTGGCCAGTCAATTTCTGTGTCCTAGTTCTCATTGACCTTGAACAGTTTCTCTCTTCTCTGAATTGATTCTTTGACGACGGCTATCCTAGCGAGGGTTGTAACTGTTCGACTCTCAGGAGAGAGCGGCGTAATTGTGTGCTTACATCTCTAGCCTGGTTCTACCGCATCAGGTAGGCAGCCCATCCCCGAGCGGGAATAGCTTATCATAACTGATAGCGGCGTGATGCTGATAAATTTCTAC
The DNA here is from genome assembly GCA_017141385.1 of Sogatella furcifera. NCBI lineage: Eukaryota > Metazoa > Arthropoda > Insecta > Hemiptera > Delphacidae > Sogatella > Sogatella furcifera. The sequence continues at coordinate 16,266,659 of CM029560.1, read as the reverse complement.
AGGATGATCTTTTAATGCTGATAACAAATAGTTTTGTTTTCGAATCACATTAATCCGTGTTGGATGAGAGTGATTTACTGTCCATGCTAACGGATGCTGGGAGGAAAATTGTAACGCAAGCGCAGGTTCACCGATCTTCAACACCTAAAGCTGAGAGACTTTCCAGACGTAGGCCTACCGTTAGCAGTACAAGGTCAATGAAAATTCGTCTCTTTGCGGATAGTCAGGGAAGGGATGTCTGCAGGAGTTTCAATACCATCACCCATGAATTTTCTGCTATGGTTAAACCTGGAGCTCGTTTCAGAGACGTGGCAAAAGAAACAGGAAAGCTGGATGACAATGATGTCAACGTTTTCTTGGCCGGTTGTAACGATATTGCATGCAACGAGAGAAAAGAGCTTCACTCAGCACTTCGCAGCAAACTTCTAGATTTACAGAATCGACGAGCTAAAAATGTGATTGTTTTCTCAGTGCCACACAGACATGATCTTCCGAAATGGTCGGCTATCAATAGAGAAATCGAGAGAGCTAATATGGAAAATTCAAATCTATGTAAACATTTTTGCAACGTAAGATTTATAAACATTAGCAATATAGGTAGAAGATTTCATACAAAACAAGGCCTGCATTTGAACACTTTAGGAAAAAGATATGTTAGTGATAAGATATTGGAAATAGTACATAATCTGGCTCAGGAACAGGAAACATTTGTAGAACCAATTCCTTTGGTTTGTCAATCTCGTTCTTTTTTAGAGAAGTGCCTGGTACATTGAAAAAGAGTAATCAACATAGTCTAGAGTTGGATAGTATTTTTTTAGACACCTCCTCTACTTCAGCTACTGTGAATTCTGGAAGTATGGATCAATTAATCCAATCAATCAATTACAGCCAAGCCTCTAACTTGGGAGATGGTCGTCACTCTAACAATACATTGGTAATATCTCATATCAACCTACAATCAATAAAAAATAAGTTGAACTCACTTGACATCTTCAATAATAGTACACAGTGTGATATACTTTGTATCAATGAACACTGGTGTACATTAGATGAAATAAACATTTACAAGCCCATAGATTTCAGTTTAGCTGCCAGTTTCTGTAGACCAACTCCATATGGCGGATCTGCTATTTACGTGAGAGACTCTTTCAGGTACCCTTTCTCAGTTGTTAATATTGATTCATTATGTGAGTGTAGGCTTTTTGAGGCAGCGATGATAGTATTTAGTAAAATAGAACTGTTGATTGTATCTGTGTACCGCGCACCTGACACATCCATTGAGCACTTCACTGAAAGAATGTCTCAACTCCTCGACCACATTCAAAATAATCCTAGATACTCTAACTTCAAAATAGTCTTAGCCAGTGACTTGAACATTGACCCCAATATTAATAGATCAAATACTACAGCTTTCATAAATATGTTAAAGTCTTATGACTGTTTTTGTCTCAATTTCCATCCCACTCGATTTGAGTCTTGCCTGGATAACTTTGTGTCCAATCTTCATTCCTCTACATATAACTGTAAGACAGTACAACCGCATTTGTCAGATCATTCAGGTTTAGTGTTAGAAATTACAAGCCTCTTACCCAGTTCAATTGTTGGTTCTGATGCTGAGCCATCAACCTACAGCTGCAGAGTTTTGAATGAGACTAGTATCAACAGGTTGCTGCACTGGTTGGATAGAGTTGATTGGTATGAAATTGTATACAATACAGCGGATAATGTTGATCTAGCTTTTGATTCTTTCATGAGGGTGTTAACTGACAATTTCAATGAGTGCTGCCCTATGAAAACTAAGAAACACAACTCCTGTAATAAAACTAGTACAACTAAGAAGGCTAATGATTCACAAGAAGTGATGGATTATGTGTATTTGTGAGGAAAGATATTGATTTTCAGAATATTGATGTGAAACTAGACAACGTAAACTCAATTATAATCAAATTTAATTTCAATAATTCATTTTATCAGTTGATTGCACTCTATAGATCTCCTTCTTTAGAAATAAATGCCTTCTTGCTAAGTTTAGATTCGTATTTGCAGAATATTAGTAAGGATTTATCTGTCATTGTAATGGGAGATATAAATATTAATATAATGGATGAAAACCATCTTAATTATCTGACTAATGAGTACCTCAGTGTATTGCAATTGAATGGTTTCAAATCATACGTAAATAAATATACGAGATCTGTCAATAATGTCAATGGGCAAGTTAACAGCTGCATAGATCACATATTTTTCAAAAGTGGATCAAAAAAGGAAGTGGATGTGCTAGGTGCGATTTTGCAATCAAATATCACTGATCATTACAGTATTGTTTTCCATATCAGACAAAAAGACCATGATTCCAATTCTAAAACTATTCCAAGTAAAACAGTAACTAGAATTAATTTTGATAAACTGAAACTAGAGCATGAAACTCAGGGTTGGGATGACGTTTGTGACAATTTTACTGATGATATTGACACCTTAGTAGATAAATTTACCTTTAAGATAAATGAAAATATTAATAAATTCACAGAAACTATTAATTATTCACATAAAAACAGACCCTTGAAAAAATGGATTACTCCTAGTTTGATTTCAGCTATTCGGAAAAGGGATAAAATGCATATCAAATTATAAAAGCAACCTTTCAATATTAAACTTAAACAGGACTATTCAAATTATAGGAATATTTTGAACTCATTAATAAGGAAAGCAAAGAATGATTATTACAACAACAAATTTACGGAGTATAAAAACAATTCCAAGAAAAGATGGGAGTGTATTTCTGAATTGATGGGAAAAGAGAGAGTATATCAAGAACCTAAAATTGATCCAAAAATTTTAAATAGTTATTTTGTAAATGTAGGAGCTGAGCATGCAAAAAAATATTGGACTCTGTAAATTATATTGAAATACCGGTACCACAATCATTAAATGCACCTCCAGTAGATAGCATGTTCCTGAATCCAACTTGTGTAAATGAAATCTTAGAAGTTATTGGTGAACTAAAAAATAGTGCTTCTCCAGGGGTAGATGGTATCAGTACTCATTGTGTCAAATTAATAAGTGAACATATTGTTCTGCCATTAGAACATATCATAAATAGATGTTTTTCAGTGGGTTATTTTCCGAGGGTGTTCAAGTCTGCAAAAATTATTGCATTGCACAAGAGTGGTGACAAGGCAAATCCAGAAAATTATCGACCCATTTGTATTTTGAATAGTTTTTCTAAAATTATGGAAAAGATTATGAAAAGAAGAATTTTAAATTACCTAGACACCAATAATTTCCTAGAGAAAAACCAGTTTGGTTTCCAGCACGGAAAGTCCACAACTGAAGCAATTATCCTCCTGACTAGATTGATAGATGAAAACTTCAACTCTAAACAAAAAACATTGGCTGTCTTCTTAGATCTTGCAAAAGCGTTCGATACAGTCCCTCATAGTATTTTATTGAAGAAATTAGATAAATGTGGGATAAGAGGCTTATGTAATGATCTTCTAAAAAGCTATCTTCAGGACAGAAAACAAACATTAAACTTGAATGGTACATCAGTTACAGATCATTCATCTAGTTTCGGCCTACCACAGGGTACAGTACTGTCCCCGGTATTATTTTTGATCTACTTAAACGATGCTCTAAAATTAACAATACCACATTGCACCCAAATTTCATTTGCTGATGATACAGCACTAGTTTTTTCAGGTGAATCTTGGCGCCAAGTCTACCAATTTGCTAATGAGGGTTTAAAAATTATGAAGAATTGGATGGATAATCATATTCTAACTGTTAACTTGAAAAAAACAAAGTATATCACCTTTTCTCCGACACTAGCGGGTCAACCAGATGATTCATTGCAATTGAAAATGCACACTGATCCTCACTGCTTGAATACTGGGTTGAACTGTTTGTGCCAACAAATTGAAAAAGTTAACTCTATAAAATATTTGGGAGTGGTGGTGGATAGATATTTGAAATGGGATTTTCATATGAATTACCTATCTTCTAAACTTAAATTTCTCGTTTATAGCTTCTACAAAATAAATCAACTGAAAGACCTTGATGTGAAAAGATCAATTTATTTTGCGTATGCCCACTCGCTGTTTCAATATGCGATTGAAGCTTGGGGTGGTGCATATGATTGTCACTTTAATAAAATCTTCACATTACAAAAGCATCTTATAAGGGCAGCACTGGGTAAACCAAGACGATACCCAAGCAAGAAACTTTTTGAAGAATTAAATGTACCAACACTTAGACAGATGTATGTAACGAGGGTTGTTTTGCACTTAAATAAGGATAGAAATAATCTAGAAATTAGGAATATACCTTATCAGACTCGATCATTAGCATTAAATAATTTCAATATCAACCTAATAAAACTAGTAGTTTGTCGACACCAGTTCACCTATCTTTGCAATATATATTCAAACAAAATTCCGATAAAATTCATTAATTCAAAAATTACTAAAGCACTAATCAGGGAAATAAATTTATGGGTTGGGCAAAATATATATTCTACAATACCTAAATGTTAATAAGTCTGTTCATGATTTATTTGAGTTTTGAATGTCTTTCTATCTTCTATATTTACTTTTGAAAATTGATTAAGCACTGGGATGTGCTCATAACTGAAAATTTATTATTTTTGTATTTTTATTCATTAATTTTCATTTGGGAGAATAAACATGATTTGTTTTTGGTTATCACCGGTATATTGATCTCAACACGAAATTATTCAAATTTTATCATTGTATTATTTATAATAAGCATTATTATTGCAATTATCTTCATTTATTTTAAGTCTTGTTTTTTTCATTTTTGGGTATTGCTTTACTTTGTGCTGTTCGCTTTATGAACTCGCAGCTAGCGCACAAGTTTTCTTTGCTGGCTGTGCCAAATCATTTAGATATATTTTAATTTAAATTTATTATGCATTTTGTATGTATCATTCATATTTTGTAATTAACTACTGTATGTAATTTTTGGCGAAATAAATATATTATTATATATTATTATTATTATTATAATGCGTGGTATACTTCTGAATTAAAACAAATTAGAATATTGTTGGATTACAGTCATGAGAGGTGCAGGAATAACCCTGAATTACTGGAAAATCATAGAAGGTTGAAACGTCTTTATAAAGATCAAATCGATCTTGCTAAAAGGAAAGCCAATGACGATTTTATTCTGAAATCTTCCAATAAGTGCAAAGCTGCGTGGACTGTCATTAATGCAGAGACGGGCCGATTGCCAAAAAATACTCTCAAATGACAATACCCATAAGTGCAGATGAATTTAATGATTTTTTCGTCTCTGGCTCTAAAGTTCCCAATATTGATTCCATGAATTTTAGAGCTAGTGCTATTGACATGCTGGAGTCGACTAGATTGTATTCTAAGGAGGGTTTGCAGCCTTTCAGATTGGATGCTGTGAGGGCTACTGATATTTATAGAATTGTTGCTAAACTAAGTAATTCAAGATCTGAAGATACTTTTGGTCTATCTAACTTTTTTTTAAAGAAAATTATAAATTATATTATTAAGCCTTTAACATATCTCATAAATAAGGCTCTCAGGGTTGGTATCTTTCCAAAATGTTTGAAGATCAGTGTAACAGTCCCTATATTTAAAAAAGGAGATAGAGCTAGCATTGGTAACTACAGACCTATTGCACTGGTACCAGTGATGTCTAAAATATTAGAAAGTGTGATAAAGAACAACGCAGAAGCATACTTTGAGCAAAATTAATTGTTTCTTTCATCCCAGTTTGGCTTCAGAAGAAGTTTAAATACTGTTAAAGCTGTGGAAAGTGTGGTGTCATTCATTATCAAGGGCTTTGAGAATAAGGAGGAGGTTAATGCTTTGCTGTTGGATCTCAGCAAAGCTTTTGACATTGTTAATCACAAGGAACTAATTAAGAAATTGGAATATTATGGAGTAAGGGGAAAGGAACTATCTCTATTGGAATCTTACCTCTTAGATAGGTTTCAATATGTAAAAACTGGTAAGCAGAAATCTAGTTGTAAGCAAGTTTTACAAGGGGTCCCTCAGGGCTCTGTCCTTGGTCCCTTCTTATTTATTGTTTTTATAAATGACCTTCCTAAATCTGTTCCGAATAAATCTGTCTTGTATGCGGATGACACAACTCTTTTGTGCTCAAATAAGTCTTCACTGATAAATTCAATTATTTCAAATTATATGAGGGAAAGAGCTGACCTCTGGTTCTCTGCTAATAAATTAATTGTGAATGAGAGCAAAACTGAGTTTATTACTTTTAGCTCAAATGTGAATTGTCCACAGAAGTCAGTCAAACTACTAGGAATACATCTCGATTCCAAGCTAACTTGGGCCAGCCATAGCGATTCACTGTGCAGTAGACTATCGAGAGTAATATTTTTATTGAAGAAATTAAAATCTTGTACTAGCACAAATATGGCTCTAACTGCATATTTTGCTTTCTTCCATTCACACCTTCAATATGGAACTCTGTTATGGGGTAACTCGAGCGGTGCAAAAGATGTCTTCATCTGTCAGAAAAGAGCTCTACGCACAGTATTTAATCTAGGTATGAGAGAGTCCTGTAGGCCGTTTTTTTCAGCCAATGGTGTGCTGACTCTTCCCTGTATTTTCATGTTGGACTGTTTAATGTATTTAAAAAATAACCTCGGTTTATTCAATTTAAGAGGAAATATCCATGACCATAATACTAGAGCTGTAACTCAAATTGATCAAGGTCGAGTTAGGCTTGCTAAGACTCAAAAAATGTACATCTATGTTGGGGTAAAAATGTTCAATGTTTTATCACCTAGAGTTAGAAACTATGAATGTGGAAAGTTTAAATATATCATAACAAAATGGTTAAAGGAGAGAGCGTTTTATTCAGTTGACGAAATGTTAAGCTTCACCTCTCATCCATAAGTTTCAATATAAGTCGAATATTAGTTTTAATTATAATTTTAAAAATGTATTGACCTGTACTCGAATTAAGTATTAATATTGTAACTATTATGTTAACTGACTTTTGTCAATACAATTTCATTGTTTGTGACAATAAATAATTTTTGATTTGATTTGATTTGAATGATTTTTGAATAAACTGATAACAAAGCAATTGGCCTGTAGCAACCTGGATCTTTGATATCGCCTTTTTTAAATATCGGAAAAACTTTGGCTATCTTCAGTTTATGAGGGAATCGACCTATTATAAAGGAAGAATTTATAATGTGTGTCAATGGCTTGATTATAGCTGGTAATACTCGTTTCACAGCTGTTATTGGGATATCATCTGGCCCAGAAGAGTGTTTGTTTTCAAACGACATCACTATTTTATGTAATCGACTCTTAGTGATAGGTTCGAACGGAATCTAAATCTCAATGAAGGTTGATGATAATGTGAATTCAGTACAGTTACAGGTCTAGAACTAAATCAAAAATCAAATCAAATATTCATTTATTTTGACACTTGAGCAACACAATTTATCAAACGAAACGAGTTTTTAAGAAAATGAAAGTATACATCATAAAAAAGATTTATCGATAATGTTTCATATACAGAAATGCCAAAAGCTAAAAAAATGTCAAGATAAAAAATACTACTTGCTAAATTATAAAATTTGCTCGCAAGTAGGAGTATACATAGAAAATTTTTTTTTGATGCTGAAAACATTCACTCACAGTTTCACACACTTGAATAATACATGTGTCTATAAAATTATTAGTGATGAAAGTTAGCTGATGACAGTGAACAAACTCTCAATATATTCAGGTGAAGAAAAAATAAGCCATTTGATGATAAGTTTTTTGAAAATAATAATGCTATTGACTCTTTTTATATGATCAGGTATATTATTGAAAAATTTAGGACCAAGAAGTACAAAGGATTTTTGGAAAAAAGTTCTGTAAGCTTTAGGTGGCCTTAAAAGACTGTTTGCGGCACTTCTAGTACTATATAAGTGATTGCCCTCGTACAGTTGCCTTCGACGATCCCCTGATTGCATGAAAAATGAAGATAATACTTTGAAAACATAAATGTAGCGCAATGGCAAACAATTTATTGTAAATTTGGAAAATTGGAAATGAATACTCAGTTCTTCTTACACCTTTCATAACACGTATTATGGATTTTTGCACAGTGACCAACGGCTTCAGATGGGTTTTGTAAGTGGAGCCCCAACAAGTTATACCGTAGCTTAACTTTGAATCCACGAGAGCAGAATAGAGCTATCTTAGAACAGGCTGAGGCAGTATTTTTTAAGGAAATAGAATTTTCTCAAAAGTATTAGTAAAAATATTTTTAAATTTCGTATATGGTGTGACCATGTGAGCTTTTCATCTAGCAGTACACCAAGATACTTGATAGATTCAGATTGCATCACTATTTGGCAGTCACAATTTGACTGATTGTATGCATAATTATGAAATTTCAATGTTGATTGGAATTGCCAAGATGTGGTAAAAGTGAATAACAAATATTTAGTTGTTGATACATCAAGGGAGAGACTATTGCAGTTGAACCAAACAAGTAATTTATGCAAATCCTTCTGCATCATGACAAATAAAGTTTCACCGTCAGCACTGCAATAAGAGAAGGCAGTATCATCTGCAAATGATACAGGCAATCCATTGAAGTCGCCTTGGAAAAGATCATTTATGAAGATCAGGAATAACACAGGGCCCAAAACTGAGCCCTGTGGTACCCCATACTCAACACTCAATACCTCGCGTCTTGCGTCTTCAACAGTAACATATTGGAGTCGCTTACTCAAATAGGAGCAAAACCAATTGTGCGCCACACCCCTTATGCCTGCTCTAAGCAACTTATTAAGCAGTTCAGTATGATTTACTTTGTTAAAAGCTTTTTCTATATCTAAAAACAAACCAGCTACACAAGGTGTTATTTTAGAATTAATATTATTATGAATTGAAGCCAAAAAAACTCTCAAGAGCCATTTCAGTGCTGAAACCCTCCCGGAAGCCAAACTGACGTTCATAGATAAAATTATTAGAATTTAAAAAGCTAATCAGTCTTTTTTTAACAACTTTTTCCAAAAGTTTTGAAAATACTGAAACTAGAGAAATGGACCTGTAATTAGTCAGATTCAAATGCGTCCCATTTTTAAAAATGGGAATCACCTTAGCTTATTTCATTTTGTTTGGAAATTGACCATTTAAAAGACTACAGTTAAATATGTCAGCAAGGATTGGAACAATAGCAACTGCCACATTTTTTAAAAGTTTGGAAGAGATTCCATCATCACCAGGAGCCTTACGATGTTTTAATTCATGAATAACTTGCAAAAGCTCGTTGCAAAACTATCAGGAATATCTGGTTTAACATACTTATCAACGGCCGAAACAAAAAAATCATTAAAAATATTGCTTACAGTGCTAGGATCCGTTGAGTATGTACCATCGCTTATTACACTTAGATTTGAGTTGTTCTGTCAATTCTTACCCACCTCAGCATTTATAATTTCCCACGTTACTTTATTCTTATTTTTGGAATTCGAAATTTTCTTATCATAGTATTTTTGTTTATTCTTTACAATCATAAGTTTAAGAGCTTTTCTATTATTTTTATTTCAATCTTTAACTCTTCTCTTTTTGTTTGTCTATGTAAAACTCTAATAAATCTCGTTTTTATCAGTGACCTCTGGACTCGTCTCATTCCTACTATCAGTTTCTTTCACAGTTCTTAGGATTTTTGGAAAAATTAGGATTTTTGAAAAAGTCAAGAGAAAGACATTGAATTTTTCATCCACTGGTGCTTGATAAACCTCCATCCAATTTAAATGAGCTAACTCTCTATGAAACACTTCTAAGTGCGAGTCATCAAATCTACGACAAAATTCCCTGATTGGCTTATCGCGGATCACACTCACACCCCGGATCTCGAGCAGCTGTTCATCGTGATCCGAGATATGAGTGATTACACCAGATATCTTTAAACTATCATCAGCTATGTTGGTAATGAAGTTATCTATCGTTGTTTCGGATGTGGTTTCTTGTAGGGAAATTTACCTTATGAATCATATTATGCATATTCAGAACATTCATAAACTTATTAAACGTGTTATTTCTATCCAGAACATTGATATTAATGTCACCTGCCACGATAACTTTTCTGTATTTTTTACATAGAATTTCAAGAAGGATTTCTAACTTCTCTAAGAATGGATCCAAATAACAATGCTGAGGTTTCTATATAAGCAACCCAGTACAAAATTAAAATTATCAAGTGAAAACTCAGTTAAACAACATTCAAACTCTTTTTCAGTCGTTATTGACTGATATGAATAGCTGGTAGGTTTACACATTACTTTTCGGAAAAAGTTTATTGTGAACTAGAATCATGACCCCACCCCCAATACTGACAAGTCTAGAAAATTGTGAGCTTATCAGATAGTTTGGTATATTTAGTATTTCTGTTTCAGCACTTGTCATTTTATGTTCAGAAATTGCTAGTATCTGTGGCTCCAACTCCACTAAATTTATATATAACATTTCCAATCGCGATGGTAAGTGTTCAACATTTTGATGTAATATAGAAATCTTGTGAAAATCTGATCTATATTTATGAATAGAAGTTTGATAAGGTGAAGTAACTCTCTTATGAGCCTTGTCATTTACTGTCCGTTTAAAGTGCGTCTATGTGAGTGTAGTGTACCATCAGCAGCGTTATCGGCTAGTTCAACGGTGGAGATAGAATAATTTACAGTGCTAGAAGAGCCAAGATCCAGTGACAAATTATGATACGCTTTTGCTATACAATCTGATATGAAACGCTTTTCTATGAAACTGAAATGTAATCCATGGCGGGTATGGAAACGACGACCAATGTTTTAACATTTGAGACTTTAACATTTGAAAAGCCACTGCAGGTCTCACGAATGGATTGATTTGTATTTTTGATAACATAATTAATAGAAGAATTTTTGGAAGATCATAACGATATGGAATGTTCATTAGCAAAACATTAGTGTGCGTTAAACCTTGCAGCTGATTCTTCAATGAAGTTAGAAAGTCGATCCTTATGCATGTCGTTGGTTCCACCCATGATGACAATGAGGTCCTTGTTGGATAGGCACGCACCCTCCTGGGTACGGCTGGATGCTACTTGATCGAATGTGGCCCCCGGCTTGATGACACCCTCTACGACACCGCCCGACGCATCAGCCACCAACTTGACCAAGCGTCTGCCTGTTTAATATTTGATGGGTTTAGAGCTGTTCCAATTGATGAAACAGTTGTAGAGTTTTCAACAATGTTTTCTGGTCGCCTCTCGTATGGAGATTGATTAGGTTTATTTGTTTAAAACTTCTTCACTCTTTCCTCCATCTCAATCCGATCCTCCCACCGACGACGTTGTCTCAGCTCCATGAGCTCCAGCTGCTTACCTCTTAGCTTTTCATGGAGTCCAGAGCAGTCTGAACATGTCATTTTCGATTGTCTGTGTTGACATATTGACAAAAGACTTGACTTTCACTCTAGGCCCAGTTAAAAAGAGAAAACTCTATACAAGGCGATGCAAATTTAGAAATAAGATATCTGTTTTTTTTAAGATTTTTGTTTTTTTTATCATCTTAATTTTCAATGTGTGGCTTGAGGGCAAGCCAAGCGTCATAATGGCCGAATGGCCGAAAGTTCTAATCAGTGAATATTCAGGTGTGATGAACTTTCAATTCGGTTTTTCTCTCAACTCACATTTTTATGTTTAACTCATGTGTTTACGAGTGAATCAACAAACTTTATTAGAAATAATTACCAGTTCAATAAATGAGCTCGATGAGTAAGCATGTCTTAGAGAATAGACAAAAAGTTTATTGACATTCAGTGAAGCAGTTTTGAGAAGAATAGATAATCTACAATAATAAATGTACCATAAATTTGAACTCCTCAAATATCAATTCTCGGTATACTATTAGGCCCAATAATCGGAAACAATGTCAAATCTCCGATTATGTTAGTGTCAAATTCTGATACAAAAATTATTCATATTGCCTTCTCATAACCTTTGACCGCAATGCTATATGGTTATACATGGTTAATTCAGTTTGTTATTTCAGGAACTTTGATTTGTGTCTGTATATTGAATGGGTAGATGGTAGATAAGTGTTTTGATATTACATGAACAAAAAAGTAAATCTATATAAAACCCAATCAACTCTAATATAAAATATTGCAATTGAAACCAACTGTAACTGTCTTATGTTGCAGTATTGTAAAGAAAAAGGCTACAGGCTGAAGAGGAAGGGGGACGCATGATAACAGGCTGGTGGCTAAGAGGAGAAGAATGAAAGATGATTAGAGTGGTGCGATGATGAAAAGAGTGCGTGAGTGATTATTGTTTCTATTGTTTTATTTACTTTTTATAGCTATTTTTATTACGTGAACTGGAATAAGCCTCATCTGAATTTCCAAACAATGCAAGTAGTCTCCCACCAATTAATATTGGTATTAATATATATCCCATCAATTAATATTAATATTATAGTATAATATAATATTAATATTAATATTATTAAGTAACTATATGCTGTAACTGTTCATAAACAGATATTTATATATTAATACTTATCACCTATTAATAATATGTGATAGCACTAATTCTGAATGAACGCCTGATAATTTGGGCCTTATAGCTGTACAAGAAAAATTTGCTTGTGATCTACACCATATACTGTATTTAAAAAATCTGGCACAAGTATAGCGGCTGGCATAAAAAATTGGATTTTAATGAAATGTTATGGAGCGTATATGATTATACAGTTTCCATAAAGGTGATACTATGAATAGTATATAGGCGACTTTTCGGTTTCCAGATATAAAAAGCGAAAAAAATACTGTATGCTGTTACTGTCGAAATCGCGCATTTTATTCAGGCAAAACTAGATTTACATTGTGTGAAGTTTCGAAAGTCTGAATATTATAATCACCCTATCTCAGTTATTTATCATTAGACTCCAGAGGATCAGACATTTTTGTCTCTATGAAATGCACTTCAATGAAGGTATTGCGTTTGTAGGCTACTCACTGTTTTCACATAGGCTACTCTTCAAATTCTCTCAGGGTTATGTAGGGCACCATCCTTGATTGCACAACCCAAGAATGGCAGGGCTTTTTCCCCCTACAATAGGCCTATTATGCAGTACAATGTCCTCGTGACATTTATAACATAACCTACAAACAGACCATTCACATTTATTGCCAAGAAATTTATTAAAAAATACATTTTTTTAAATCAAATGTAGGTACTTACTACAAAAATATAATCGAATTCTATTGTTCCGTGTATAAGTTTAGTCATCACTGTTGCTACTGAAAGTAATTTTTTTTTTAAATCATCTTATTGTATATTCTCTCTCTAGTAGGCATTTGTATGCTCAACCGTATGAATGCGAACATATTTATTAAATCAAAGAAGTTGAACGAGTCAGTTCTCGAAAGAAGGTTATGGCTCTTGCTGGAGTTTTCCATTTACCCAATTTGAATTTCAATATTTTTGGTATAGCTGCATTTAAAATTCATTTTTGTGTTTCAAATATCTTATTTTCCGGGTTTTCAAGATCAATCATCAATAATATCAATTATCAGAGTACAGACAAAAATGCTATTTTGTATTGCACTTTTGTTGATATATTTATTTAATCTTCTTTTGAATATGTTGGCTTTCAATGGATTGCAAAATGTTTAGGCTATTATTCATAAAAATTAATAAATGCTCAAAACTCATACTCCAGTTGTCATTATATGTTATTTCTGACTGGAGTTTGTTCAGAATATCTTAATGATATTTTTGGGGCGTGGAAATCCAGCACACTTCTTGTCTAGGCAGATATATAAGTTAAGTCCTCATAGCCTAATCCTTTTTTGTCACACTACATGCAACATTGCGTTTGAAAATGTGGAGAACTATGCAGATATAAGGCTGCTTGAATCATGTTTAGCTTTGAATATGATGATTATTTTGGATTGCATCCATCTGGTCGGGGGGCGCCTGTCGCAATCTCGCCAAGGACACTGGAACATCACACAAGGGCCGGCCCTGGTCTGGTATCTTATTCAGGACTAGCCGGCAGGCTCGTTTCGCTCGCCTTCTCCGCCTAGCCAGTCTGGACCCCCGACAGTATCAGCAGTGTCAATGAGTCAAACAGGCTCGCTTCGCTCGCCTGCAAATTCCGTTCAGAAGGGATTCAAAACTTATTGAACACAGCATTTCTAGAACTAATCTGGACCTGACCAAATTTCGACATTTTCTACCAATTTATTCTCGAAAAATCCATGAAAAACTCTGAAAATTCCGAAAAATAGTAAAACGCTAATATTGAGCGTAACCTTGGGAACTATATCGGCCATAGTTTGAAATTTGATTCAATATCTTCCAAATTAGTCTATCTATAATCTCGCTGAACCATTGAATTTACATTGAGGATTGGTCGTATCAAGGCGGAAGATATGCAACCCACATCTTGAATGGAATTCAAAAATATTTTAACACAACATTTCTAGACCTTATCTGAACCTACCTACCAAAAATCAACATTTCCTACCGATTGTTTCTCGAAAAAATTGAGAAAACGCCAAAAAAACTCTAGACAAACTAAAATATTCGGCGTATCCTTGAAAAGTTCCTAAAATCCGTTCTTAGCGCGCGTCTAAACGTCCAACTGAACATGCCTGCCAAATTTGAACGCACTCGGTTCAGTGGATTTTTAGTTCTGGTGATGAATGATTGAATGAATCAGTCAGTCAGTGCCATTTCGCTTTTATAGATATAAATTTGAGAAAGATTGTCTAAAAAGGAAACCCTTTTATCTATTGGTAAGAAGTTTTATTTGATTACAATCTATGATAATTTGTATACTTATTAGAGTTGATTCTCGATTCAATGAACAATTAACAGAATGACAATTTGACCCAATTGAATAATAAATCCATCCATTACTGTAAGCCCTTAATTAACACAATTAAGAGGGTTCTCCCACTGACAGGGAGTTTGGGTCACACATGTTTTACCGTATTGGATGAAATATTTATAATAATCTTCAGCACTTATCCATTGAATTAAATAACTGACGAAAGATTTTCAATAACCCTAGAAAATCCATTTTTAATGTCAATTATTTACAGTATAAATCTCAATCTAAATGTGAACGAAGGTGAACATTGAATGATTAATAAATAACATTAATTAATAAATTAATAAGTCGGTCATATGATTGGAAAGAAGAAGCGGGGATGTATAGAGCGACCAGCTCCTTACATCTCCCCCCCTTGAACGAGAAACTTCCCAGAAAGTGTCAATTTGCTTGAGTGACAGATGATTGGTTCACTCCCACTGATTCCGCAGGCCACTTCATGCATTGAGTTTGATATTCTTCTTATAATGGGGAACGGTCAACTTCTAACTTCATCTAATTCATTTCTATTTAACTTGTTTCTTTTTTCAATTTACACTAGTTCTTTTTCCTTGAAATCATATACTCTTCTGTTCTTATCACATCTCAGTTTGTTCCGCTTGTGGTTCAAATTAGAATTTTTTATTGCTTCTTCTCTGTCTTTTTGCAAGTTTCGTTCTTTCCTCAGTTGTGATGGTATAACATTTTCCAAATCCTCTCCCAATAGGAGATATCTTGGTGTAAATTTAGTAGTGCTATGGATTGTCTTGTTGTATTCTGATGTGCAACTTTCCGCTATTTTCGACCACGTCCGCGTTCTTCCTTCTGGACTATTCACTTTGCATCTAATACGATTCACCAATGTTTGGTTGAGCCGTTCATTAAGACCATAATTTGATTGCGGGCAATCTACAGACGTGAACACCATTGTAACACCTTTCTCGAGTAGGTAGTCTCTAAACTTTTTTGATTTGATAGACGCATATTGATCAGCTAATAGGATCTTAACAGAATGGTTTTGTAAGATAGGGTCTAGTAAACGAATGTATTCTTTAGTAGTTTGACCGCTAGTTAGAGCTTGAAGTAAATGCAAATCTAGAAAAGTGATCAACCAATATGTGTAGGTATCGTTTCGTTGAGTTGTTTCCACTAAACCCTCAGTATCTATCGACATGATCTCATACGGTTCACTGGCTGGACCCAATTGTGAAAGTAATCCTATTGAGCGACCTCTTCTTGTTTTATTCTTCTTACATATTTGACACGAATGACATTAGCTCTTGACCATTTCATCCATGTTGGGAAAGTAGTAATGTGGACGTATGTGTAATAGTGTATGGTGAGTTCCGATATGTCCTAATTGAAAATGAATTTTCTCAATCAGTTCTTTTCCCTTTTCTTGGGAAAGGAAGATTCTTTTGTTTCCTTTCATAGATTTGTAGAATATTTCTCCTTTATACTCAACATTCCTATTCTTCATTATTGCTTCTTTGTTTTTTTTTCTTGATCGTCTTTTATTTCTTATATGGATATCAAATTCACAACTGTTAAAATGTCTTCATTTCCTTCAAAGTGTTCTAAAACTGGATTCCTTGATAAAGTATCTGCTTCAACATTTCCTTTTCCTGGGCTATACATCAATGTGAAATCATATTGCGAAAGGTAATATACAAGATCTCCCAATTCTTCATCGGTTCGTGCTTTCACTCTGAGATTCTCCAATGGTTTGTGGTCTGTGATCACTGTAAACTTCCGTCCTATCAACCAATATTGCCAATACATAATCGCCTCTTTCATTGCCATACATTCCAGATAAATAGCTTTTTTCTTCTGAGCAGGGCTTAGTTTTTTTGAAAAATATGCAACTGGATGTAGCTCATTATTTCCTTTTGGTTGTTTCAGTACAGCTCCAAATCCCTCTCCACTGGCATCGGTGAAAATGAATACTGGTTTTTCATAATCATAAATTTGTAAAACAGGACTAGAACATAAGTATTCCTTCACGTCTTGCAATGCCTTATCACATGTCTCTGACCAGATAAAAGGTATGTCCTTCCTCAGTAGATTGTGTAAAGGTTCTAGAACTTTCACTGCATTCTCTATGTATTTATAATACAAATTTATTTTCCCCAAAAACTGGCGTACATTCTTCTTGGTTTTTGGCTGTGGGAAATTTTCAATTGCTTTGAGATTGTCAGTGAGTGGACGGACTGAGTTATTTCCAATAATGTGTCCCAAATATTTAATTGAAGTTCTTGCAAAGTTACATTTTTCGAATTTCAGCTTGAACCCTTCTTTATTAACCGCATTAAGTAAAAGGTTTATGTGTTTCAAGTGTTCCTCAAATGTCTTCGAAAATATCAAAATATCATCAATGTAACAAGTACAAAAATCAGTTAACTTATTTTTTTGTAAAGTGTTTCCCAGTATTCTTTGAAAAATTGCAGGCGCGGTCTTCAAACCAAATGGTATCCGTAACCATTGATAATGGGTTACAAATGCAGTTTTCATTCTGTCTTCTTTTTTTATTGGTATTGTCCAGAATGCTGAATTCACATCAAGTACTGTGTACCATTTACAATTGCCAGCCTTCACTGTTATATCTTCTATTCTTGGGAATGGTTGTGGCTCTGGTATAACAATTTTGTTCAGCTCCCCAAAGTCAATACATAGCCGTGATTTTTTATTTTCTTCTCGTTTGAAGGCAAGTGTCACAGGAGATGCAAATGGTGAAGTGGAATATTCAATCAATCCTGCCTCTAAAAGTTTTGAAATTTGTTGTTCTATTTCTTTTCTATCTGGGATACACGTTCTGTATGGCTTCTTAATAATATATCTATCTTCTGAAAGTTTGATTTCTGCTTCTGCATGTTTCACCTCACCTACATCGTATTTGTGTTTTGCAAATAGTGATTCATAACCTTCAATCAGCCTTGTTATTGTTTGTCTCTTTTCAGTATCAAGATAATTCAAATTGCTTTCTATATTCACAGAGAAGACAGATGACTCATTATTCAATCTTTCAACATCTGTTTTGTCAACAACTTTTTGTAAAATTTCTAAATTTTCATTCTGTATCAGTTTGAACTTTTCAATTGCATCCAATCCAAGAAGTAAGTCATAAGATAAATTATTGTTCTTCACAACATATACATCTAATATTTCTTCGATTTTATTGATTTTCATTGGAATTTTTGCCCGGCGATTTGTAAAATTCACACCACTAATAGTTCAAAAAAGGTTATGGTCGTTCATAAATTTTGTCTTCAGCTCATCAACAATTTTCTGATTTATTAGAGTGATATTTGAGCCAATGTCATAAACCCCTTTCACAATTTTCTTTTTATCAACTAGTACATTAACTGTAATTAATGGAATGAACTTACACGCCGGCTTATTCAGTTTCTTGAAGTATCAACATCGACTGTATCTTCCTCACAGGTTGTGAAATTCACTGTTCCATTTTTATTCCTACAGATCTCCGCAGGATGAAAGCGATTTGGTTTTCCCAAGGCTGTACATACAGAACAAGGAGTTTTCTTTCTTATCCCTTCCACCTTGGTTGAGTCTTTTTTCTGGCTATTTATATGATTAATTATGTTTGTGAATGAATCATATTTCTGAATCTCATTCATCAGATCTTCTGTGGTCTCGATGTTTTCCTTACATTTTTGATGTTTTCGCGGCTGTGTCTCGAATCGAACTCTCGCTTTTCCACTCAAAATTTGCCCCCTCCAACGACACCCGGTCGTCTGCACGAGCGCTGAGCCTATCTTAAGTGGAACAACCAAAATTTTGAAAAGGTCAATGTTCATACAATTCCCAAATATAGTAGCGTTTTCGACATGAAATTGAAACTGATACTTGGAAAATGCACGAAAATTGCACTAATTCTGACAGCTAAGCAGCAAGTTAGCAATTTCTTTAGAACTAATCAACATCACAATGCAAGATATTCATTAAAAAAAAACCAAAGTTCATGTCGAAATTTCTGTTTAACTTTAAAAGTTCATCAACCTGGAAAAAATATTGAACAAAAAAAACTACAATATACTACCTCTCAATATTTACACTATTACATTACCCCCTTCCCTAAACAAGACGTTATCACTGAAATTTTTCCCATTCACACTCAATTTTTTTTCACACTGGACACTTGACACAAGACACTCATCTGGGGTCGACATCATCTGCGCCTGGAACTGGAACCTGGATGTAGATGGTGTGGTGGAGGAGGTGCCCATGCACCGGATGGCTCCCAGCCCGAGTTAGGTAACCTCAGCCCGTCCGATCTGACTGTTGACAGCCAGCTGACGCTGGAAACGCTGCCTCAGCGTTATCCGGACGGTGTGAGCCCCAAGTCGTCCCCCCAGGAGCAGTGAACTATGACACCAATGATGTCATCTGGAGTTGGGCATAGATGGAATGGTCCCATCTCCCATCAACTCAGCAGCCCGTGACTGGCCGTGAAAATTTCACTGTTCCCATCAGGAACAAGACTTTCCAACATGTATCACTCAGAATTAATTTCATTGAAACTCACTCACATTAAACACACGTAATGGGCGTGCCAGACCCAGAAAAATTACCAACTCTAGCTCAGAATAGAATTGACCGAGACCTTATGGAATCAACATTTAAACTCATAATACTCTTTACAACTTTAAACAACAATACCAGAATAAGCTACTTCATAAAACATTTAAATTATTCCCTACAACGTTATCAATCGTTAATCTCTTTAAAAATCGTTATCAATTGCAATATTTAAAATTAAATCTCCTATCAAATGTCAAACAATTATCTCATATCAATTTGGGTCATTTAAATGAAATCAATTATTCTAACTCTCTGTAGTCTATAGATTCATAGTTACAAAACAATAGCTGCTAGCTTGCATTTTCCAAGTAGTATCCAATATTCATTCAATTGTCTATTATTCCGTTTCTACAACTGTTTATTCCATTTTACTTTTGATGCTCTTCTCATCCTGTATCACTTCTACTCTCGTTTATTCCAACAAAATAAACATTATCGAAATAATTCACTGCTTTGATTTCAATTGTTCTCATTTTATAGTCCAAGGAGTATCAAATTCTATTTCTAATAGTCACCTAATCTCGCTCTCTCTCTCACACACGCACACTTGTTGATCACTACACAATTTTCCATTTTCTCTCTCATCAGATCACCCATCTCTCACCTTTTCTCCGGTCAGTAAACTGTCCGGTCGCTAAATACGAGTATACTTGACCATTAAAATAAAATACTTCCACTATCCTATTGTAGGGTCATTCTGCTACTGCCCTCTTAAGAGCCAAAAGTAGTCAAGAATGCCTATATCCAAGATTTCCCAAAACCATGGATACCCGACTCATGTTTATAACACCAGTTCACCTAACTGTGTTTTCTCTCTACCCCTCCTGAATTTCCCGAATCCAGAACTTCTCCCTGGGAATGCCCGATCCCAGACTCTCTCTCTCTCCTCGGTGAATTTCCCGAATTCAGTACACCCTTGGAATTCCCGATTCCAATGCTTCTCAATCCCGTTGAGTACTTAAAAAAACTATCCATCTCAAACTTAATAATTTTGATTTTTACCAATTTCTGCCCAGAATATCCGAATGTCTCGAAAAAACCACCTATTCGGTCCAGCAGTCATCAAGTCCTCAGATAAACGGGCGGAAACTGATCATACTTTCAATCATTATCTGTGCTCTTCCATATCACTTCTTCTTATCGATTTTTCATCGTACACAACTACATTTTCTACATAACATCAACTTTATACCTCCTTGGACTCTCACAAAAAAAACAATTGAAAATTTCTCACACAAAAATTTATTATCTACCAATATCAAATAAAATTTTACCGTCTATAAAAAATCTCAATTTGACAAAAAAAATTCTCTGAATTAATATTTAAACACTGTATTCTACAATATAATTCGATGTTGCCAATTCTCTTTTACAAAGGAAATATAGTCTCACTTGCATTCTTTCCATTGTTTTCTGATTGGATTCAAATTTCATTTTCACAATTTTAAACCGTGATATCCGTTTCCTAATGGAACGTCAAACTGGATTTTTCTTTACTATCATTCTCAACTACCAGATAAATTCGTCTCCTGAACTAACTTCAAAGCTATCACAAATAAAATTAAAAAATTATTATTAGGCTAGGTTTTCTACTTAATACCTCAAAATTTTCTCACAATAAACTTTTAATATTATGTTCCTGCTCGTGTTGCTAATAAAATACAAGTGAAATGTGGTTCTCAACTTTTTGATACTTCTTATCACAGTTCTATCCTGATTAATCTGGCATTTGAACATTTGTCATTCTTGCAGACAAACCCCACACACTTGACACCATTGGCTGGGCCGAGACATAACTATTTTTGAATTAACTGAATTTTTCTGTATCTATATGTAACGAAATCCTGATCGGTTGGGAGCTTGATTGTGGATTCGTTCGTCCAAATGCCTAATTATTATTATTATTATTTCGAACACCTAATTTAGCAACTAGTCACTACGAGCAAGGAACTTCAATAAGAATGATAGTTTGTGATGGTTACTATTCAGCAGGTTTATTGATCTCTATTTTTAATTAAATTAGGATTTAACAAAATAAATAGTAAATTGTCAAATATCATGTCAGCTACAAATCTTGTAAAAAGAGAACAAATCAATTTGAAAAGTATTTCTTTAAAACAAATTTAAACCTTCAATTTACTTTTGAAAACATTGCTAACCTGCTACTTAGTGTTAAGGCTTCGGTCAAAGTTCTACTAATTAAATTAAAATTTGAGCTAGAAAACTACAACAAAAGTTTGGCACTCACCATAATCATTTTAAACCACACAAGATACACAAACACTTTCATACTGAAACTGAAACTTTACATATGCCTACTCTTGAACAGAAACTAATGCGGAAATAACTACGATTTGCCCCTCTGGATGAAAAACCCCATCCAGAGAGCCGAGGCCTGTTCATAACTACATTTTTGATGTTTTCGCGGCTGTGTCTCGAATCGAACTCCCGCTTTTCCACTCAAAATTTGCCCCCTCCAACGACACCCGGTGAGCGCTGAGCCTATCTTAAGTGGAACAACCAAAATTTTGAAAAGGTCAATGTTCATACAATTCCCAAATATAGTAGCTTTTTCGACATGAAATTGAAACTGATACTTGAAAAATGCACGAAAATTGCACTAATTCTGACAGCTAAGCAGCAAGTTAGCAATTTCTTCAGAACTAATCAACATCACAATGCAAGATATTCATTAAAAAAAACCAAAGTTCATGTCGAAATTTCTGTTTAACTTTAAAAGTTCATCAACCTGGAAAAAAATATTGAACAAAAAAACTACAATATACCACCTCTCAATATTCACACTATTACACTGAGATCAAAGTAGCTAATATTCCAACAGAACTGCAAACTATTGATTTTTATGAAACAGGTTTACTATATAATTAACTGAGAATTGCTTAGTTGTGGGCAACTGAGTTCTTGCAATCACAATTAATTTTTGTGCAAGAATCAGACGTTGCCTACTAATCCTGCTGATAATTTAGGAAAGCAGAGTACTTGTCCCTCATTAAAACCCCTCCTATTATCAGATTATCGAGATCATTACCCAAAGAAAACTCAGCACTCTTGTACGCTCAATACTTGACACAACTTTAAATCATAAAAGTTTTTCAAGATACCATGCCTATATTTATCTTAAGAAAGTCTAGTTCTCTTGTATACCCTCAATTCTACACAACTTGATTCCTATAGAGATACCGTGTTATCTCTGTTACATCCTTAATTTAATACACTAGCATGACTCTCTCAAATAAATCATCCTGTGGATCTTGGAAAATCTGCTTCTTTTGTACCCTTCAAATAAAAAAAAATCTGTTTCCCCATAATGCTTCTAAGTCCTAGACCTTGCAGTAAGTAATTCAATTTAACTGTATTAGGTCTCTGACTTTAAGGCTTGTCAAATGGTAGTGTAATGGCTGGGCCGAGTTATACTATTTTTGAATATACTTAATTTTCCTGTAACTTAATGTAACAAAATCCTGATCGGTTGGGAGCTTGATTGTGGATACGTTCATCCAAATGCCTAGATTATTATAATATATTATCTTGGAAACTATTTTAGCAACTAGTACGACCGGCAAGGAACTTTCAATAAAAATGATAGTTTGTGATGGTTACTATTCAGCAGGTTTATTGATCTCTATTTGTGATTAAAATTTGAATTTAGCAAAATAAATAAGAAATTGTCAAATATCATGTCAGCTACAAATCTTGAGAAAGAAGAACAAATCATTTTGAAAAGTATTTCTTTAAAATAAATTCAAACCTTCAATTACTTTTGAAAACATCGCTAACCTGCTACTTAGTGTTAAGGCCTCGGTCAAAGTTCTACTAATTAAATTTAAAATTGAGCTAGAGAAGAAAAACAACAAATGTTTAGCTTCTTCTTCTCCTTCTCTGTCTCTTCCCCGTGTGCTGTCATAGCGTTGGGGTAGCCTCGATCCATTTCCTCCACTCCCGCCGGTCCCCCGCCAGTCTTCTCATCTCCGGAACACTCTTTCCCCTTCTTCTCCCTATTTCCTCGATTCTGTCCTCATACGAATACCTTGGTCGGCCCACCGTTCTTTTGCCCTGAACTTTGACATTTACATACTGTTTTGCCTTTCTATCATCCCCCATCCGCTGTATATGTCCAAACCAACCAAGCTGCCTCATTTCTATCCTCTCACTCACATCCTCATGCCCACTTCCTCTCTTATCCTAATGTTTCGAATCCTATCTCTCCTTGTCTTGCCTAATGATTTCCTATGACACTTCATTTCCACCGTCCTGATTTTGTTCTCATGGCACGATTTTATGGGCCAGCTTTCACTCCCATATAACAAAATTGGTTCGATTACTGATCGATAGACTTGATTTTTAATTCCTTTTTCTATCTCTCTTTTCCCAAAAATACAATCCTTGACTGCATAGTAGGCAGTAGACCCCTTTCGTCTATTGGAAAATCTATTTTTCCATCCTCAGAAAACAATGTACCAAGGTATTCGTACCTCCCTACCTGTTCCAGCACTTCCTCGTTCACCATAACCTGCATATTCTCTCTCTCTCCTCTTGAGACCACCATCACCTTACTTTTCCTCACATTCATAATCATTCCTCTTCGTTTTAGCTCCTCAGCCCACTTTTGCCACCATTCCTTCATTAACACTGATGATGGCCCTGGTAAGCTTTGCCGGTACTTTCTTTTTACTCAATGCCTCCCACAGCACCTGTCGTGGAACTGAGTCGAATGCAGCCTTCAGGTCTAAAAAAGCTAAATACATAGGCTTTCCTCTTTCTAAAAATTTTGAGCATATACTCCTAAGCGATGAAACATGCTCCTGGGCCTGTCTCCCCGGCCTAAACGCTGCCTGTTCCTCTTCCATATCTTGTTCCACAACTTTGCGCAAACGTTTTTCAAGAATACCTGTGTACACTTTCAAGCTCACTTGAGAGAGGCATACCGCTCTATAATTTTCGCAATCTGTGGTGGGGCCCTTCTTGTAGATAGGGATGATAATATTCTTCTTCCATTGACTAGGGACTTGTTCTCGATGCCATATCAAGTTGATCAAAATTGTCATCCTCTCTATCAGCAGATCTCCTCCCCATTTTAGGAGCTCTGGCACAATCCCATCCTCTCCAGCAGCCCTTCCTGTCCTCAGCCTTTTAATTGATTCTTCAACTTCATTTTTGCTGATCTCATTGGTTATCCCATCTATCAAATCATCCATCATTTGCTGACGCCCATCTTGATCAAACCG
This sequence comes from Sogatella furcifera, assembly GCA_017141385.1. Lineage (NCBI taxonomy): Eukaryota > Metazoa > Arthropoda > Insecta > Hemiptera > Delphacidae > Sogatella > Sogatella furcifera. The sequence goes on along the minus strand of CM029560.1, from coordinate 16,241,918 downwards.
TGTTTCTCTCTCATCCTTCCTTTGAAACTTATTTTCATAGAACCTTCTCCATCTCTCTATCACTTCCTCCACCTGTGATACCAACCTTCCATTTTCATCCACGATTGTTCTAGTTTGCTTTCCAAATTTTCCTCTCAGCTGTTTCACCGTTTTCCAGAAAGCTCGCCCATTTTCCTGTCCATGTAAATTTTGTAGATCTTTGCCAAAATTTTCCCAGGATTCAATTTTTGCTAATTTGACAGTTCTCTTGGCCTCATTCCGTTTTTCAACATAGATTCTGTAATCTTCCTGTCTCTTAGAGCTTATATATTTCTTGTATGCTTTCTTCTTCTCTCCAACTTTCAGCTTGACTTCTTCTGTCCACCATCTTGTCCTTCTCTTAAACCGTCCTACTACTTTCTGGCCACATACCTCCTCCGCAGCACCCATAATAACTTCTCTCAATTCATTCCTGCTATTATCAATATTATTTCGCATATCTTCCGTATTTTGCAGATTTTCAATCCGATTCGAGATCTCTACTTTATATTTTTCTCTATTTTCAGTAAGTCTCAATTCTTCGTGCTTTATTCTCCTGTATGCTTTCTGTCTGCTAACCTTTCTTTCTTCAAAACCCGTGTCTGCCACTAGAAGTTTGTGATCGGTGTCCAGCTCTGCTCCTCTTATGACTTTCACATCCCTAAAAGCATATCTGAGCTCTCCTTGATACAGAATGTAGTCGATCATACTCTCTGCCTCTCTACCTTCTCCAACAAATGTAATCTTGTGAATTCTCTTATGTATAAACCAAGTGTTCCCTATGAGAAAATTATGCTGAGATGCATATTCAATCAACCTTTGCCCATTGTTATTCTTGATCATCTCACATCCATACTTTCCCATACATCCATGCCCCACCTGTTCATCCATTCCGATTCTTCCATTGTCTTCCAAATGTTTAGCACTCACCAAAATTATGATTAAAACACACGATATACAACGAACATTCCCAGACACTTTCATACTTTACTTTGACTCTCAAACTGAAAAAAACTAAACCCCCAATTCCACTTCTAACAACTTTAAAACTTCAATTCGAATTAGAACAAAAGATCAAATCACTTTGAAGCAAATCACATTGTTTACTGGACATCGAAATCTCGACAACTTTGCCCCTCTGAAGGGAAACCCCCCTTCAGAGAGCCGAGGCCTGTTCACTCTACATGTTGATGTTCACAGCTCCGTGTTTCAAATCGAAGTCCTCAATTAGCACTGGAAATCATTCCCCCTCCAACCACTCTACGCGTGGAGTCAGGACTAATTCCCAGCGAAAATTCCAAGGGTCATTACTCCTTTTGGTACACCTCCAAATAAGGTAGCATTTTTGGTTACAAAATTGAAACCAATACTTGGGAATGCACCAACAACAATAATTTTGACAACTAAGCTTCAGCAAGTTAGCAATTTCCTATACAACGTTACCAATTCTAATCAAAACCAAAGTTCATGTAAAAAGTTTGCTTACATCTAAAAGTTCATCAACCCGAAAAATAATTTTTTACATGCACACAAAAATAAAACTTCAATAATACAACTCAATTTTCACCATATTACAGAAGGATAGGGGAAATGCAAATTTTGTTGTACTTCATTTTGTTCATCAAGTACCAAACCATTAATTTTAAAAAGGTACCTTTTTATTTTAAAAAAAAAAATCACTCAACCACCCTGCACAATAACAAGGGAGAAATGATAGTTTTGTGTTGGCCGAGACGTGCACTATAGGGTAGTGATTTGGTGTGGTTTTGGTGTGGGTGGGGGGCTGCATCAGTCGAGAGTGATCTACCTTACAGGCGCTGAGGTGTTGGTGAGCAGGGGGGGGGGCACGTTGGGGGGGCATTAGTGAGGGGGGATAAGTGTCGTTTATGTGAACTTCAGGGTTTGGCGCATCTGTCTCATCCAGTCATTTGGCGCAACTGTCTCATCCAGTCATTTTGGCCGAGTTCTTCAGGGGCTGATTACTTACAGCCCGGACGGCGTATAATGGCCTTACAGCCCGGGCGGGAAATAGTTCAATTCTCATACATACAGGTCACTTCACTCTGAGCCGAAATTCTTGCAATTGTTTGAGCATTGCTCAGCTATTCGTTATGCAGGTGCTTGTGGATGTGCCGAGATGTATGAACCATTTTCATTTGTATTCTTGTTTGCATCCAACTGTCCCACCTTTTTCTTGTTTCGGATTTTCTACATTTACAGTTCAACCTTCATTTTTTTCTTTGCTTTTTTACTCCACCTCTATTCTACTTTCTCCTTTTCAACTTTATTACCATATTCTACTATTGTCCTTTCACCTATATAATTCTACATTTTTTTATAGAAACTTAAAAACTCAACAACTATATCATTCGCAGATGACACTGCAGCTGTTTTCTATGGAAAATTGGAGGCTCATGAAATTGCAGAACAGAATTGTTTTCTCATTAAAAAATGGTTAGACAAAAACACATTGAGCTTGAACATTGATAAAACCAATTACATCACCTTTGCACTCAATACAACTGGTAAACCCGACGAAAATATGAATCTGAGACTACATTCAAACTGCAACATGAACTTCAATAACTGCACTTGTCCCATAATGAAAAGAGTAACAAGCACAAAATATCTAGGCGTCATAATAGATGAATATTTGAAGTGGGACATCCATATCAAATTTTTATACAAAAGAATCAGATATCTTTCTTATAAATTCTACGAAGCAAAAAAAAATTCTAAACTCAAGTCATCTTAAAATGGTATACTTTGCACTGGTACAGTCCATAATTCAGTATGGGGGGGCTGTTATAATTCCCACTTGGAAGAGCTTTTCATAATTCAAAAATCAATCTTAAAAACAATCTTAAATAAGCCTAGACTTTTCCCAACCAACCTGACTTTTCAAGAGTTTAACGTGTTGACAGTTAGACAGTTGTATGTAATGAATGTAGTGAAGTATATATTTAAATATAAAAATAATTTCATTTGCACTAATAATACTGTCAATAATCAATACAATTCAAGACCACCTCATATAAGTACCTAATCTATCATACTAACATTGAAAATATTAGAAGACAACTCATATATTTAAGCACTAAAATTATAAATAAAATTCCTGAACAAATTATTAGCTGTGCCAAGATAACAAAAAAAGTAAAAACAGATATCAATGCTTGGATCAAAATTAACTATTTCTACCTTTGAGAACTATAATAAGTAAGTTGACAGAGAACTTTTCTGATTAGTGCGCTCACTTCCCCTACTTGTGCTCTATCACATCCCTTTGCCAATCCTTTCCAAAAATTCCAAGGATCAAAAGCCTTTCTATGACATGGATAGCCATAGTTGGAAGAACTTTTGATCCTCTACCCTTCTTCACCACATAACATGTATAATTTGCCTTCTAATATTGTAATGTGTTCTTATATTTATGTTATTTATTTCATACTGTAATGTTTTTTTATTGATGTATGTGTGTGTGTGTGTGTGTGTGTGTGTGTGTATGTGTGTGTGTGTGTGTGTGTGTGTGTGTGTGTGTGTGTGTGTGTGTGTGTGTGTGTGTGTGTGTGTGTGTGTGTGTGTGTGTGTGTGTGAATAAATAAATTGAAATAAAAAAAATATATATTTTTTTATAAGATTTTCCCTACTCCTACAATTCTAGTTTCAATATCTTATTTGTATCTCTTCTTATTTGTGATTAATTTATAACATTTTTTTCACAGTATTACACTTTGTCCACTCATAAGAAATACGCAATACATAATGTTCATTTTGTTATTGGGGCTACTATATAATGTAGGCTATGATAAATCAATAAATAAATACCGTAATCAAAGTACCCTTAAAAAAGTTTATTTTTACTCACAACTAGTTTCAAACTTAACTAAAAGGTAGCCTCACTGCACAGAGAAGAAGCAAGGCCCAAATAACTTGGAATCTACTACATAATAAGTATAGAATAAAATGTTTTGAGTCTATAGGTAATTTATTTGAGTCTTTTTGGAGAAAGCCGACCTTAATATATATTTTTTCCATTCCAAAATCGAAATAGAAAGAGATAACCATATTTTTATACCGTATTAAGAATTTCAACATGACAAAATAATTGGTATGAACTTCACACCTTGAATAGTGGAATAGTAAAAATAGTGAAAATAGTAAATAATAACTAGGTTCATGAAAAGGTATGGGAGTGTAATTATTATACCAGCTTATACCATATAAGTTACCCATCATTGGTTAGAATAAACACATGTGATTGATTAGCGTAAGCTTACTTAGTAATGTATGCTAATCAATCACATGTGTTCAACCTATGATAGGTATAATAATTACACTCCCATACCTATACATGAACCTAGTTATTATTTACCCAAATCTTGTTATAGAATCAATTTGTTTATTTTATCATTTCAATTTCAATTTCAATTTCTTTATTCCAAATAAGCAACAAAATAACATAATAAATTGACAATACATGTGGAATAATTATTTGCATTTGAAAATGACTATTAATAGTCAAAACATGTTATGCATGAATAAAAATAATTGAAAAAAGGTGCTGAGATTAACATTTGAAATAAAAAACATAAAGGTGTAGCGTATAGAAAGTACTATTACCTATAAGCTATAAATACCTCAATGTATCGTTTGAGTGTTTTTTCAAATAGTCAACTATCCATTGATTATGTTACCTGTCAAGTTAAATATTCATTCAGTAGTTGCCTTGATGCAAGTATTAATAAAGTAACCTATTGATGCTCTTATTCTATTTATTTCTTAAATTATGTTATTGATAGTGTAACAAAATAAAAATATTTTAATATTCAAATTACAACTATTATAATTTCTAAGTTGATTAACCAATCTTGTTATGAGTAATCAGAATTAACTCCTCAGTTGAATATTTTCCATCTACATTCCATTTGATTTCCTTCTTGTTCATCTCCCCTATTTTGAGTAGGATAAGAATGCTAACGGCCTGACGTAGTTCGTTTCGGCTCCTGTATTTTGTACAAGTTGAGTGTGTTTTCGTGGTTAGTGGATTCATGAACGATCGACAGTTTTGATTGTGGGTTGATTGGTTTGTGCTTTCCACCCCTTCCCCCTCTCCTGAAGTAGGCAAGATAACCTCTCTCCCTCACCCCACCTTTATCCTCCCCGTTTATCTTTTAATCCGGCACTTCGAGGAGAGTGCCCAAGAAGTCAACAACACGTTTTCGTTCCGTTTCTCCTTTCCGTGACGTTCGATTTGGACGCAATCATCTTCGTTCCGTTCCATGATACATCATGAGTAGGCCTACGTTGGTTCAAGAGGTGTTTCTCCCCAAAACTTGTGCAATTTACAAGAATGGTTCAATGCTCCAACGTGGTGTTCTAATCCGTTGTCATGTTGGCCGTTGTCATCTATGACTCACCCTGCTACTGAAAATCTTCCTGATGTGAAACAAAATAAAGGCGTTGTTTTGAATATCACTGAAGAATCTGCTGTTATTCAGATAACACGTTTCTCCTCACTAATGAAGTTGTTGCGTTCCTGTGCTTTTGCTTTAAGTTTTGTAAATAACTGTAATCAGGTGCACTTAGTGTCCAAGAGTTGAAATTTGCTCAAATGTATTGTGTTAAAATTGTTCAAAACTGTCATTTTAATCGTGAACTCAACTTATTGAGAGAGAGTAAACCTTGTGATAAGAGTTTCCAAAAATTGACTGTATTCTTGGATTGTGATGGTGTGATTCGTGTTGGTGGCAGATTGGTAGATAGTGCTTTAGGATATGAAGCCAAGCATCCTTGTTTAAATCATAAAGAAAGTCATTTTACTAAACTCCTCATTGAGTATTATCATATTTCTCATCTCCATGCTGGACCAAGAATAGTGCGTGCTCTTATCCAGCGTTATTTTTGGATTATTGGAGCTCACAGTGTCATCAGAAATGTGATTTTCAATTGTACTCGTTGTCGTTTATTCAATGCAACTCCTGTTGCTCCCGTCATGGGTGATCTTCCCAGCTCTCGTGTTGTTCCTAGTGCCCCCTTTTTGAAGGCTGCGGTCGATCTAGCTGGTCCGTTCATTATCAAAGAGAGTATTTGGCCCAAAGCTCGTACGTACAAGGCATACTTTGCACTATTTGTCTGTCTGGCAACAAAAGCTTGTCACATTGAGGTGCTCACAAGTCTCTCATCTGAAGAGTTTATTAATAATCTCCATCGTTTTGTTTCTAGGCGTGGATTGCCTGAAGAAATATTTTGTGATCAAGGGACGAATTTCAAAGGTGCTGCGCGACAATTGAAGGAGATTGTTGAATTTCTCAGGTCGTTAGAGAATCAATCCAACGTTTGTGATGCGATGTTGTCTAAAGGCATCCAGTTTCGTTTCAATATTCCTCATGCTCCGTTCATGAATGGAATATGTGAGTCTAATATCAAAAATGTAAAATTTCACTTATCTCGTGAAGTGGGGATTTCTGTCCTTACTATTGTCGAGTTTTCCACCCTGTTGGTGAAAATTGAGGCGATTCTCAATTCTAGACCGTTGTATGCGCTCTCTTCATCTCCTGACGACTACGAGGCGCTGACTCCCGGACATTTCCTTGTTCATCGCCCTCTGTTAGCAGTTCCTGAAATTGACGTGAGTGATGTCAACGAGCACAGACTGTCTCGTTGGGAAAAAGTTAATCGTTTCACTCAGCGATTGTGAAAGAGGTGGGAGAGTGAATATCTCCACACTTTTCAACAGAAAAATAAGTGGTTTGAGAGTGACACAAACCTACAGGTCAATTCATCACCCTTATCATACCCGTTAGGTTGAGTCACTCAAATCACAAGTGATGCTAAGGCTGTTGTGCGCTCAGCTCATGTGAAAACTAACTCTGGTGAGTATGTTAGGCCAGTTAGGAAACTTGCCCCCATACTTCCCAATTAGTTTAACCCACACCCCAAGTTTTCCGTTTTCCTTTCCTATTCCTTTTTCCCTTCGTTTTTCCTTCCCTACCGTTCAGTGCATGTTGTTTTTTTTTTTTTTTTTTTTAATTTTAGTTTTTTTCTTGAGTTTATGTTCTTGGAAATGGGGCTTTCCAAGGCGGGCGTAGATGGTGGATTCATGAACGATCGACAGTTTTGATTGTGGGTTGATTGGTTTGTGCTTCCCACCCCTTCCCCCCTCTCCTAGAGTAGGCAAGATAACCTCTCTCTCTCACCCCTCCTTTATCCTCCCCGTTTATCTTTTAATCCGGCACTTCGAGGAACGTGCCCGAGAAGTCAAGACGTTCCGTTCCGTGGCGTTCAAGTTGGACGCAATAGGTCCTATATTATTTCGTTCCGTTCCGTGATATATATACATAACAGACAGGATATCACTAGTAACTTCTACATTTTCTACATTTCACCTACAGTCCACTATTCTCGTCAGTCCAAGGTTAGTACAAACTATTTTACTTACTTTCAGGGCTTTCGACGTTGCGTGAGTTTTAATCTTAACTGTACCCCAATCCACCGGTTTGGGGACAGGACGGGATTAACAGTGGTGTTAAGAGATCTAGTTTTTGGCAGATACATAGATAGTGCGTTCACCTACAATACTACAAAGTTTCAAAATCGGATCTCCTGTTTTTGAGGTGAATTAACAATTAATTAATTTTTCGACATGGCTAATACTCCAATTAGAAAGAGAAAGAAGGCTAATAAAGCGGACAAGGTCACAGCAGCAGATAAGAGTTCGGAATCGAACGAGCGCCCATCATCAGCATCATCATCGTCATCAACGATGACTTCAAAAGGTGACAGCGTTATTATCGATAAAACCGAACTTTTATCAGATAATAAATTTATCGATAAACTAGTGGATCGTGTGGTGGATAAACTGAATGACAGACTTGAGGAAATTATATCAGCACATGTTCGAAGCGAGTGTGAATCACAGTTGGCGAATATGAAGGAGAAAATAGAGTCTCTGAGTGCCAAACTACGGCGAATCGAAGAAAAATCGGTGACTGACGCCGAAGCGTATGAGCGGAAATTAGACGCTCAAGAACAGTATCAACGCCGTAATAACTTAATGATCTTCGGTCTACCGGAGGAGAGAGAAGAAAACGTCACTGCTACTTTCATTAAGCTGTGTGGTGAAAAACTCAAAATTAACATAGATGAAACTATGATTGATCGCTGTCATCGAGTTGGACGCGTAATTGACCCGTTACCAGGCGAGACTCAGGTCAGGCCGCGCGCGGTCATCGTAAAATTTGTCAGCTATCAGACCAAGCGAGTCGTTCTGTCAGTGAGGAAGCAGCTCAAAGGATCAAGTGTCACAATTAGAGAAGATCTCACTAGAAGACGCAATTCTATCTACCGCGACGTCGCTAACAAAGTGGGATTTCTAAATACTTGGACTGTCGACGGGAAAATTATGTGGCGTGAGGGGGATGAAATAAAGTCTGCAGAACAGTAAGATTTAATTGAAGTTGATATTATCGATACCTCTCAATGAAGCGAACTATTGATAAGGGAAATAAGCTACTAAGTTTCTATTATTTTGTTTTTAGGTTTTGAAATTTATTCTATTCATCTGTCTTTTTTCTTAAACAAAATGTAGGCTACCTGATGTGATTATATACAGATGTTATAGGAAATAATAATGTGAATATTAGCTTTTAGAATGATTGATGAAGAGTTTCAATTTTCATTTAGGCTATCATATAAGATGAGAGAGCTACTAATTATTCATAATTGGAATAACGTAGCTAACTATAATTGATCCTAACTAACTTTTAATTGATCCATTACTTCAATTTATTTATTATTCTGTATCATAATTGTGCAATTCTTCTGAAAGGCACCCGAGCTTTTATTATCGACTTTATAATTATAGGAATTTATTGTCTTCATGTAGGATGAGCAAACTGGGTACACGACTAAAGTTTTTAAATCAAATTGATTATTTTGTTTCTATGAGAGAGTTATTAATATTGATGTGAGGGATAATGATAAAATTACCATCATTTTCAGGAAGGATGAACGTTATTTGTTTGTCACTTGTTTGAAAGAGAAAATCGTGTATGTGTTTTCTCAACTGCTTGTCCAAATCGTCATAATATCCATTTATAGCGATTTAATATCTTTATCAACATTCTCAGGGAATAAGTCTTAGTTACTTTTTTTCTTCATACTTTTACCTCTTTTATATACTTGATAAATGGGCGATTCACTCTTATATATATTACTAGCCGGCAGGCTCGCATCGCTCGCCTTCTCCGCCTGGCCTGGACTCCCGACAGTATCGGCAGTATAAGTCAAAATCGCTTCGCTCGCCTGCATAACCTCTGTAAGTGTAAGCTGAGACAAACAGGCTCGCTTCGCTCGCCTGCAAATTCCGTTCAGAAGGGATTCGAAATTTATTGAGCACAGCATTTCTAGACCTAATCTGAACCTCTTTACCACATTTCAACATTTTCTGCCAATTTGTTTTCGAAAAACCTAAGAAAAATTCCAAAAAATAGTAAAACGCTAATATCGAGCGTAACCATGGGAAGTATAGGCCTATCAGACAAAGTTTGAAACTTGATTCAATATCTTCTAAATTAGTTCACCTATTATCTTGCTGAACTCACTGTAAATAGTGAGGATTGGTCGCATCAAGGCGGAAGATATGCAACCCGCAAAACATTTACAATTTTGAAAAAGTCATTACTGGCGTACTCTTGAATGGATTTCAAAAATATTTAAACACAACATTTCTAGACGTTAGACGAACCTCTCTACAAATTTTCAACATTTTCTGCCGATTGGTTCTCGAAAAATCTGAGAAAACGCAGAAAAACTATAGAAAACTGCAAATATTGGGCGTACCCTTATTAAGTTCCAAAAATCCTTTCTTAGCGCGCGTCCAACTGAACATGCCTGCCAAATTTGAACGCATTTGGTTCAGTAGATTTTTAGTTCTGGTGATGAATGAATGAATGAATCAGTCAGTCAGTCAGTCAGTGCCATTTATTCGCTTTCATAGATATAGATTAGCAGTAGGGGAGAGTGGGGCAAGTTGAGACAAATTTCACTTACTGATTTTTACAATTTCAGTCTTCTATGATTTTAAATCGGTAAAATCATGATATAATTGATTCATATGTTATGCATTCATATAAAATATAATACTCTTGATTAAATTATTCATTTCTCCAAAAAATGACATTTTTGTATGATGATACAAAGTGTATTTATGTTCCCCACATGGGGGCAAGTTGATATCTGTTGGGGGCAAGTTGATACAAATGTATTATTTCTAAGAAAAATGATATTAAAAAGGCAAGAGATTGAAAACAAAATTTACTAATTTGAATGTAGTAGTCTTACAAAAGTAATATATGTTATTCAATGTAATAATTAGAAACAATAGTTTGTAATAATTGAATAAAAGAAAGTTTTTGCATATAGGCCTATATCAAAATATTATTCGATTGAAACTTAATCGTAATCGTTTCTCAGAGTTACAATGATTGCAAATATAAACTTAGGTGTCTTTGCTGCATTTAAGATGAGCCCATATTCTACAAACCATACATTGTATCCAGTCTTGACATGGCTTGGACTTGGAATAGGGTTTCATAGAATGATGAAAGACACAAAGTGTCTCATCTTCCTTCTCCTCAGACTCCAATTAAATCTTAATCTTCTTATTTGGAATGAAGTTCTTCTTCTTTACCATCTTCTTCTCTTTTGATTCTGCTTGAACCATTTTGAACAACCTTTATATCATATTTTCCAACTCAGCATTCTCTTCAACTTCTTTTTCCCTAGCAAGCAACTCTAGCTTTTCTTTCATCACTGGTGTAACTTACTTGTTGAAAAAGCGGATTTCAACGGCTTCCTCCTTTAGTATTTTTATTCTCTCCAGCTTTGAGATAGGGAAGATGTGAATTTCACTGTATTGGGGCACATTGATACACCGTAGTGCATACCATTGATGCACTGTATCAATGTGCCTCCAACCGAGTGTATCAACTTGCCCCAATAGGGTGGCGTAGCTGAGTGGGTTAAGTCCCGGGTTCAAACCGAGGTCAGACCAGAAATTTTTCTTAGGCCACTTTCCCGTGTTTCGGATGGACACGTTAAGCCGTCGGTCCCGGCTGCCTAAAAACAGTCGTTAAGTCATGTCAGAGGCCCTGAAATTGATCAGGAGCGACCTGAAAACTCTGACACCAGACCTGAGCCAGCCAGGTTACACGAATATTATTATTATTATTATTATTATTATTATTATTATTATTATTATTATTATTATTATTATTATTATTATTATTATTATTATTATTATTATTATTATTATTATTATAACTTGCCCCAATGCATATTCGTCTCATGAATCAAACTAACCTCAAAACAAAGATAGCTGGATAATTGGAACTATCACGTAACACTCACCTATAAATGTGCTTTGAGCTATACCAATGGTGAACTTCCCTGCTGGTATGTTGTTGCTTGTAGTTCAACTCAAATAAGATGTTCAAAAATTACTTTGCACTACACAAAACACTTTTTCAATTATACAACCGCTTACAGTGGTCTGTCGGCAATGAAACTACATCAGGTACTAGCAAACAGTAGACAACATGTCTGACTCCTATCTTGTCTCTATGCGCGTGTTTCTAGGCTCACAATATTAAATGTATCAACGTGCCCCCGTATCAACTAGCCCCGCTCTCCCCTATTATAATTATGTGGTAGTGCTATGTAATACTACTAATACTTCTTATTACTCGTACTTCATTATGTTTATCTGCAGAATATGTAATCTTTCATTTCCCATGTGAATGAAAAATAGTGGTATAATCTATGTGAGTGTATATATGTTCTATCTATCTATACATTCCTATTTGTATCAAGAATAGTTCAACTTATCCTTACAATTCAACTACTGTACACTTATCTTCTACTTCGATCTATCATCTATTATCATCTATTAGTACCTGTAAGTACCTATTAGTACCTATTACTATCTGTAAGTTATGTCACCGATCTTATCATGAATGCATATACGGTATACATTAACAACCTAAACGAATTATTGTCGTTGTACAGGAGCCGGACCAATGCCGGGCCGAGAACATAATCAAGTTATCTCGTTTTCTAAATATCTCTTCTATAGAATGTACTCATAAGTTTTATTATTATTTTATTTATTAGTATGTTGTGTATGCATAGGTGTGAATGTGGTGTGTATGATCATATTTTTGGGGTTCTCTGCTTATTGCCTGGCTTATACCCTCCTCCTTTCCTTGTCATTGCTTATTAGTCTTTTTATATTTTCTCATGTCTCAGCTCAATAATAATTCTGCCGCGCTGAGCACCGGCGACATGCTTAAACATGCGGTCTCTCCTTTTCCTGGACGTTTAAGGATCGCTCATGTGAACGCGCAATCCCTCCTTTGTCATATTAGATGAGTTTAGAGATGTCTTCAAGGGCAAAGATTGTGATATTATCCTTGTTTCGGAATCTTGGCTCAAACCTAGCGTTTCAAAGAGACTTCTTGAACTCGATGGATACATCCTGTTCCGCAATGATCGCTTGCATAAAAATGGAGGGGGGTTGCTGCGTTTGTTAAGCGAGCCTTGCTGCCAAATCATTTCTTCTAATAATTCCATAGCTGAAAGACCTGAATATATGTTTGTTGAAATTAAAGTCTCTAACATAAAAATGCTTGTTGGAGTGTGCTATCGTCTTCCTCATAGGCTACATGAGTGACTTTGGGGACACCTAATGCACCTTATGGTGCCATACAGTCATGTAGCAGTTATGGGAGACTTTAATACGGACTTACTTGGACGCGACACGTATGACAAAACACAATTGACAACAATGTTCTACACTGGGGGCATGGCCCTGCTCCCTCTCCAGGCAACACACCACACTTCTACTTAGAAAATGCATCTCACATATTGTGCTTTGTTAAGCTTAATAGAGTTGCTAAGTTATTTCATGGATTATCTATTGTGTTCTACAGAAGTAGGATGAATGTAATGACATTATTACAGCTATATACTGTTATCATGAAAGTTCAATAAGATTCAAACAATCCTCCAACCGGCATTTTCTCAATTGTTCATGCAGTAATATGGCTTCTTTTTTGTGAATAATAATGCAATAGCAATTGGATAACCAAGATTCATAAATTCTAATTCGTAGTATTTTTCTCAACTCTTGTATCACTAGTGGTTCGAATGAGTGTGGAGAGGACCACAACGAACGTTTAATTATATTATTATTGCTTACAATGATCTTGAATTATTTTGAAGATCATAAAAACACTAATCAAACTCAAAGATCAATTCATGAAATACGCTATTTCCATGTTTTACTCTTCTTATACATTAATGTCTACATCAGTTTCAAATCATGTAAACTATCCCAGCTCTACTTTTATAATAACATACACGATAACACTACTGGTGATTATAATAGAATGACTCAAAATTGGACATAAAGCTCTTTAAATGCAATCATAGGATTATTTATAACAAATCAGCTCCATCAAAGATAATAAATACTCATGAAGATTTTATTCGTAACAGTAGTTATTATTTTGTTCATTATTATTGAAGATCAGAATCACTTTTCAATAATTATTGATGACATTAATGATGATCAGTGATTTCTATTATTTATATTGATTACTTCTCTGAGTCTGAGTTTCACTACTTCATTTTCAAATATAATATTTCTTAATGTCATTTATTTAAGAGATGGAGATAATATGATTAGTAATTAACGAAAAACAATCTTTTTCAATACTAATGATCAATCTCGCCAATTTACTTCACGGCAAATTGAAGATTATAGCTTATCGTTGATCTCTTGAGAGTGTATTGTAGCAAGACTGCGATTATCATCTTCTCGTTCAATATCATTATTTACAACATGTTCTTGATCAATATCACCTACAATGTTCTCATTAGCATCATTATTTACAAAGTTATCGTTCCTATCATTATTTGTAGTAACTATGTTCGCAGCATTATCATGTCTTACAGTAGGTTCATCAACTTGTTGGAGAATTTCATCGAGAGAACTAACATCTATCGAGGGGACGTCAGTATTAGTATTAAAATTTAGTAAATCGTCTACATCTATGTCATCGAACTCGTGGGGGTCATCAGTGTTATCTACAAAACCTTGAAAACCATTTTCAAAACCCGGGAATTCATTATCGTCATTTTCCATCATATTAACATCATTAGGTCGAGACAAAGCGTCAGCTACGAAATTGGTTTTGCCGTTTATATACATGATGTCGAAATCGAATTCTTCTAATAAGAGTTTCCATCTTATCAGTTTCGAATTCGGCTCTTTGATACTATGAAGCCACTGGAGAGGTTTGTGATCAGTTTGAATGAGAAACTTTGGTCCATAGAAGTAGGGCCTGAAATATTTGCAACACCAAACAATAGCCAATAATTCCTTCTCCATAGTGGAGAGATTGATCTCATGTCTATTCAAAGTACGAGAAGCGTATGCAACAGGTAGATCTTTACCTTCAAAAACCTTGGGACAATACCCCGCCTATCGCATAATTGCTCGCATCCGTCGTCACAATGAACTGTTTAGAGAAATCAGGGAGTTGTAATATTGGACTGTTCTGCAACATCGTTTTCAGTTTTTCAAATGCATCTACATATTCTTTATTATTAACATCAATCTATACGTCTTTTTTCAATGCCTGTGTCAGGGGTTTAGCGATTTTTGCGTAGTTATTAATCATTTTCCTATAATAGCTTGTTAATCATAGGAATTCTTCTATTTATTTTTCGGTTTTGGGTATTTTGAAATCTTTAATTGCTTGCAGTTCAGCTGGATTCCCTGTCCTGAAATGATATGTCCTTAGTACAGCAGTTCTCTCTAGAAGAATTCGGTTTTATCTAACTGTATCTTGAAATTGTGATCTTTTAGTTTCTTGAAAACGGATTTAAGATGTTTCAGATGTTCTTCTAGGTTGTCAGAGAATACTATTATATCATCCATATACACTAATACATTCGGCATTTTAGCATACAATATGTTCATATTTCGTTGTAAAAACGGGAATGTATTCTTCAGTCCAAAAGGAAGCCTAAGAAATTCAAAGTGACCGTCTTCTGTCGAAAAAGCAGTTTTAGGAACAGATTCCGGATCCATTTCAATTTGATGGAAATCCGAGTAGGCTATAAATCTATTGTGGAGAAATAAGTAGCTCTTCCAATTTAACCTAAAAGATCTTCAATGTTTGGCAAGGGATATTATTTTGTCAGCTACCGTTTTGTCATTCAGTTTCCTGTAGTCGATTACCATTCTAACTTTCCTTTTCCAGAAGCATCCTGTTTTTTGAAACTACCCAGATTGGGGAATTGTAAGGAGAATTTAAGGGTTGAATTATTTTATTTTTTGGTAACTTGTCAATCTCAATTTGGACGTCCTTTTTGAAGATTTGGGGATATCTATAGTTTCGAGTGTACACAGGATTGTCATCTACAGTATTGATTTTATGTTTCAGTAAGTTTGTCGAACCGAGAGGAACATTATCAAGCTTTATTATTTCAGGGAAGTTGATAATTAAGTCAAGTATACCTTTTTTTCTTCGTCGTTCATATGACCTGTGCGTAAAGTTTCATAGATTAATTTCTTTATTGATGAAAAGTGTTCGGGACTCGTGGTCACAGATTCATTATTAGTTTCAAAAATTGTTTCTACCTCCTCCACCTCTACGAGGTCAGGACTGATTGTCATTAATTCATGAGAAAAAGATGTACATTCCCCATCAACAATATCAACAATACCCTCTTCTATACAGTATTTTTCATTATCTACAGGTTTAAGCAATCCGTGTCTTACATTAGGAATAGACCTAACTGGAACAGTAATTACATTGAATCCAGGTTTCAATTCAATCGCCTCATTACTAGAATCAATAACAGATAATAGGGGTTTTGATATATTTCCATAATCCAAAGTATTTGACGTGAGCTTTGAGCCGTTGCATGGTTTCATTACCTAAGAGAATGTCATACCTATCTAAAAAGTTATACACATAAATTTTAATTTTCGAAGTATTTGGAAACACTTTAGATGAATTGAAAAATATATATTCATTTCCAACACCTGTACCAGCAGGTGTTTCTACCACAAAGTCTTCCTTAAATCTAGTTACATTCGACGGTACAATTGCAGGATTCACATAATTCATCATCGATCCAGTGTCAACAAGCCATTTTCTATTTACATCATCAACAAAGTATGGAAGCGACTTATTAATGGTCTTTAGTTCGAAAAGTTTGGGGGGGTTCCCGCTGGATCGGGGCCCAACCCTAAAAAATGATCGGCCAATTCATTCACAGCTGACGTGAGACAGTTGAGCTGCGATTGTAATGATTGAATACGAGTCGATGCATCAACGTGATTATTGTCACCGTTTGATTCATTGACATAGTGGAGATCCTGGAAAGGATTGTTGCAAGCAGAATTGACAGAATTTTTATCAGTTGAAGCAGTACGCATGGAGACAGTATTCTATGGGAATCCCATTTGGGAGACGACTGTTATTGTGTGCTCCATTTTGAAAGTTACGAAAGTTATTGAAAGAATTTGGTTGGAAATTTTGAATTTGCGACTGCTGAAATTTAGAAATGAATGGAACAACACCCTGTTGGAAATTAGAATGTTGAGGCTGTTGAAATTGGATCGGGCGAGGTTGAGAGAATCGATTTTGATTAAATGGAATCATATTTTGGGCTGCTGACGAAAATTCCGCGGAAAAAACTGTCGGAATTGACTGAACACTGGTCGCGGTTGAAAGAAATTTCTCGGTTGGAACCGGAAATTTGCATTGTTTCCACTCACTGCACTTGTTTCACTTGCGGGCTCGGAACATTTCAATTGCTTTAAAACAATACGCTTTAACAATTGCTTTAAACAATTGCTTTAAACAATATTGCTTTTGCAATCACTACGCAGGGTGTCACGGGCATCGTCCAAATTCCGCAGATGGAAGACTTGGAGATGAGCGCCGAGCGTTGGATGAACACCGTGTATGAGCGTGCGGACGAGAGTCGAATCTAGTTACTCCAGAAGATTTTTCAGGAGATCACCGATTACGCCATCGAGCTTATAGCGGGCCACCACTTTGGCGCGTTTATCACTGAGTCTAGTTAGAAAATCGAGGGGGTGTTCGAACTGAAAGTGAAATCCTTTCAGTTCGAACACCCCCTCGATTTTCTGCGATTTCAGATATTAAGTCAGGAACTGTACGTTTGTCGGAAAATGTTTCAATTAAAAGTTCGATAAGTTCATGCACGGTGGAGCATTCACAATGTTGTACCATATCATCCGCAGCACCTTCCAAGTTGTGAAGGGCGGCGGAGAGTAATAGCCAATGATTTTCTTAGCGTTGTGATCTTTCAATGGTATCATTACAATATAAAGCATAAATGTCCACCAGAGATTTTACAAGTTTCGGAATTCTGTTCGAGGCTCCATCGAATTTTGGAATATAGTCCAGCAAGTATTTCGGAATAGCTTTAGTTGACATCGTAACAAAATGAAGAGGATGAATTGTTCTTGTCGTTACTTACAGATAGATTAACTTCCGGATCACGGAAGGAATCGTTACTGTCCGCCAGGTTGAATTTAAAGTTGAAAGGCGTGGCACCACTTGCAGAACTAGGTAGTAACTTATAGGGTTCACCTCACTGTTGTTCCGGAATGTTTTTCGAAGTCGAAACTCACGATCGCGAATCGAAAAAACTTGTTGTCAAACGAACAACCACGAAAAAACTGCAGCAAGGTAGTTCAAGCGCCAATTAATGTTCTGGGGTAACCAAACGCCTTTTTAAAAAGACGAGTAACGATTCACTTGAACAATATTAGCTCATTCACAATTTTTGAGCCAGATTCCAAGTGGAATTAAATCCCTTGTAATCAATATTGTTTCTACAGTTTTGGATGATTGGTACCAAGAAGTAGCGAATTATCATTCTCCTGTTGATTTCCTAAATCAAGATTTATGCGTAACAATTTTCTCCAATACAAATGTCAGGAATTTTATTTGTCAGGAATATTATTTGTTCTAGAAGCCTGTTCAAATACATTTTCTTCTATTGTGAACCTCAATTATGATTGTAAAAGCAATTGACAATTGTAAATTGAACAGTACTTCCAAAGTACCTTGAAAAAGCAAATTAACTTGAATTATTGTGAATTTATGTTAGTAAATATGTTATCACTCATTTAAAAATGCTGTGTCATAATTATCTTGAATGATATTCTTGATTTAGTTTGATTGTCTCTTGTTGAAGACCGTGTTACTATCCAAAATTCTAGAATTATAATTATATAGCCTACTTAAGAATTATTTATAATTCTGGAATTCATTCCAGATAAACTACCTTACATTGAGCATTACTGCGGAATTCTGTTTCCATTAAGAACATATTATTACCATTCCTAACATTCTAGACTAACTTTATTCTAAGCCAAATACCTCAAAATAAGAATTACTGTGGAATTAAGTTTCCTTTCAGATTATGTTACCAATCTCAACACTCTATTGACTAGACTAACTTGAAATTCCAGATCAACAACCTCACAATCAGCATGGCTCCGGAAAGCTCAAATTCCTATCATAATTACTATATTAACCATAAAAGTTTTGAACTTTATGTCTCAATTTTGATCGTATCAAGTATTACCAGATTTTTTTCTGTTGAAGGCAACCGATACTATAAGAAATCATTTTCATGAAAATGATATAATTATGAATAAAAATATAATTATGAATGTGTAATTCTACAAATTGTAGAACATTTTTCTTAAAGAAATGTTAAAAGTTTTTTTTTTGTTGAAGCAGCCTACTAAGAAATTTGCTCAACCAAATGATGAATTGGTATACAATGAATTATAAATATCGTGTGTTCTTATTCTGCTTTTGAAGCATCCCATGGGCGTACGCAGGCAGGGGCAGGGAGGGGCAGCTGCCCCCCCCCCTAGACGTTGACATTTTTATTTTCAATAAATTGAAAAATAAAATGAAAAATAATAAATATTATAAGATAAAATGAAAATAAATTATTAACTTATTATTATCATAGAATGAAATAAATTCACAACTTAATTGTAGGCTGAAAATTACTAAGTCACAGACTCACAGGGGTAAAACTGTCATCTGACTCTCCAATTAAATAGCCTACTGGAGAATAGCCTACTGGAATAGCCTACTAATTCCTCATCTTGACTCTCTTCAAGAGTCTTTGGAAGTAAAATTCTCAAATAAGAATACATTTGTACGCTTGTTTTCTCTCTGTCACTTCTCCATCGTTTGTGGAATTAGTCAATGGAACGGAAAAATTTGAAGAAGTCACCAATATGGGAAAAATACAGCCATTTACTGTACAATGAGAGAAATAATATTGTTAGTTCTTGCCATTACTGTCGATGAGTTATAAAGTTTAGTTATACGAGTCATTTTCGGCCGTACTTGAAACTGTCTTTCAATATTTATATTCGGGTTTAAAATTTATAATTGTTTTCCGTAATCACAGTGATCGTTTTCGAAATGAGTGCGTGCTCCGTTTGTAGTTTGTCAGTGGAGAGATCCGATAAAACTAGTATTGCTTGTGCCGATTGTAGGTGTCTTTTCCACAGTAAATACATTAACGGTGAAGTTGGCAAAAACTAAGGTTATACAGAGATTAAGATGTGAACTAGTAGCTCATGGAAGTGCAAAAGCTGTTTGGATGGTCTCCGTAAACAACGATGTGAATTCACACCTGTAAAAACTATTGATAGTGTCTGCTCTGAGACTGCCGCTAGTATTTCTGTTGATATTAGGACTTTGAATGATTTTAAGAGTGAAATATTAGCGGGCCAAACTACTCTGCAAGCATCTCTTGATTCTTGTCTTGTAAAGTTAGATGCTAATTCTGTAATTTTGGCCAAACAAGATGCATTAATCAGTAATCAACAAAAAATTATCGACTCTTTGCTTGCTGAAAATGAGACTCTCAAAAAAAACTGTGTGATGTGACCGTGAAACTCGACGACTTAGAACAGTATGGTCGAAAAAATACGGTTGAGCTTCATGGTATTCCGTTAGTACCGGATGAAATTACAAGTGAATTGGTGGTAAAAACATGTGAGGCCGTCGGCATGCAGGTTGCAGCTGATGCGATCGACTGCTGTCACCGAAAATCATCGTAAAATTCGTCAGGCGTACGGACACACATGCCATGTTGGAGGGTCGAAAACAGGTGAAGGATTTGTCTACTCGACATATCGGATTGGAAGGTGAGCAGCGACAGATTTATATTAATTTATCGTTGACTGCCCGACGTAGAAGGCTCTTTGCTGAGGCTCGAAATCTGCAGAGACAATTCGGGTACAAGTATGTATGGGTGGATAGATCGGGAACGATTAAAATTCGAATTGTTCCTCAAGGACAAATCTACTCAATCAACTCGGAAGATGACCTTAAATCTGTTCCCACTACTTCTAAATGTTAGATTTTATCATTATTTTTGCTTACAGTTTTGGAATTACCGTACTTGATTATCTCTTCTGCTATATACTGTTTTGATAAATTGCTTTGTAAATCCTACTCTCTCTAAATCATCTTAATATTGTTTTTGTATGAGTAATATTCAGTGGAATTAGCTAAAAAGTATTTATACGAAGTTATCATGAACTTCATAATTAGAGTATTATTATTTTTTTGATGGGTATAGTATGTAACCCAATGAAAACTACTATGAATTATTATAAATTAATATTATTCTTCATTTGAATGTCGTATTAATTAATTCTACGCTTTTTTTTTCTCATGGAATTGAACTTTGATTCTGATTGCTTTTCTTGTGTATTTTATTACTATTTCCAGAGCAATTTCTTATGCATAATGAACTTTATGATGAGGTTGTGATTATAAGTCAGGTTGAAGAACTTCCAAGTCGAAAATGAATAAATGCTTGAAAGATAAATGAATTTATTCAAAAAAATAAATAAGTTCAGTTTTCAAATGAATAAATGCATACAAAAATAAATCACTTAATTAATGTAATGACTTTCATGTTTTGTGCTGTTGTTGCATTTTCTCCGAACTGAAAA
The DNA here is from genome assembly GCA_017141385.1 of Sogatella furcifera. NCBI lineage: Eukaryota > Metazoa > Arthropoda > Insecta > Hemiptera > Delphacidae > Sogatella > Sogatella furcifera. Next base: position 16,220,785 of record CM029560.1, on the reverse strand, counting down.
CTAAATGTGATGATTTAAATTGTATCATGAGTAATAATCAAAGTTGAATTGAACGGTTCTTATCGTTTTTCTGTTGAAGTACTTTCCTTATTATAAATATTGTTTTTATTCAATTCTAGTAGTTAAAGGATTATTATGGATTATTAATTAGAAAGACTCGAAATGATTACTTTACTTTAATACTTTTAATACTTTAATACTTTTAATACTTCCATAGAGTAGCCTGAACTTGAAAATTTTATTCATGAATATAGCAGATAATCTATTTCTTTTATCGGTTTATGAATGTAATTTTTTATCTCCCAATCTTATCTCTAAGAGTTCATAAAATTGTATAGGTTGTTACTGATAAAGAACAATCTTTGTTTTCAATAATTCGTAAAATCATTCTTTCTCAATGTCTCTAATTCGATCTATTATCATTAATATTATTTATGGTAAGTATTTATTATGAATATTTATACTTACAAGCCTAAAATTATCAATTTATTTTTGTACGGCTGAGGATGGCTGTTATATTATCTCATCTACTATCTTAAGTTTTCTTTATTTTTTTTTATACCTATTCACATACATCATCATTATCATCACATGCCATTCAACTCTTCATTATTGTCTGTGTACTACCAAAATGTTAGGGGACTTCGCACAAAGTGCTTAGATCTATATAAATCTCTTTTGAATGCAGATTACGACTTGATAGTATTGACTGAGACCTGGCTGCACAGTGGCATACTCAGTGGAGAGATTTTCGACGATCGCTATTCTGTCTATCGAAGTGATAGAGGAGGAGGTGATGGTCTTCAGAGGGGAGGTGGAGTTCTTATCGCAGTAAGAAGCTCACTGCAATCCGAGCTCTGTATTGAGCTTTGCGAAAACTTCAACTATTGGTATGATACCATAGCGATTAAATTGAAATTAAACTCTACAGATTATCATGTAGGTTCTGTTTATTTGCCACCATCAACTCATATATTTTTCTTGGTTATTGTGAATATATTGGATCTCTTAGTAACTTACTTAGTGGAAATTTTATGATAATTGGAGATTTTAACTTACCAGAGATTACCAGAGGCCTCATACTCAGTGGTAACGTCGAGGTTCGATGCAAACAGGTCAATTGGATTTCGTCATGACTATCAAAAGGGGAATTTTCATGGCCTCTATTGTGGCCTCCGCGATTGCAGTTGGAACTCCGTTTTCTGTTGTGATAACGTTGACGCTGCCGTGGATAAATTTTATAGAATACTTCACCAGCTTTTTGATGTATTTATTCCCAGAAGAAAATTAAATTATTGTAATAGTAAATATCTCCCGTGGTTCACCCATGATATCATATCCGATTTGAAAATTAAGAATAAGTGTTCAAGAAAAAGGAGAAATTCACCTTATCATGACAACATATTTAGAATATTACGAGCATCTCTAAAAACTAGAATTTCAATGGCTCACGAGACCTATCTTAGTAGAATTCAGAATAGCTTGCGACATAATGTTAAAAATTTTTGGAAATATGTAAATTCGAAAAGAAAAACTTTGTTTGTGGAGTCGACCATGACTCTTGACGGAGAATCCTACAGTGGGTCTGATATCGTGAATGGATTTTCTAAATATTTTAAATCTGTCTATGAGGCCAATACACCTGATGCGCGAGTGGGGATTCCGGAGATGTCTGAGTGTTCGTCGATGTTGGATGGGGGTGTTGGGTCGGTGTCTTTTGATGATATCCTGTCTGCTATTAATGAGCTTAAGTCTGGCTGCTCCGGAGGCCCTGATGCGATTCCGACTTTTATTATTAAGGGCTGTGCTGCAGTCTTGTTAAAGCCGTTGAAATTTATTTTCAATCTATCTATAAGATCAGGTGAATTTCCCTTAAAGTGGAAGATTGCAAGGATTACTCCAGTTTTTGAATCTGGAAACAGAAGTGACATAAAAAATTACAGACCGATTTCCATTTTGAATTGTTTTTCGAAAATTTTTGAAAAAGTAATATATTCTATTATTTATAAACAGGGTCAGAGAATTATTGCCTCTGAGCAGCATGGTTTTTTGCCTCGTCGCTCAACTGTTTCTAACCTTATGGTCTTTAGTAATGAAGTATCACAAATTCTGGATGATGGGGGACGTACTGATGTTATCTACACAGATTTATCAAAGGCTTTTGATACAATCAGCCATAAACTCCTGATAAGGAAACTCAAAGTGTTGGGTTTCTGTGACACTTTGATTGATCTTGTTCAAAGCTATCTTGTTGGAAGAAAACAATTTGTAAAAGTTAATCAATTTCAATCAGAACATTTTGAGTGTACATCAGGGGTACCTCAAGGCTCTAACCTCGGTCCTCTCCTATTCATTTTGTTTATCAACGATCTCCCATCTGTTATCAATAAATCTTCATGCCTTTTGTATGCGGATGATGTAAAATTGTTCAAAGAGATCAATGATCCAAATGATTGCAATGATTTACAGATGGATATTGATAATTTGTCCAGATGGTGTAATACTAATGGACTGAAAATTAATGTGAGTAAATGTAAGTTCATGAGTTTCACTCGAAAATTTTTCCCTTTTGGTCATGTATACCTCATAAATGGCATTCCATTGGAAAGGGTGGAGTCGTTCAGGGACTTGGGAGTAGTTTTCAGCTCGGACCTTTCTTTTAATCTACATGTAGATTACATAGCTAATAGAGCAAATCAGCAGATGGGATTCATCCTCAGGACGAGCTCGCCTTTCAGGGATGTTGTGTCTCTGCTAGTCTTATATAAATCAATTGTAAGGAGCCTGTTGGAATATGCTTGTGAGATTTGGAATCCATATCATAATGAACAGATTCACATACTCGAGCGTTTGCAAAATAAATTTTTAAAATGTATTTATTATAAAAAACAGGGTGTTTTCTGTCCCTTTGATTTCCCCACAAATTCTCCAAGAAGTATGTTTGGAATCAGATCACTGAAAGTCAGACGAGATGTCAAATCACTTATCTTCCTTTACAATTTTTTTAATAACAGAATTGATTCTTCGTTACTACTTTCAAAAATTAATATTTACATTAATACCATTGCTCGCCGTTCAGCTTTTTCTTTTAGTATTCCTCGATCCAGGACAGTGAGCCATAATAACTCTCCTTTGATTAGAGGTCAGAGAATCTTCAATAATTATTCTCAGCACTTAGATATCTTCTGGTTCTCCCCATTCAAATTCCGCAGAGTTGCAAACGGTTTGGTGGAATAGCGGTCGATCTATCATTTCGGGGTTTTTGCCTGTATTCCAGTATGATTAAGTGGTAGTAAATTACACAGACACTTTCATTCTTTCCTCTCTTTTTTGTCTTTTACTTTTTTTCATTTATTATTTTCCATTGTTCTATCATAATACATCGTAGTTGTTACAATTTTTTATTATCTAACTTAATCTTATTTCTTTGTATTTATTACCTAATAATTATTGATCAGACTCTATTTTATTTTCTTACGTTTAAAATTATTCAAAATGTTTTTTTTACTAGCAATTAGTCAAAAGTTTGCTTGTATATTGACTTATGTTTGATTTTACTTTTTTTTCATCTCTACTTTATGATATTTGAATATTATTGTATTGTGTATAGGAGGCAAAATGGGATTATAAGCCTGTTGCTTCCATTAATAAACTATTTATTTATTTAATTCTAAACATCAATTTCTTATGTTTTTAGAGGTTTGAATGACTTTTGCACCATTACCTCATTTTTAGACGTGTAATATAAACCAACTTGAACAAACTGGAGGAATATCTAAAAAACGAGATGAGATTACAAAAACCTTCGAACCCTTTAAAATATTGCTTTTGTTCAACAGACGATACAAAGTTCTCGCAAATCTGTCCAACAACAAGCTGCCTTGCAGTGGAGCCTTGCAAATTTGTATTTTCAATTATTGTCCATTAGAATACATTTAGCCCTTGAAGTACATTTTTTTCTTCATAATCATAACAAATAAATGATGAAATTGATTTTCTTGAAGAGTTGGTGACTTATTCGAATCTTTCCGTTCTACTTTCTAACTCTCTATTATGCTCAAGTGTTACTCCGGGAAATTAAAAAAAACAAACATTTTTAATCTTCAATGGAGTTTCATGAGCTAGAATCCATTACTACAAAGTTATAGCAGTGTATACATTATGTATAATGTATTTGAATGAAAAAAAAACCGAAGAGTTGAAGGTAATTGCAGCAAATTGGTAAATTACAGCTGAATAGCCATACAATAGTGTTTCAGAACTCCCTACCAATATTCTAGGTCATGGTCCCTGGGTGAGAAATATACTACAGTATCTTAATATTTTCTAACTGTCCAAAGTTTAGGATAGGTACCTTATTGTTGACTGGTATTTCGAATCTAGTACTAGTAATATTGTAGAGAATTAATTTTGATTAATCAGCTCAGCAGTTACCGTTTCTTCTAGGACGCACCCAAATCTCACAAATCAGGATTTCAAGGAGCATGGGCGGATTTAGGGGGGGGGGGGCATGGGGCCTTCTGTGTCCCCCCAGATCGTCCCAGAAGAAAGAAAGAAAAAAGAGACAAAAAAGAAAGGGAAGAAAAGAAAATAGATAAAAAAGTGGAAAAATGAAAAAACATACCATTTATAGAAAAAATACGTCTCAAACTGCTAACATTAAAATCCCCAATTAATTCGGGGTAGCAGTATTTGGCTAAGATTCGACTGTTTCAGTGTCTGGTCCACTAGATTCGGGCAGTGGTGCAGTGCCCCCCCCCCCAGATCGTCCCAGAAAAAAAAGAAATGAAATAAAATTAAAAAAGAAAGAAAAAAACTTTATATAACAGAAAACTACATCTCAAAACTGCTGCTAACATAAAAAACCCTGATTAACTCGAGGTAGCAGTATTCAGTTAAGATTCGACAGTTTCAGTGTCTAGTGGACCAATTTTTTCAAATTTCTATCTATAGTTGAATTGAATTAACTTTTAAATCCGACTGGAGGGGAGTCCTCTCTTTGATGGGACAGAGAGAGAGCTGCCAATAGAAACGAGAAATGAGAAAATACTACACGCGCTGTTGCCAGCTTTCCACTCCAATACGCACAGGTGCATTTTTACAAATTCTTCGAGCGAGAAAGAACCTACTAGATTTGCTTGTCTGTGTCTAGTGAGTGGATTGAGGCAGTCGAGTAAATTGTTGTATCAATGAGGCAACGGCAACACTGCGCCAGCTCAATCCCCACAAGTTGTGTCTCCCCAAATCCCTCCAATTCAAAAGTATTTTCAAAATGACTATAAAAGGTATTTATTTCATACTAGCTGGCAGGCTCGCTTTGCTCGCTTTCTCCGTCTAGTCAGGGGGCTCCGCCCCCCTGGACCCCCGACAGTATCAGCAGTGTGAGTCAAACGGGCTCGATTCGCTTGCCTGCAAATTTCATTTGAAAGGATTTTCTTTGATCATCATATCACTTAATAGGATTACTTTAAGAAATTGTTCTGAATCAGTTGTTCTATTATGTAAGCTCAACCTGTTAGCTTAAAATTTTTTTTAAATCCGTTCTTAGCGCGAATCTAAACGTCCAACTGAACATCCCTGCCAAATTTGATCGCATTCTATTCAGCGGATTTTTAGTTCTGGTGATGAATGAATCAGTCAGTCAGTCAGTGCCATTTCGCTTTCATAGATGAAGATTTTTGAATATTTGCGCTTGCAATCATCAAGTTAGTACACCTTATTTGTCCAAAGGCGCGCTGCCATTTCTTGGCTCATGCTTTCACAGTTGCTAAGATGAAATCCTTCAAGAAAGTGATGTAGCCCATTCAATTCATTTGGGTCAATCCCCACAAGTTGTGTCTCCCCAAATCCCTCCGATTCAAAAGTATTTTCAAAACGACTATAAACGTTATTTATTTCATACTAGCTGGCTTTGTTGACTTGTTTTCCATATTTAGGAGTATATGGTAATTGAAATATTTCTGAATCTTATTGGCAGAACTTATATTGAAATTTATTCAAGCTCAACGTTTCAATGCCATTAAATTGCAATTTAATGCAATGACTTATTCGATTTCTCTCAATTCAACTAACTTTATTCAAGCTTCTTAATATACTGAATATTACCATATTTGTGGATTACAACAATTTTAGAAAAAAATTAAAACTATTACTAATATTCAAGAAATGTGGACTATATTTTAATAAAAATTGTGTAAGAAATTCCAATGTATATGTTTGTTTTTCGTTTGTATAATTTCAACAATATTATGCTAAAATATGAAATAATATAATAATATAAATAATTTTACAATGCAAATAAGACATTTCTTGCAACAATTGAATTAAGTCATTGAAATGTAATGCTATTTCCATTTTTTGGTTCTATTCACAAATTAGCTTTTAAGATATCAATAAATTTCCAAGTTTATACAACCTGTCAACATTGTTTTTATTTTTTTTGGACATCAAGGATGTGCTTGAAACTGCGTACATTGTGCAGAAAATTCCAAAAAAGTAGGTAATTATTTCCTATTTTGAATTACAAGGATGCGTTTGAGACGGCGTATAAGGTAATTGAAATTATAAAAAAATCAGATGATGTATTGGCTTTCCAAAACAGAATGATGTATGGGAAAAGTTTATGAAATATTTTTTTTTTACAATAAATTGAAAAAAAGGGAAAAAGTTAATTTATTAACAGCCTTAGTATTTATTTTGGTCGTCAGGGATTTGTTCAAAACTGCGTTTTTCCAACTAAAAATTCCAAAATTTTCCGGGGGGGGGGCCCCCGGACCCCCCTCCTCCTGGGGGGTATTCCAGACCCCCGGGCCCCCAAGCAATATCTTCTAACTCCGCCCATGTCAAGGAGACAAAACAGACAATGAAGTTAGTTTTGAATAGATTGCTTGTCTTTTGTAGGATTGCTTAATAATTGTTTGTCTCCTTCAAATCCTTATTTTTGAGGTTACGTTTCAGACAAGAAAGTAACTGAATATTTCTTCTGAAATAGATCGAATTCAAGCTATTTGTGAGACAATCAACAGGACTTTGAAGAATAAAGCCCTCAGCTCTCCTATATACAGGGTGTTTCAGGAGGAATGTGCAATACTTCTTAGGCCGATTTCCTCACACCAGGTAGACAAAAAAGTTTCATGGGACCATCCCCCAAAAACGCTTTGTTACCGAGATAGCAATGGCGGAAAATTGAAATTTTTTAAAATATATTAATTTTTCTAATTTTTTAGAGGCTTTAGTGAGGTTCTAAAATAATCAATTCCTATGTAAAATCAACTGCGGAATTCAATGAAACCAGTTCCAAGTTTGTAACTTCAATAGTTATTGAGATAATTTGGAAAAATATGCTAGAAAACGCCATTTTTCAACAATAATGGTTATAACTGGATAAGGAATTATAAAATTGTATTTTTCATTAATGGAAGTTGAAGAGAGTCGGATTCTAAAAAAAAGTTAAATAGCGGCGATTGTGTAAATCTTACCCAAATCTCAGAAATGGCAATCAAAAATCGCAAAATCGCTACTAAACACAAATTTATCACTTGTGCTACGTTTTGTCAATTTTGCGATTTTTGATCGCCATTTCTGAGATTTGGGTATGATTTACACAATCGCCGCCATCCAACTTTTTCTTTAGAATCCTACTCTCTTCAACTTCCATTAATAAAAAATACAATTTTATGATTCCTTATCCAGTTATAGCCCTTATTGTTGAAAAATGGCGTTTTAGCATATTTTTCCAATTATCTCAATAACCGTTAAGTTACAAACTTGGAACTGGTTTCATTGAATTCCTCAGCTAATTTTACGTAGGAATTGATTATTTTAGAACCTCACTAAAGCCTCTAAAAAATTAGAAAAATTAATATATTTTGAAAAATCTCAATTTTCCGCCATTGTTATCTTGGTAACAAAGCGTTTTTGGGGGATGGTCCCAAATGGAACTTTTTTGTCTACTTGGTGTGAGGAAATCAGCACGAGAACTATTGCACATTCCTCCTGAAACACCCTGTATATGACTCTGAAACCTGGGTACTGAGAAATAAAGAATGGAGCAAGTTACAATTGGCTAAAATGCAATTTCTTAGAGCAGTAAAGAAGATAGAATTCGGAATATTTAATTAAGACAGGAACTCAATATACGGTATTATCGGTGAGGCAGAATATCGGAGAACAACAAACAGACCTGGAAAAATCATATTAAATGGACGGAGCCAGTCAACAATAAGAGATATCCTATTTCTATCCCTTGGAAGTTGAAAAATTGAGTTTTCTTTCCTTATTTAGATCATTATCTCGATAATCATCAAAATGGTTTCATTGAATTTCTCTGATAATTTTACATAAGGATTGACCACTTCAGTATAACTTACTCTCTTGAGGCCCCAACAAAATTTTGAAATTCATAGAGAAATGTGAAAACATAAATTCGGCTGTATGAGAACTTTGGGACGGTTTCAAAATAATATTGATAATAATAATATTAATAATAATATGAGTAATATAATAATAATAATAATAATAATAATAATAATATTCAATAATAATAATTTCAAAGAATATTGATAGGGAGTTCTGAAGCACTCTTTATAATAGCCTATTTATCAAATTTTGATAAATTTATTTATCTAAAACTAGTTTTCCAGTTAGCTAGGGTATTACTACTTTACCGTATCCACCCATCCACCAAGTGTTTGGAGCAGATTAAATCTTAGGTAGTAAGGTAGGCTACATTATAACTTTGTACCATGCAGCATGTACCAGCACTAGCGGATCCAGAGGGGTGGCACAGGGGCACGTGCCCCCCCTCCCCAGACGGATGAAACATACACTAGATAGAATCATTGACTATGGATATAATCAATCTTATATCCATAGTCAATGATAGAATGGACTAAATTGAATTATACTGTACATATAAACTCAAATTAAACATTTTAAGGGGTTCAATTAAAAGTTCAATTGAAAAAAATTAAATTCCTATGAATATACTTTTTAGAATAAAAAAACAAAAAATTTTTGGGGCAAGCTCCAGACCCTATTTTCAGCGTGGATAGTAGCCTAAGTAGCCTAATAGCTGACACCAAAACGTTAGTTGGTTATGTCTGCATGTACGCTCCAACAACTGATGCTGTCGATGAGAGTTGTCATTTAGCTATGCCTGGATGGTGTATTTGAAATTAAAAGAGGCAATAGATGCTTTAGTAGTAGGCTACATCAAAGTGTCTAAAATTTTGGCAACAGCTATAGTAGTAATTAGACTGAAACCTAAAAATCCAAAATAAGAGTTTGTCTTCAACTCTGGACTGGTTTATTCAAAATTATTTTGTAAAAAGTAACACAGTTTTCACGTTTGGGGGGGGGGGGCGGGGCACCAAAATATCTCAGGAGCTATGTGGCTCAGCGCAAAATGTGTCAACATTACAACAATTTTAAAATAGTGGTCCTATGCAAAATTTTGTCAAATTGAACAGTTCTCAAGTTACAAAAGGGAAGGGATGAACGTAAACTTATACATTTTCAGGTTAATCTTCGAGATATTTTATCTAGAATTACACATCTTAGCCCCCCTCCTCAAAGACATCAAAATCCTCCTCAGTTCAACAAAATGTAGTATTTCACAAAATTTTTATTTGAACAATTTATAGTTTAGGGGTTGTATACGACATTTTGGTATTGGGGAGAGACTTTAACTGTTGAAAATAAGGCTAGGGCCTGAGCCATTTGTAGACTAATTGACCATACTTGAGCCTTGCTCAGACCAATGCGTCGCAAATTCGTTGCGGTGGTTCCAAGAATTTGGATTCCAATTTCGAGGCGAAGGTTTCGGTGCGACATATTCGTAAGGCTGGGGCACGCACACCAAAGCGAAATAAAGGTAGTATTCGCAAGCTGCAGCTTGAGCTGCCTGGCTCTTGAAGATACAATTCCCAAGCAGCAGCTCGAGCTGCCCGGCTCTAAATTCGCTTCTGGAGTTGCCCTGCTCTAGCGATCACAACTATATAGATGTTTACTCTGATATTAGGGCTACTAATGTATACTAAATCAATAATTAGTGAAACTTACTTGAAAATGGCTCAAGAAGGGCAAATTTTTTATTGATTTATTATACATTAATAACTATAATAACAAAGATAACATTTATAATATAGTTATGTGAATAGAGTTGTGATGGCTAGAGCAGCGCTGCTAGAGCCGGGCAGCTTGAGCCGCGTGACTGGAGCTGCTGCTTGGGAATGCTGCCATAAGGTTGACGATAAAATTACCTGTTTCGTTATTATTTGTATAAAAGGAGCTTAAATTATGATATGTTGGTGGTAATCCCTGAATACTATAATTTATTGTATTTGTAGAATAACTTTTAAAGTGAATACAGTGTAATATGGGGCACTGACAATTGACCAGTGACCATCATACCCAATACCCATATCAACTAGTCAGAATCAAGGAAAATGGTTGGGAATGATTGATCAGAATCAAGGAAAATGGTTGGGAATGATTGCTCTCCTGTAAGATTGAAAATACCTATTGGATGGCTTTCTTGCTGTTATAAATGCATTTGAGACTACCTTCTTTAACAAAAATCTCCGGGGGGAAAACCCCCGACCCCTTTTTGCCATAGCATAAGAAGTAAAAATATCAAGTACCGTACCAAAAACACATGAGTTAGGTAAGCCACTTACTTGCAGAATTTTTTAATATTCAACCAGCCTATTAATGAATAATTCTTGTTTTTTGATCTTTTGTAAAAATTGAATTGAAGGGTTAAAAACTGTTCATACAATTTAGTGGGAAATTCAATCTGCTTGATGAATCATGTAATAATACGCATTTTCCAAATCAAATAGAGTGAATTTTGTGGAATTTTCATCGTGGTTTTTGTAATTAATAAAATACTCTTTTTCAAATTCCTAAATAAAAAAAATCCCTCCTTTGAATTAGTGATACTTCTTGATATAATCTTATTATGGGGGGGTGATTAGGTATGAGGAGGGGCTCGTGAAAAATTGGAGGAGGGGAGTGCGTACTTGTGATAGTTTCGCCTTACTGGCCTTTAATAATTTTATAACCTGGGTTGTGCCCCCCCCCAGAAGTAAATCCTGGATCCGCCCCTGACCATGCTTATAGATTCTTGTAGCCTATTTGAACATTTTTTAGGAAAAACTCTTAATATGCAATGCTTCCTAAGAAGGGAGAAATTGAATCACAATCAAACTTTGTGATTAAATTATTTAAAACAAAATGTGGGGCGCTTGTTAGTATAAAAAACCTAATCTCATACTACTTCATGGAAAATTAATCACTTTAATCACAAATCATCCATATCATTATAGTCTCTCCAAGCAAAGAAGATCGACCCTCTGTTAAGATGGGAAAATGACTCCAGCTCGATAAATATTTGTTCAAGAATTATAAATGTGATCTTAATAGTAGATCAAATATTTTCCTACAATCTAAGATCAAATTGATCATTTTTGAACCAATATTGACCGAGTTTGGGTCATTCTCCCATCTTGCCAGAGGGTCTTCTTTGCTTGGACAGACTATAGCAATATTATATTTAATATTTTTCTATTTCCATGATTATGACTGACCCCCCCCCCTCTTTCTATGAGGGAGGAACTAGGAAGAGAGGGGTGGGGGGTGATCAACGTGAACGGGAACATGGCTTTTCCCCCCTGGAAAAAATCCTGCGTACGCCCTTGAAGCATCCTGCTAATAAAATTTCTCCATTCAAGTGATAAATGAGTATTTTGAATAATTACAAAATGTAGAAGGTTTTGTATGTAAATGTAGGTTATATAATTTTGTTCTGTTGGAACAGCCCACTATAAAATTTTCTCACCCAAGTGATGTATACCAATACTATGTACCAACGTAATATGAATAATGTTCCTATTTAATGTAGAAAATGTAGAGCGTTATTTTTAATCAATGTATTTGCTGTTGAATCAGACTATCATATAATTTGTTTATTTTGGTTAAGTGATAAATTTGTATTATGAATAATCTGAAAAATTTAGAATGTTTTTGTATATAAATGTATATATAATTTTGTACTGTTGAAGCAGCTACCTATAACATTTGCTGACCCAAATGATGAGTAATATTAGTGATGATAATTGTACTATCCATTTTTTTTATCCCAATGTGATACTCGTAAAGTCTGAGTTACCTTTAAAATAACCACAATTATTTTATTTATATCCATTTAGATGTATTAATATTTATAACTATCTAATATCTACTAATTTAGTACCTACTACCGTACTAAATATCTACTAATATTTTTAACTGCTAATATCATAATAATTATTCAAAGACTCTGATTTTGACAATAATCTGAGCCTATAGTGAATGTATTATTCCAGATTTGAATTATTTTGTATTATTAGCCTATTTGGCTGTGATTACAAAAACGGTAAAAATTTGAGCTTAAAACTTTGTTTTATTCATGTTTTTAATTTCTCAGTTTTTATTTCAATTTCAGCCCCGTGGACTGCCGGGCATGATAGAATAGCAGTCCTAGCGTCCTCATATCCCAAGGTGCTATAGAGTGGTAAGATCCCCCCGAAAATCCGGGTTTCCTTAATTGTGATCTATTTATGAATGTGCTGAAAATGAAGACTAAATACAGGCTAGACTATTCAGGTTTTAACGAAATCTATAATACACGTATTCTGCTAAATTGCCTGCTAATAGCAATTTAGATAAGCCCACCTAAAGGTTCGCACTATTTTCAATTCCGTTTAGGAAAATATTGTTATTATTTTTTAGTATTAGATTATTAAAACAAACATTTTCTCATTCTAATGCCGTGGAACGGATTGGAGTAACAGTACTGTTTTTCTCAGAAATCAAGGTACATTTTCAATTTTTGATGAATATATTAGCAACTAGCCGGCAGGCTCGCTTCGGTCGCCTTCTCCGCCTAGCCAGGGGGCTCTGCCCCTGGACCCCCGACAGTATCAGCAGTGTCGTCCGTGAGTCAAACAGGCTCGCTTCGCTCTCCAGGAAAACCTCTGTCAGTGTCAGCTGAGACAAACAGAATCGCTTCGCTCGCCTGCAATTTCCGATCGGAAGGATTTACTATGATATAACTTAACAGGGTCCTTTCAGAAATCGTTCTGTATCAATTGTTCTATTATCTCAGCTTAACCTGGGTATATGATTTGAAAGTTTTTAGTTAAGTAGTTCGCGTGAAATAAACAAAAAGTCCATATTCGTATTGGAAAACCTTATTATACAATCGTAACCTCAAAAAGAATTCGAAATATATTGAACACAGCTTCATTTCTAGACCTAATCTGGTCCTGTTTACCAAATTCCAACATTTTCTGCCAATTGGTTCTCAAAAACTCTAAGAAAAACTCCAAAAAATAGTAAAATGCTAATATTGAGCATAACCTTGGGAAGTATATCGGACATAGGTAGTTTGAAACTTGATTCAATATCTCTCAAATTGGTTCATCCACAATCTCCCTGAACCATTGAATTTACAGTAAGGATTGGGCGTATCAAGGTGGAAGATATGCAACCCGCAATGCATCTACAATTTTGAAAAACTGATTACTTGCTTAATCTTGGACTGATTTCAAAAATATTTTAACACAACATTTCTAGACCTTATCTGAACCTGCCCACCAAATATCAACATTTTGTACCAATTGGTTTTCGAAAAAAATTAAGAAATTGCCGAAAAAACTATAGAAAAACTCAAATATTTGGCGTACCCTTGGGAAGTTTCAAAAACCCGTTCTTAGTAGGCGTCTAGAGGTCCAACTGAACATGTCTGCCAAATTTGAACGCATTCGGTTCGGTAGATTTTCAGTTCTGTTGATGAGTGAGTGAATGAATGAATGAGTACCATTTCGCTTTTATATTATAGAGATGGGTGTCTACCAACTGACCCAACTTCCATTTGACCCAACCTACCACTAGACCCAATTTTTTAAAATCGAGAAAAGCAGCGAAACCACTTGACCCAATAGTCATCTGACCCAATATCACAAACCTTCAAAACCAAGTGACCCAATTGACATCTGACCCAACTACTGTGCTGCGCTCTCTTGGCATAGTTTATGATGCTCAAAACACCAATGCCTTCTTGATGAGTCATACTCATTTGACAGCCATGACAGTTGATAGTTTGTTTTTTTGACAAATATCCAGTTTTGCAAATTTTCTTTCATTGATTGATTTTTCAGTAAATAAATTGTACAAACAGAAACATAGCTTCTGTGAAATTTATGAAACTGTGTAGGTAGCATACTCAAAATAGATTTTTCCTAGTAACACTTATCCACATTCACTGAGAAAAGACACTCATGAGGAAATTTTATAAGGTGGAGTTTTTTCTTGAAAATAATAGTTGTTAATTTTAGTTTTATTTGAATTTGTGGGTCATCAAAGTCTATTATCTTCAATTATTCCTGTTGAAATGGTACAAGTCGGTTAAAAGGAACATCCATAAATATTCAAGAATACGTAATTTATTTCCAATAACTCAATTTCATTGACTAAAAGAAATCATCAATACTGTACCTGTGAATCAGCATTTTTCTGACTTGAAAAAAACTACAATAATTTTGTAAGTAGAAACTAGTAAAAATGCTTCATCAAATTGAGTTATTGGGGTTTTGAATCATTTACTGATTAAAGCCTTGCGCAGACCAATGTGTCGCGAATTCGTTGCGGTGGTTCCAAGAATTTGGACTCAGATTTCAAGACGAAGGTTTCGGTGCAAAATATTTGTAACGCTGGGGCACACACACCAAAGCAAAATAATCGTAACCTAGAGCACGGGAGTATTTGAGTATTTAACCTAACCAACCTAATGTTTTAATACCAGGGTAGAAGAGATACTGAAATTAACTATAATAATGATGCTGTAATACAATAATAATAATATCCTGAGTTATGATATAACCTACTAGTAAGGTGCCTAATAACTGCTCAAAAGCTCAATCAGCCTATTAAAGTAAACTGAAACTTACCTGGAACATGGACAGCTTTTCCAATATCACACCAAATCTTGTACTTTTCTCTTATATTCTTGTAATCTTTGTGATTTAAATCATACATAATATGGTATAATAACAAATCATCATATTTGGTATTTGAAAATAATCTCTAACAATTGCTCAATGTTGATTTCCAAAGTGCCAAGAGTTCACATTCTTCCTTTTTGGTTATATCTGTTTACTTGCAGACAAAAATTAGAGTTAGTTCCTGAACAAGCCACAATATTTGCTTGTGAAAGGCAACACCAATGCTGCATGCAGCATTTGCTGCAAATATTCGCAAACCGAATATTTCGCAACGCATTGGTCTGCGCTAGCTCATACACCGCAATGGTTTTAAATTTCCGTCCGACAAGTTCTCAGAATTGAATTCGCACTGCAACAAACCTTTGCAACAAAATCGTGTTGGTGTGCGCCTGGGGTAATATGCATTTCTTGTCTTTAACCAAATCTAATAACCTCAAAATAACCAAATAGTACAGATCTAACCTCAAAATCACAAAATAATACAGAAACAGTTCTGCTTAAAGGTACGATTTGGTTGGTGCGGAATGTAACAACCGTCAGCCGCAATGTACGCATACAGCTGCGGCTGAACCATTTTCGTTGGCACGACCCAGTCGCAATGATCTGCCTTCATGATATCCAGATCTACTAGTGAAAAATAAAAATTACTCCATTTAGGTACTATTTGAATCAAAATTTCATTAACTTTGATATAAATATCCCTTATAATTATCAATATTTCCCTCCTGGTCATCTCAATTATTATAACATACATCTTCTCCAAGTTTCGACTGGTCGCCGCAACACTGCTTCTGGAGGAGTACGGTTGTCATTGGATGTGGCTGTTGGTCGTGGTCGTTGGTGATACGCATGAACAAAATCGGTCCTATGATTTAACACAGAAGCAGTCCGCCATTTTTTTACGCAATGACCAACGGTCGTTACGTTTCGCACCAACCAAATCCTAGCTTAAGTAGTCAAGGCCTTCTAGACTTTGTGCCTGGAGAGTAGATGGTAGGTAAGTTGCTAGAGAGTAACTAAGCCTGAAACATTGCAGGCGTTTTGCAAGAGGGCAGCACAGTAGTTGGGTCAGATGTCAATTGGGTCAGAAGACAATTGGGTCAGTTGGTTTTGAAGGTTTATAATATTGGGGCAAATGGTATGTTGGGTCAGATGACTATTGGGTCAAGTGGTTTTGTGGCTCTTCTTGATTTTAAAAAATTGGGTCTAGTGGTAGGTTGGGTCAAATGGGAGTTGGGTCAGTTGGTTGACCCCCATAGAGATAGTATCAATTTGCGAACGATATAAATATTATTTATCGAATATTTAATCCATTTAGTTGTGGAGTTAGCTTTGCTAATTTTTAATCAATCAACTTGAATATGAAATTACAGATTATCCTAGTCAATAACGATATTATTTCGATATCGATCTCGGACATTTCAATGTGAATATGTGATGCAACCAAGGCTTCCGATGGACATCGATTGTTCATGCTTCAACAAAGTAGATAAGACTCTAATGGCTGACCTACGATGTGTGACGCATCAATTCTTGTCTCTAGTGGAATCATCAAATCTCGTTTCATGTCCTCTGTGAGGTAGTGGGCGTTCAACAGCTGGAAATCAGCTGGGCACAGGCCGCAAGACTGGTGCACTATGGGTAATTATTACCAGCTTTGTCAGGTCCCAGTTGCCAGTTCCCAGATTTGTCAAATTGTCAGTTGCAAATGATGTTCACGTTTCTTCAAGTTTTATTTGCTTGATGTATTATTCTGCGGTTATTAAGCTTGAAATTCTAAATCTTTATCACAAAAAACTCTGAAAATGTTAGTAAATTAACTTATTCAAGTGTTTCATTTCGTTCTAGTAGGAATCTGCTATATTCCCATTGACATTTTGAATTATTAGCACTGTAACTTATTGCAGCACAGAAGTGATGAAACCGCTTCTGTAATCATCTTATAGATGTTTACTGAGTTCATTTCCCAACGTCATTTTTGAAAAATTAATCGGAATTAGGTGAAAAATTCTAATTATCATCATCTTACAATAGATGATTGTTCATTTGTCATCAGTGTTTGTTGGGCATGCAATTGAATTACAACTTTTTGTAAGTATCGTCTATTTATTTCATTGAATTATTTATTATAAATGATAGCTTTTGAATTAATTATTCATTCTACATATTTGCTTTGTCGTTTCTTTATACTACCACGTTCTCAGTTTTGTTATAACCTTAACTAACTCATAAGTAGGTGTTTCAAACATTAATTAGGTAGCCTATGCATGCATGAATCGTTTTGGAACTTACATAAAATCATTATTTTGAAAGGGATTTTTGTAAGATTTAACCGGGATCAAGTTAATGGTATCGAAATATTAGCAGTGTTGGGTAAACTACTTTTCAAAAGTAGTTAGCTACAACTACTTTCTTCAAAAAGTAGCTAAACTACACTACAACTACTTTTTTTAAGAAGTAGCTAGCTACAACTACAAAAAAAGTAGCTAGCTACTTTTGCACGACTTTATAAAAAGTCATGATAGAAGGTTTTTGTCGTGTGGTTTAGGCAAATAATGTCCAAAAGAACGCAAAAAACGTTATGCTTAGGCATAACTCACATACATTGATTGAAATGCATTTATATGATATCAATGTGAATTTAGACCATACTATTGTTGAATAAATAATTATATGTAACTCAATGTAATGACTTATGAAGAAATATGGAACTGCAAAATCATTCTATTTCAACGTTTTCATATCATACCAATTATAACGTACCTAATCATACCGATTCACAAATCAGGAACAAACAAAAAACTTACTTGAAAATTATGGACCTATTTCCCTCTCAGCTTCTGTTTCTGAAATTATTGAAAAGTGTGTAATTTTAGAGATACAATTGATGGACTATTTTGCAAATAACGATATTCTAGATTATTATTACATAAATAATTATGGGCCATCAGACCACTGGTGGCAGTGGTCGGCTTGTGGCATCGATTTATCGATCATTCTACCATCGATTACAATGAGTTGATGTATACAAAAAGTAGTGTGATTTACGCTACATACTACTCTTGAAATGTAGCGCGCTACTATATTTATACTATTTTTAAAAAGTAGCGTCGTTACACTATGTTGTTGGATAGATTAAGACTAGCTTTTAAAGTAGAAGGTGCAACAAGTGTGGAATGTTTAAACCAGGAAAATCAATATGATTGTGGAATTTTTGTTCTTTATCATTTGGAAAAGTATGTAAGAATGAGGGTGAATAATAAGGATAAAGAGGCTGCTATGAATATTAAATTTACAAGGTTTGACACAAAAAAGTTTAGATGGAAAGTGCTTAGTACCATTGCTCAGTATGCAAAACAAAAATCTTTCAAGGTTGTAGATTGTAACAGTGAATCAGAAGAAATTGTTGGACCATATGGAATAGGGGATGATTTTGATTCACAAATTTCTAACAACAGTCAACCACAGCGTAGAGAAATTAATAAATTAAAAGTACCGAGTAATAAGAATATTGAAATTAAATATGGAATGGATCGTGTAAATAAAATAAATGCAACTACTTCTTCAAAACCCAAATATGTATATAGGAATAAGATAATACTTTTTGTAAGTAGCCAAGGTAGAATGGTAGGTAAAATTTTAGCTGATAAGAGTGATCATGACATCAGAACTATACTTGAACCAGGAGCTAAATTTCAGAATGTTACAAACGATTGCATAAAAGGGTGCTCAGATTTGGCAATGCAAGATGCGGCAGTAATTATATCTGTGATATTGCTTGTAATGAAATGGATACTATTTAGTCGACAAATAGCGAGTTCTATGGATGTCTTATCTCAAATTCAACTAACAGATCTAAAACGAGTTATACGTCAGATAAAAACGAGACGAATATAATCAATCAGTTCAGAGGTGTGAATGACACGAGGGTAAGGGATATATCCCTGGATATGAATAATAGGAGAGTTGAAAATTCAAAAGATATAGTAGAGTTTTTTAATAAATATTTCATCTCCGTGGCTCCTGAAATTCAATCTGCTAATACACCCAGAATTTCACAAAGTAATATTACACGAAGTTTTTTTCTGAGTCCCACAATCAAAATAGGAATTATAAAAATAATTAAAAACCTAAAAAACAAGAAAAGCGTTGGTTATGATAATATTCCCATCAAAGTTTTAAAGTCATGCTGTGAGTTGTAATTGCTGAGCCCCTAGCTTTTATTTTGAATAGTGCCTTTCAGAGTGGTGTGTTTCCTGACGCATTGAAAATTGCCAAGGTAATTCCTCTATTCAAGAAGGGTAACAGAACGGACATGAAGAAAAATTAGGCCCATTTCTGTGCTGCCAGTCTTATCCAAGATTTTTGAAAAGGTGATTCATGACAGAATTATTGACTACCTACATAAATTCAGTTTATTGAGTAATTGCCAAAATGGGTTTGTTAGAGGTAAATCTACTATCACAGCAGCAACTAGATTCATTGAGAGTGTGATTGAGGCTATAGACAATGGAGAAGTGGCTATGGGTGTTTTGCTCGACTTATCACGTGCTCTTGATAGTGTTGATAAGGGAATACTCTTAAACAAACTGTATTTTCTTGGTATGAGGGGTAATTTGGGTAATTTAATAGAGTCCTACATGTCAGATAGAATGCAATATGTTAGTGTAAGGACGGGGGGTAAAGTTGTAGATTCCGAGAGATTGTATATATCAAGAGGTGTCCCTCAAGGCTCTATACTCGGCCCTCTACTGTTTGTGTTGTACATTAATGATTTACAGTCATCTGTTTCTGATAATTGTGATATTACATTGTATGCCGATGACACAACTTTGCTGCTTCATGGCAATAGTATAAACCAGCTGGAGCAGAAAGCAAATTTGTCTACCAATGAGGTTGTGCAGTTTTGTAATGAGTGTGCTCTCTCTGTTAATGAATTTTGGTTGTCATGGAAAATTTGTAACAAGTTAGAAAATTTTGTGCTCTAAATTTTTCGACATTTTATAATTATCAGAATTTATTTTGGTGATCTTTTTGTGCTTTGTGTGTTTTGAACCCTCCCAAATTGGAAAAACTTTTAAACATTCAAATATCTGTGGATATAATTTCAAGAAATACCACAATTCCCCATCGAGGACAATTGAGGTTATTTTGCCGGTGGAACTTCCTTTTGGGACTCCCCACCAAATACGGCATACGATGATGATAATAATAATCTCTGTTAATCCCATTAAGAGCTTTGCAATCCAATTCAATTTAAGAAAAATGTTACCTTTTGAGCCAGTAGTCATGATAGGTGATAATGTTATTGAAAATGCTAATGCTGTGAACTTGCTTGGTTTGACTGTGGATGTTAGATTGTCTTGGAATGAGCATGTTGATAGGGTAGCTTGTAAGATTAGTAAAGGTCTCTTTGTAATAAGATATATGGTCAGATTTGTGAATAAAGATATTGCTAGGTGTGTGTACTTCTCCCTTATTTACACTCACCTAGTGTATGGTGTAGAACTTTGGGGAAGTACATCTGGTGTAAACTATCAGAAATTATTCATTTTACGAAAACGTGCAGTAAGGTATTTGGCAGGTCTGGATTATTATCAATTGTGCAGAAATACATTTATAGAACATAAATTACTCACTTTCCCATGTATCTATATCTATAGAGTAGTGTTATTTATTTATAATAAGATCAATTCATTGAAGAAGAATTGCGATGTACATGGATATTCTACCCGTGGAAATAGAACCCCTTTTATACATCACCATAAATTAAAATTCTCTGATAAAAGTCCTACATTATTTGGTATGAGACTTTTAATAAAGTTGCCAAAATGTCTGTTTACCGCTCCTAGAAATTTTAAGCATGAACTATATAGGTATTTAGTAAATAAGGAATATTATAGTATAGATGAATTTTTAAACGATACTTGAATTTTTGTAAGACTAAAATTGTTACCATGTTGTTATGTGCTAACTTTTAATTAACCTACATTGTTGTTCTTGATGTTTTTGACTTGGCCTGAGTGTTATGATGTTATGTTTGGCTCATTAAAGTGAATTTTGACTACAAACTAAAAAAAAGTAGCGCGCTACTCCCCAACACTGAATATTAGGTACTCTTGTCAGATCTAATTCATTATTTGGTAAGTTAAATGTTAATAATGTGTTGAGACTGATTAATGACAGCCAATACTACCGTCAGATTAGATCCTATAAAGTCAGAATAATTAGAGGAATTCAGGACACGATAGTTGATAGGATATTATTGGAGAGCTCAAATATTTTGAAATAAAATTGAATTATTTCCCCAATTACTCATGATTACAGATGCAAATTGTAGGCCAAAATGTTGAATATAATATTGATTACTTCAAGTTTACACCAATCATCACAATATTTCAATTCTCTGTCAATTTTGAATGTTATTTTGATAACCGTTCTTCACTGTTCTATAATTTCAGCTATTTCGTATTCTATTAATAGGCCTAGCTATTTAATTATTTTAAACTATGTTTTTGTGGAGGAAATTTTCCCTTTAAGCTGAAATTCACTTTAAAAAGCTCAAATTTTGATTTTTATATAAATTACAGTACCGTAACTTAATTCCTTTCTATTTTTTAGGTTGCCACGGGTACACTGCAAAATTGAATCTTCTCGTGTGAACTGGTCTTGAAGAAGTGTAAGATGACTATACACTCAGAACCTTCATCAATTCATCATGAGATGATTCCCTATTCGCTAGATCGATTCTCATTTTTTTGTAACCTACACATCGTTCACAGCTGACCGAATCATAATTTTACTTGGCAACCAACGTTGCTATTTGGCTGTGAAATATGGCAACAAGCACAGTTACCCAGACAGCACCATCTACGCCTCTTCGAACAATAAATCGGGGAAGCAATTTCAAGAGACATGGAAATGGCTCAGGACGTTCTCCTGTTTCAATGTCTGGTTGGTTCATTGTAATAATTCCTAGTTGAAATATTATTTTGCTTTCACTTGGTCTCCCGCAAAGAGAACGGTTTCAGCAACATAGAAGTAGCACTTTTGACTAACCAAATAAGATAATTAGAGATGATTATCTCTAATAAAAAAATAATTAAGAGAATTATCTCAGAATAGGATAGACTATTCTGCCGAAATCTTTCTCTTTGCGAGCCAGTAATACTGTCATTCAGTAAATACTGACAATCAGTTCAGAAAGTCTTCATTATATTGTTGGATACTTGGTCGCTCTTAGCCCTCAACTGAGTAGGTTATTGATCCAAATAGTACTCACTGTGTAAGATGCTTTCGAACATGACACGCCATTGTAATGAGTAGATTCGATGAATTTCCACACAAAACATGTACTGTTGCCCTAACACATTGAAAATATTTGGTCACTAATTATTTTATTAATAAATGTAAATGATTAGGCTAAATATCTTTTAATTGCATTAGTATCAGTTGTTTGATAATTTATGTATTTATTATTCACTTTTACGACACTGGCAAGTACTCAGCTTCATAAAAATGTTCCTTTGAATGTACAGGATGATACAGAGACACGGGAAATTTTGAAGTAACACGTACGGAAATAAAGAAATGTAATCATTAGTTTTATTGTTGAAATTATGGATTAAAATAGTTTCCATTTACAGTTCTAACAAAAAATTTAAATTTTCATAGATAATGAGATGACAACCATTCAAACTTATGTATAAATACCAGAACTATATATTATGGCAACTACTTCACTTCATATTTTCAGCAGTAAAACTACTGATCATTTTTTCTTTATCCTTTATTTCCTTTAATTGTTTAATGAGAGCTATGCTGGGTCATTGAAGAAACTGATAAATATTCAATTGAACAAATATAATTGGAGATGTATCATTCTTTCTTATCAACTTAACCATTTTCTTTTATATTTTTTTAGTTTCGTAGAAAAGTTGTGAAATCTACTTTTTTATTGGAATACGAGTATAAGATTAAACATATCATTATTATATTGCAGGAAAACGTAAAAGTGCTGTTGAGCTTCTCCAAGAAACCAAATCTCTTTATGTCAAATCGAACACAGTCCTCGATAAAACGCAACAGCTTAGTGCCTTGAAGTGCAGTAGTGAAAGAAAGTCAACCAGGCACCATAATCAACATCACTGCCATTATCATACTGACAAAACTTCTATTCGGAGAGGTAAATATTCCATTTCAAAAATTGATTATTTTATTGTTGTTCCCACAAGTGAAAAAAACTAGAAATGATAACGCCTGCTAGATGAAAAAATAATTTTGAAATTCATGTTCTTACATGGATGTATGACTCTACTTGTTATTTAGAGTGGTGTCACGCCTAGCCCGATACAAACCGACAAAATAACTTGTGGGAAGGACTTGTATGTTGTTGTGACGTGTCACAGCACCGACGTGACACGATATAACCCTATATTTTGACCTCGTTCAGACGATAACATTCTAAATGGCAGACGCTGCTACATTTTCTATACTGAATATTAATTAATCAAGTAGCCTTAATAATTAATGTAATAACAAATGTTTCCTTTACTTTTGTTTTCCAATATCTCGTTTTTATTCAAATTAAAATAGAATTCAATATCCATTTTCAATAATAAGAGGAAATAATAATTATTTGATTTTAGAAAAATATCATTTTCATAAATTTTATACAATAGCAAGTACTCTATTAAAATACGGGAATTTACCTAAAGAGGCTGCCTGAGCGCAAAAAACTGACGCAATAATCTCTAGTATCAATTTAATAGAACATATTATAATTCATATTATAAAATTCAATGTAATTGAATGAAGTCAATGAGAAAAATGAAATGAAGCAATATAAACCGGTGAGAAGGTAGGTAGCTGTTGAGAATGGGGGGCATGAACATTATAATTCCGGAGGATAAACATGCTTTGTACAGTTTTTTCATTGAATATTTCCAAAGTAATGGAGCTACAAAGTTTACTTTTTCTGAATAAGTCATTCCAAATCACTAAAGAGTGTTATAACATCCAACATAAAGTTATCATAAAGGAAGTCGGAATGATGAAATGATTTAGCCTACATTAGAAAATTCTTCTCCAAAAGCAAGCTTACATTGAGCGCTTCACGTTTTATATCCTCCATATAGTAATTTAATTCGAAGAACTGGTATGGTGACAGTTCAAATAATACCCGTATGTCTATTCGCTGTGTGCAAGTGGGTAGAAGGTATTCTTTAAGAGACAGTAGCAGAGTATTCCAGCGAGAAAAGCCGCATATTGCCAGATCTAACATTGGCTAGCATAGGGGCTACCCATAAAACGGTTTTGTTGCATTTCTATTAGTAAAAACAAAGATTGAATTGAAAACTCCCAATTCTGAGTTGCATATTTATAAGATTAATTTGAAGTGAGAAAAAGAGTATAAACAATAAACATGTTTATTGAGCATAACCTATTTGCATTAATGACGCAATATCTGGTTGCTAGCCTTTGAAACTATGCTCCATAAATTAATGGAATTACGGAATTATTTTGTAATCCAACTATTGGCCATTTTCCTAGTCCAGAAACGTTTAAGCAAATGATAAATCTTGATTGTGTAAGAAAGCATTAAAATCTGTTAGACTACTTCTCACCACTTTTGATGCGTTTACCAGCTAAACGCAGTGCAATATCCAAGGTGCGTTCCAACTAGGCTAAAGCTCTAGTTGCTAATTCTATTATCTTTTGCTCTTAGCTACTATATTTATTTTTAAATTACTATTCAAGTGGATTTTCTCTATTTTTGTTTCGTGTGTTAACCTTTCAAATTCAAAATTCGCTGGTTATTATTTCGGCATCAAATATATATGTGTTAAGATTTCAAGAATCTTCTTTCTCAACATCCATTACCCACGCACAAGCTAAAATCCTTATGTGGGCATCATCCGCAATAAAAAAAGAAACATTACCTTTTCTGGACTGAATTTTTCTTCAAAATTAGGATCGAGATAGTGCGCGCCTGTTTTCTCTTTCCCTATAATTATTAAGTCGTTTCCCGTTTCTGGAGGAATAGTAATTGTTGCACTCTAACTGATAAACTGCATGTTATTCAGAGGTGTTCTGCATCTTCACTTGGTTGTGAAGACTGGCTTATGGTTGAGAGGATCGACGTGCTAACCACACGTTACCTCTATCCTGGTTGATGATTATTCGCCTGCTGTATTTTCTGTCCGGTCTGGAAGGGTTGTTCTGGCGGGGTGGGGGTGGCTTCGACTCGGTCGGTGTTGGTTTGGGGGCTATGGGTTCTTTTGAAAATTTATGGCTTTTGGGCCGGTATTGGCCGGGCTGGAGTCGTTTTCCCGTCTTGCCGGAGTGTCTTCTTTGCTTGGATGGACTGTATAGTTTGGTGAATATGAAACTGGCAACCAGCTGGTAGGCCTAGGCCCTTCATAGGGCTGTTGCGCCATTGACAAACAAAATATAATTATTATGATTGTCTGTTTGAATAAATCGATAAATATGAATGTCATTGGGGAAAGGGCTCTGTTGGTTTGTAGCTGGCTAGATATTGCGAATTGAATTTTGCCCTGAACCAGTAAGATGTCCGTTTCTGTCGTATCCGGCCGGTTGTGACACTACCCGTAGTCAATAACTTATATTCTGTAATGTACCACTGGCAAGTATTTAGGCCATTTATACTGTTATGACGTGTCATAATTATTATAGTACCAAGCTTTGCTTGATTTTGTAGTGTTATTTGACGTGTATCGAACTAAACTAAACTTTTGAATCTGATGTTAGCAGGATTCAGAGGTTCTCTAAAAAGAAAGATGAAAAAAATGTGAACACCAAAGATGCACATTATGTAATCACCATTCCATAAGCTTCAAACCCTTCCATAATTTCTTGTATCCAGCGGTAAACTCCATTTGTTTAATATTTTTTTAACTGTTTCATGAAAATATATTAATTTTTGTTATCCTTTAATGATGACGGTTATTTATTCTCAAATTTAGGATCCATATAAGAATGCTTTTTCCCATACTGAGTTGTTCTGCCGTAATATAAGGTACTGTGCAGAAAATTCACATTTAAATTTATTTATTGTGTTATAAATATGTGTGTCACAATTAATGGTGAACTCTCTGTTTCCTGTGTACTTTCCCTTTGAAAATGTCCTAGATCTTTTAAATACTATCTACATGAGTCCAGAGGCTTCAGACCTTTTATCGTTTCAAGGGGACCTTCCATTTCTCTTTTGAAACCTTGAAAATTTTGTAGACTGAAGCGTCCATACACCGGTATTGCATAGCAAATATGAGATATTATGAGGGTTGAAAAACAGTTCTGATCAATATCATGTGTCCTGTACTCTGACAAAACTATGAATATTCTTTGCCTCCTTACAAGTATAAAATTGAGAATGTTGCATGTTCACGTAATGATGTTAGGCTACATGTTTGATGGTGCAAGTATATTCATATCAATCTGTAAACGCATTTTATTCTAGGTGTAGGCCTAATGATTTTTCCTTATTTTTTTGAAGATGGGGTCTTTCTTCCAACGACTCTGCCCACTCATCCTCCGAAATCACCACGGCTCGTTATGTCTTCCGCATCTTTAGTCATTCCCAACCAAGCTGTCAAATCGACTTCCGATCAGCTGCAAGCTAAACTACGTAGGCTACTGAATGCTGATTCCAAGGAAAATCTTGTTGATGTAAGATATAAATTGAGTGTTCTAAATGGTTTAATTACCTGGTAATATACTACTGTGAAGCGGTGTGTATAATCTTGTCGAGCAAAAAAGACATTCCTTCAAAATGGCAGCTGTTCAATGCTGCCAGCAGTCGACATGAAAACAGTTCCACTCTTACCATCTGTTTTTCATCATATCTCACCAGCGGTTTGTTGACAGAAGTGATTTTACACTAAAATTTTCAGATCTGCGCATGTGCAGTCGAACACTCTCAGTTCAAGTGTCGATCTTAAAGGAATGTCTTATTTGCTCGACAAGACCTTATATGATGCATTCAAGGAGATATTCAGTGTATGAAATTAAAATGAATGCATTCGTTAGTAATTTATACTAGATATATATCGCTCAATAAAACTGTTTATTCTAGTAACTTCATTGTAATTAGTTGAACGAAAGTCCAATTGTTGCAATAGATGTTAATATGCCTATATCAGTTGAAATGTAGAGTGGAGAAAAGAATGTATAACACCATGCCTATGATCTCTTCCATCTGAAATACTGTACTTCTGTACCCTATTCACGATCACTTGAGACAATTAAACAAACCCTTCGCGTGCGTGTAAGTATGGGGTAGCTACCTTAGCTAAGACACACCATAACCAATAAACGATTTAACACGGGCACGTCATAGCATGGGCAATACGTATGTGTCTTTTTTGTCAGTACTGTGTCGTATCGTTGCTATGGTTGATCATCGTGACAGTTGTCATCCTGTTTGTGTGTTTGTTTACATTATTTCAAGTCATCGTGAATTAGGCATAGTTTCAAACTGATATGGAAAAACAATTTTTAAGTAGCAATGTGTTTTACTTACATTGTAGTAAGTTGAGTTTCTGTTGTGTAGCCATCTTCAGACTGAACAGTAAACTCTTGGTACAAGTTTATGATGACATCCTATCATAATAATTATAACCTTAATGATGATATGGTAGGATGTTATGATGTCTGTTCCAAATGCTATCAGCATAACCTTGTACCAAGAGTACACTGTTCAGTCTGAAGATGGCCATTATACAAAGGGTAGATACCCAAATTACTACAATGTAAGTTAAATAAATTTTACTTGAAAAGTTTTTTCTCATATCAGTTGAAATTAAAAGTGGAAAAAAGAATGGATATACAACACCATGATTACACCGAGAGGTACAGTTTCATTCATCCGGCCTGGTTGGCGCAGTGGGCTAGGGCGTCACAACCTTCAGTCCGCTAGCACTGCCAGGTCTGGGTTCGAATCCCAGTGGCACGACCGTTTTCACCTCATCAATCACTTTCGCATTGAATATCCATTACCCACGCGCTAGCTAAAATGCTTATGTGGGCATCATTCGAAAAAATACGAATTTCTGGAACAAATTATCCTATGTGAATTTAAATAATTATGTTATGTTTGTGATCAAATTGATTAGTATAAGTTTTGGGAAATAAAATATTCATATAATAGAATCGAATGTGTTGATTCATTTTAGGTTCAAGACGCACCGTTACCAACCAACCTGCCACCCTCCATCCCCACGCCTACTTCGCCCCAGTCTTCAATCGATAGAATGTCTTCAGTGATCCTTCCGCCCCCGAAGAACTTCTCAGAAAGCCGTCGCTCTTCCCTGGCCTCATCGCAGTCGCAAACCAGCCTGGTTCGTACCACTAAAGCCGGAACACTGGTCTCGCGAGACAGACAAGTCGATAAGCATACAAAAAGAAGGAGGAGAAGTCGATCCGGAGGGGACAGAGGGGACTATCAGGCTGATTGTAGTAGAAGGTCAGTGAGTGGCAGAATCTGCGCGGAGCAAGTGCCGAACCGGATTGCGCATGATCGTGCCGGATCGCAGCAGTCTCCAGGCGAGCGACGCAGTTGGTTCCACAAATCGCTTCCTGATCTGAGTCAGGTGGCGCTCCCTAACAAATCACGTGAATGCACTTCGTCGTCGGCCACTTCTAGTATATCATCGAGTGAAGATAATCCGTCGTGCAATTATGCTTTGTACAGTGCCAGGTGAGTTCAACCAAGACCAACTAGAAGAAAAAACCGCAACCTTCAAAAAAGATGTCTGAACAAGTCTCAAGTGGGATAGGAAATCACATGTAAATTGTAGACGACAAATTCACCATCAACTGTTTGTATTCGACTATGACTATGACTTTTTGTCACAAGCAATTAACATGAGATTTTTAAACTGACTTGAAACACTCTCCGCCTTTTCGATACTATGGTTACGGTTTTGTCTTCTAGTTGGTCTTGGTTCAACATGGTTCAATCTTTCAGATTTTCCCTCCACTTTAATTTGTGGAAGTGACTATACTCAAGTTCCCGGACTCCCCAAGTTCCAATTAGGGGTGGGGATTAAATGGATATGTCGCTCCCTAATATTTCAAGCATTAACTCACATTCATTATTGATGAGGCGTGCTTTCCGAAACTAGCGTACAAATACTACGCTATAATACAGGCTACAACTGAAAGCGTGGTGGTGCTGCTATCTAGTGGCACAACTTCAAAAGAGGCCAGTTCCTACTTAGCAGCTCAATTCTTTGTACGCTGTGTGCCTGTGCACGATTCCCCTCAGCAAATAATCAAAGCATTCCATTCAAGATAGCACCTGAAACCTTTTTTTACCGAGATAACTTTCTAGTTAACTTAGTAATTCGAAATTGTTCATTTTCAATCAAATCTATAATACCTGGGAAGTTCAAAATGGTACTAAGATATTGGATGAGAAGACTATGAACGTCAAACCACAGATTATCAAACTAGAGCTCTCTAGATTTTACCAGAGATTGATAATGGTGAAGTAACTGGAACCGGTATCTTGATTCTTAATGAATCTGCGGTTTCACAATATCTTGTCTCTTAAGTCAATATCACCTTCACAACCACTAAAACAATATAATTTCTTATGTAAAATTAATTTTGTTAAAATTTCTTATGAACAGAACAATAATGCTATATGCTTGATAAATAATTTCACATTGAAAAGAATGATATAACTGAATATTCAACCAAAGCCTAGTATTTTGAATACATGAAACCAGTAGAAAATTAAATTGTATAATAAAATCAATGGACATGGTTGTCTTAAACTCACCCAAACAATGATTTTTCAAAATTTCCTTTTTCTCTTACTTTTTTCTCTCCTTTCGAAGACGATTTTGAAGGTTCAGCAAATCTTAACTTCCATAACATATAAATTAACAATTTGTACAATATTTTTCAAAGTTTTTATTCTCCTTTTAATGTCTTAAATGTATTTTGAGAACATAATAATAATAGGTTAGTATAGCCTGTCCAAGCAGAGAAGACCCTCTGGAAAGATGGGAAAATGACTCCAGCTTGGTAATATTTGTTCAAGAATTTTAAATGTGGTCTTAATAGTAGAACAAATTGAATTAAAATTTATAATTTTTGAACCAATAATGACCGAGCTTCAGTCACTTTTTCCCATCTTGCCAGAGGGTCTTCTTTGCTTGGACAGACTATAGTATTGTATGTCTGGCTCAACAGCCCATCAAGGGCCTAGGCTGGTTGGCAGTTTCAAATACACTCCACTATACAGCCCGTCTAAGCCAAGAAGACACCCCGACACGACGGGAAAACGGCGCCAGCCCGGCCAATACCGACCCAAAAGCCATAAATTCTCAATCAGAACTCACAGTTCCCGAACCAACACTGGCCGAGCCGGAGCCGCCCCCTCCACCCCGCCAGAATTCAACCATACAGACCATACAGCAAGCAGGATAGAGGTAACGTGTGGTTAGCACGTTGATCCTCTCAACCATAAACCAGTCTCCGCAAGCAATTGGCGGCGCCTCTGAATAACATGCAGTTAATCAGTTAGAGTGTAATGCAACAATTACTATTCCTCCAGAGACGGGAAATGACTGACTGTCTTTACTAACTACAGCCAATCTCCCAAAGAAGACTATAGTAGGCTATAATTACGTAGGCTAGGACTATAGTAGGCTGATTTTAATTTCAATCTAAACTCAGGGAAGTTGAATCTATTAATGCAGTATTAAGGAATCCTATTACAAAAAATAGATGATTCAAACTATTATTTGAATAAGAAACTGTCCTAGTTGATTTTGTACAAACGCCTAATGATTATTTTTACTTTTACTTTTTTCTGATGATAATTAAATATTTACTGAGTATGGAAATCCATTTCCAAGTTAAAAGTGGGACAAATATTAATATAATGAAATGTAACTTATCTAATTTTCTCTCCTTCGGGAGATTGGCTGTCGTTAGTAATGAAGATAATCAGTATAAAGATAGTCAGTCGTTTCCTGTCTCTGGAGGAATAGTAATTGTTGCATTACACTCTAACAGATTAACTGCATGTTATTCAAAGGTGTTCTGCGCCACCAATTGGTTGCGGAGACTGGCTTATGGTTGAGAGGATCAAAGTGCTAACCACACGTTACCTCTATCCTGGTTGATGATTATTCGCCTGCTGTATTTTCTGTCCGGGCTGGGAGGGAATTCTAACGGTGTGGGGGCGGCTCCGGCTCGGTCGGTGTTGGTTCAGAGACTTTGAGTTCTGATTGAGAATTTATGGTTTTTATATCGTCGTTTTCCTGTCTTGCCGGGGTCTGCTTTCCTGTCTTCTTTGCTTGGATGGACTGTATAGTGGAGTGAATATGAAACTGGCAACCAACTGGTAGACCTAGGCCCTTCATGGGCTGTTGAGCCATTGAGACAGACAGATAGTTATCTAATTATCTAAAATAGAGTATCCCTAATACGGCTTGAGCATAAAGCTACGTCTCAAGTAAAATCTGATTACTTGAGCCGTAATTGCTTGAGCCACATCGGGAAAAATCGGTCCGAGTAAAGCTAATAATGATCTAAAACTCATATTATATATATATATATATATATATATATATATATATATATATATATATATATATATATTATTATTATTATATATATATATATATATATTATTATATATATTATATATATATATATTTATTTATTTATTTATATTTATCTGTTTATATATGCTATTTTGTGTTTCTGCAGTACAAACAGTAGTCGAAGTGAGAAGAAACAAAGGTCGATTGGGTGTCTTCCAACATCGCGAACTCGAGTATCGAGTGGTAATAATAACAAATCGAGTAACAGCAACAGTGCAATGTCCGTATGCTCAGGTCACAGCCGGAAGCAATCAGCTCGTGGAAGTTGGAGGAGTTTATCGGATGAAGTAAGTTTCAAAACATTTATTGGCTACTTTGAGTGCATACATACTTTCCTAACTCTCAGAAACGTGATAGTGAGCATGATAGTGAACAAGGCCATTTAAGACCGGCGTAGCATTGCTTATATTTTATATGCGGCTTTAAGAGTAGGCAAACTGCTGAAAAAGCTAGGTACTAGTAAATATTAAACGGATGTTTACTACATCTAATATTGTATGTGTGACTTTAAAGTAGGCAAACAGTTGGCAAAAGCTATAATATTATTATATAATAGTTGGTCTCCACATCACCCCTTATAGGAAACATTTCAAGAAATCTGATTTAGAGACAGCTGTGAGCGAAATTAACTATATGAATGAACCTGAATTATACCCTATTTACGATAACTTGATACGAAATAAACGTACTTTCTGCGTACATTTGCGTGTAAAGGTAGGTTTTCCTTTATGCAAAACAGTCCAACGGTCGGCCACAATCTAACAGCTGTAACAGCTCTTGTTGTTTAAGCTCAGGGACAAGACAAGAGCTGTGATTGGCTACTGCTGTTCGATTTTGGCCGACCGTCGGTCCGTTTCGCATAAATTAAAACCCACCTTTACACGCAAAAAAATTGTTTATTTCGTCTCATGTGATCGTGAATATAGGATATAGCTGAAGCTACGCTACGCCGGTCTATAATGGCCTTAATGCTGTAACTATGTTTCTACGCCTATTAATTTACATTTCACTAATGACAAACCTAAACTATAGCGTTATTCAAAAAAGCGCTGGTTTTAATATATCAAATCAAGAGCTTTATTTCAACGAAACATTGAAAATATATAACTTACATAAAAATGTTCATATAACTTTCCGATTTCATGTATGAAAAACAATGTCATATCTGTGTCTTCTACCTCGCTGGCATGCACCAACTCTGTCCATGAAATTCACTTTTATTGTACGACAAGTTTCCACTTCCATTTCGCCGATAACCACAATGTCTTTTCAATGCCAATTAAAATTCCCCAATTATTTGGAGGAAGGAATTCAACGGGTTATCAGACAGAGTCTATGCGGGCGAGGGCCTTATTGGTTTTGTATTGGGGTTCCTCTGAACTCACGATATCTAATGAACGAGAGATCAAATAGGCTACTTTTGAAACATTGGATACAATACCTTGATAGATGAAGTAAGAAAGCTATTGATTTTTAACATTTTCGATCACAGAGTTATAGTGCTATATAGAATTTAATAAAACTATACATCTTCGCCCATTTTAGCGAATGGATATCCATCAATGTTCTCTATCAGCATTTCTTTCAATCGCAGTTAATTACTGAAATTGAGATAACGAAGATCCATTGGATATTCTCTCATAGAAATTGAGAAATAGTACTCATAGTCTCAATATCGATATTGAGATTTTTGTTGGTATTTAGATAATTTCGCACTTGTGAAATTGATGATTACTAGGTGTACTATAGTATAAAAAGTACTCACCTGATTTTATTTTCATTTACACAAGCAAATCGGGTACTTGGACACTTTGATATATTGATTGATTCTATTACATGTTGTATCTTTCTCTTTTAGGACTCAGCCAGTGGTGATAAAACGAGAGATGATTATGATGACGAAGAAGAAGAAGATGATGATGAAAATATCAATGTGAGAGACGATGATGACGATATCGGTGATTGTGCTGATGATGATGATGAGGAGGAGGAGGATGATGATGATGATTTGAATGCAGAAAGAGACGAAGGATTTGATGGTGACGTTGATTTAGTGTTTGGCTCTCCTGTAAAATCGTCTGCAAGTTATATCGGAGCCGCGTCAACAACAGTTAGGTATAGTAGGTAAGTTCTATAGATCTTTTTACTTTTTGAAATTCAATTTTAAATTTTTTCAGTATGCTATTAGCATTTTTATCATATTGTACTTCGTCAACCATTAAGGGTGCATTCCCAAGACACGGCTTACAAAGAAAATTACGTGTTCTTATGAAACAGTTACCACATATGCGCACTAAAGCTCGACAGTTCAATTTTTTGGGACTCTCCACGTTCTTTTTGGTTTATTAACAATGTATATTCGAATGCTGACAATCATGATTAATATACTTGATTACTTAATCCAACTAATGTAGAATTTTTTTTAGTTTTTGTCAATTGAGTCTTGAAAATTGTGTCAGGCATATAACGTTCACATGATAATAATAGATAAACTACTACTACTACTACTACTACTACTACTACTACTACTACTACTACTACTACTACTACTATTTGTAGTTTATCTATTTCTTAGATAAACTACTATTTGTAGTTTATCTATTTTTTAGATGATTAAATTTAATAATTAATTATTTTTTAAAGTTTCTTTGCAGTCTATGCAGCATATTCACGGGTATGTTGCAACAACAGCGTGAGCTGATGAATTTTGTTGTTCAATGATTGGTTTATGGTCTTGAGACAATAATGAGATCTAGTTGATTTTCTAATCTATATCTATAAAAGCGAAATGGCACTGACTGACTGAATGATTCATTCATTCATCACCAGAACTAAAAATCAACTGAACCGAATGCGTTCAAATTTGGCAGGCCAAAATCAATGGTTCAGCGAGATTATAAATGAACTCATTTGGAAGATATTAAGCCAAGTTTCAAACAATGTCCAATTTACGACCCAAGGATACGCTCAATATTAGAGTTTTACTATTTTTTCGGAGTTTTTCTTAGATTTTTCGAGAACCAATCGGCAGAAAATGTTGAAATTTGGTAAACAGGTCCATATTAAGTCCAGAAATGCTTTGTTTAATTAATTTCGAATCCCTTTGAGGTTACGCCTGTAATAAGGGTTTCCAATGTATGAAAATCTGCACTTTTGCTCATTTCACGGAAACTACTGAACTAAATACGCTTAAATCATATAAATTTTTTCAATTGTAGGATTCGGTGTGATACTGATTGGAGTAGTACTGCTGTCGATGGAGACTACAAGGATGATAATGAGTTATGCGGTAGTGAATCTATCCGCCTCTGGCGACCCATTCTAAGATCAAAATCAGATGTTGGAAGGAGGTAATATCTCATTCATTTTCCTTATTAATCATTATTTCAATTCTGAATTGTATTGAATGTATTATGAATAAATACAGGGTATGATTAAAATTTGTGTTTTGCAAGAATGAACTTTAAAAACAAAACTAAGTATCCTCAAGAATTATTTAAGAACTTAGAAACATGAATAAAGTCTCTAGTATTCGATTCAGCTATCTCATACTTATGCTGTCGCACAGTATTGAACACTGATCTTCAAAGTATTGATTTTATTTATGATTAAACATATTAGTTGGTCAATATTATCAAGTGAATCTTTTAAATTATTTTAATGTCTTATGAATGTTTTGTTCGCTTCTGATATTTTTTGTTGAAAATTAGATTAATTGAAAGAGTATTGTGACTCACTCATATATTTACGGAAATAATCTATAATTGTTAGATTTTAATAGTTTTATAATTGTTATAGTCACAGAAATAATAGTTATGAAATGAGAACCTTTTCATGTTTGTATTTTTGTATCCATGAAATTTTCAAGTAGGAAAAAACAAAAAATCCAATACAATATTATTCAATAAGAGAAGTTATGGAAAATAGTAAATTGTATAGCTTTATATTAATTGTATATATTAGCATTACAAAAACATTATTTTTTGAAAATGTTTGTGTTTGACAGACTAGCTGAGCAAACTTGAACTGTTGTAACTGATATTCCAGAAATTGTCCGGTTTTGCCTTACTCTTCAATATAAGGCCCAATCTAGACGAGGGAACGGCGCTCGACAGAAACCATTGTGTTAAATGGGCGCGCGTTGAGACAAGCCCATTCAACACAATGGTTTCTGTCGAGCGCGCGTTTTCGACGCTTGTCTAGAATGGGCCTAAGAAAAACTGAATGAACTAATGGACAGAATTGAAAGTGATCATGCTGGTTCGAAATATTAAAATGATGATTAAAAAATATCACCACTTCGATTATCTACTACTTTTTGAGTTGATGGCTATTGGACAAACTCACCAAAAATGTATTTATTGATGTATGTAATTTAAAATAATAACTTTGAATCTTCCAGGTATGCAAGATTGTCTTATGCATCTCCCGTTGATACTTCGCCCACTAACCCAGCCGATCTTGAGACATTTTTCCAACAACTGGGCCTTGATGCTGCTGAATACAAGTGAGTAGTGATATAGATGCTGATTCACTTAATAGCTGAAAAAATTTCAGCTTAATAGAAGACAAAATTTCGGGAATACGTTGGTAGTTATAAAGAAACATTACACTGGTTTAAAAAAATAAGTAGGAAAGTAGTGGACTCTCATTTTAATGACGATAGTTTTCTCCTTTTCAACCAGTTGAAAAAAGGCTCCGCTACGTTAAAGGAACCACGTTTCCAGTTGAAATACGTCAAATTATACGTGATAAGAAATATTAAACTGTTTCCAAACTTGGAGAATAAAGCAATCATATTATTACTGAAAGTTAAGTACACTTATGTCCTTTTTTCAATCTGGCAGACGTGAGTATTGAGGCATTTTTTGCACCTTTGAATCAGCCTACAAAAACCATCCGCATGAATTTTTGCTGCCCTTCAATAGGCCTAAGCTATATAACGTAGCCATGAAGCTCCTCATTGATTTGAAAGCGCCGACCTCAATGCTGTGCATTCAGATTGAGATCAGGATAGTGTGGCGTGTACCCCAATATTC
Organism: Sogatella furcifera; assembly: GCA_017141385.1. NCBI lineage: Eukaryota > Metazoa > Arthropoda > Insecta > Hemiptera > Delphacidae > Sogatella > Sogatella furcifera. Next base: position 16,184,053 of record CM029560.1, on the reverse strand, counting down.
AAATGGTTGAAGAAGCGTTTGGGTTGTACTACCACAGTGAGGATGGACGTTGCCCTTTTGCTCACTTCATTGTGCTTCTCAGTACGGTCATTTTTCAATTTATGGCTTCATTCTCGTAGAATACCATCTCCTACTGTTCTGTAATCTTAATAATAATCATATTTATTTATTCAACACAATAAAGTTTCAAATTTTACAATTGAATATCGTCAAAAATGGGATAAAATTATTCCTAACAGAACACAGTAATTTACATGTTATATCTCACTTAGAATTGCATTTTTAGAGGAATTAACACTAGATAAGAAAGTAACATTGTAATTCAGGCTATTTACATATTTTCTTGAATATCGTCAAAAATGGGATAAAATTATTCCTAACAGAACACAGTAATTTACATGTTATATCTCACTTAGAATTGCATTTTTAGAGGAATTAACACTAGATAAGAAAGTAACATTGTAATTCAGGCTATTTACATATTTTCTTGACTAATTTGTCGGCAAATTACTGTTATATTTCTCCATTCTGCTTGCAAGAATCGCAAAACAATCCGTGATTAACACTTGGCGGGGAACTTGATTGAGATGGTCTTGTAACTCGGCAACAATAGATGATTTGGTCTCACTGAGTACAGAGCGTTTAGTTGAAGAAATATGGAAGTATGTAGTTTTGAATTAATTATCATTGTTTGAAGAAATGTTGTATAGCTTTTAATGGTGGTGAGACCCTTGCATTTTAACAGCCTTTTAATGTGTACTTGGCCAAATACTGATCACCCATCCAAGAGCAGTCCAGAGTGTACGTGACTCAACTTTACGATCACATAATATCAACCACCTCCACCGAGGGGCCAATTTCAATGAAGAAACAAGCTGTTACGTACTGTGATAATTCCCTGCCTACTGTCTATTGGCCGTTATTTATGTGTGATCGAAGGTTTAAAAAAATGTACTTGCATGCAGAGTGTTTCAGAAATAGACTGACAAACGTCGTGAGGTGTTACATTACATCAAAATAAACGAAAACGTTCCATGTTAACATGGGTCCTAAAATTATTATTTTTGTTACCGAGATGATAATGCTGAAAAATTTTACATATTTCTTCAAATTCTCAATTTTATGATTTAGTGGCGGCCTCATGAGGGTACTTGGGTTATCAATTCTTATGTAAAATTAACTAACAAATCTAGCTAATGGAAGCAGATATTTATAAATCTATGATTTGACAATTGGCTGCTAGTAATTTTATTCAATACAGTGCTCCAGAAGCATGATTTTTCAGGCTGATTCCCCGTCAATAATCGAAACGTTCCATTCAAAATAACTTGATAACTTAGAATCGTAAATTTCCAATCAAATTTATAATTTCAAGGAAGGATTGGATAAAAATACTATATATTGTCAAACCACAGTTTGTCAAATTAGAGCTCTCTCTGGAGTTTACCTGAGATTGATAATGGTTTAGGAACTGGAACCGGTATCCTGATTGTCAATAAATTTGTGTTTTGATAATATCTAGTCAGTTCATTAAATATGGAAAACTACCACAATATCACCTTCACAAGTACACGAAAAGTTAGCAGTATCTGTAAACAGTTTTTCATACTGTTGTACCTCATTCATAATAAATGTTGGTTTTCAACTTGTTTATCATTAATGCATAACAATATTCTATTTAATAATGATGAACTTTATGTTTTCAGCTCGCTCATAGCTGGAAACCAGTCGAATGACTCTCAATGCTCATCGCCAGTGTTCTTCTCGGATGCGTCAACCATTGATTCAGCCGAACTGTGTGCTGTAGCCTCTGCCAGGCGAGCAATGAATAAAACTGGAGAAGCACTCAATGAAGCTGAAACAAATGAACGTGAGAACGCGAGTGATCTGCCTTCGGTAGTCGAGCGAAATGCAAGGATCATCAAATGGCTGTGTAACTGCAGAAAAGCTGCTGCCTTGTCATCGAAATCTACAAATGATGCCAGAATCAACCAGCATAGGCATCCAACTATGAGCTAACCTAACCGAACTACATTTTCGTTCAGTATTCTCTAATACCCATCTCTTCTAACTACTTCAAATGTTATGTATTGCTATGTTATGTATTGTATTACTTCTTAAATTTGCTAAAGCTACTGCCTTGCTTGTAGCTTTAGCTATGTCTTCTTTGCTTGGACATATGGACAACCTATGTACATTCTACGGACATACCTACCTCTTCTAATTACTTCCAACGTTATTATCTCATTGTTTTTCTTCTACTTCTTAACCATGTTAACTTACTGCCAACTTTACCTTGGCAACTACATTCTCGTTCAGTATTCTCATGTATACCTATCTCTTCTAAATACTTCCATCGTTGTCTTCTTATTATTATTGTTCTACTTCTTCTTCACCCTGTTACTGCTAACTTTACCTTACCAACTAGATTTTCGTTCAGTATTCTCAAATACCTACCTCTTCTATAGTAGAATGCATGGAAGTAGACCGATGAAAACTGGAACAGTAGAAGCCCCCTTCACACATATTCGTTGCCAATTCGTCAGGTGTATTATAAAAAAATATTTTTCATTCATAATTAAGTTACCTGATTTGGCAACGTTGCATCAAGTCTCATCGGATTTTCTTCGTGCTTTCTTCCATAACTATAGTCTCTGTCCAAGCAGAGAAAGACATTCTGATAAGATGGGAAAATGGCTCCAGCTTGGTCAATATTGGTTTGAAAATTATGAATTTGGTGTCAAATTATGTAAATCATTCTAATCTACAATTTTAGACCAAATATATAATTTTTGAACCAATATTGACCGAGCTGGAGTCATTTCCCCATCTTACCAGAATGTCTTCTTTGCTTGGACAGACTTTTACTGTCAACGTTATCTATTGTTATTGTTCTACTTCTTATTAATCCTGTTACTTCTTGTAACTCATATTCATCTGGTAGGTGTTGGATTCAATAATTTATATTCATATCTTGCTCAGCATATGCATTTATAGTACAGTGTGATTATGTTTGTAGAAAAAGTCGTTATACATCTGAATCTTTTCCAGCATTTGCATTTATATAGAAATTTGGATGGTGAATTAATAGAACAGCTGATAAGCCGTCGAATCCCCGTCTTTAATAGGAGTAAATTTGATTACACAGTAAGGTATGAACCAGAAAAGATTGTTCCTGAATATGATTTGCTTTAAGGTTACTCAGTTGAATCTTTTTCAGCATTTACACTCACATTTAACGTTTCAGAACGCCCCCTATCCTCTTTTAACATGGCTTTTTTAACATGGCATAGGCTTCTTTTCAGAGTGGGACATGAATTAGCAAAAACATCAAATGGTTAAAAGTTGGCTTTACGTAAACTTCTTCATCAGCCGATTATCCAGTCAAATCGTGTACGAACGTTACATAAAATATACACTTTTTATTCAATTTTGAATAACTATTTCCTATTTGAAGTATTTGTTTCATGTTGAAAATATATTTATATGTAATGTTTATGCTTATTAGTAATGTTTCATGTTTAAGTATATGCTTATATGTACCTAATGTTTTTGTTATGTCCAAGTGAATGTTCTGTTTATGTTTATTAGTGATGTTTTATGTTTTAAGTATATGTTTTATTTGATGTATAATTATGTGATGAGCCATGTATCGTGTGCGTGTTCCAACTGGAATAACATCTAAAGGGTTTGCAACAAAAAGCTAATAGAAATTGATTACTTCTTCAGAGCTTGTGCAGCTGTTCACATAATTAGAATCCAGAGCCCCTCTGCTTCACAAACTTCTGGCAAGCAAGGTCAGCAGGACAGAGTTGCGCAAAGCCTACTTTAAGTACCGTAATATGAAAGGTTTCAGGGGAGGCCTTCCATTGCTAGGATCAGGCGTCTCAAAGAAGATGCAAATCGTATTTAACTACGAATCGTTCGTAGACTGAAACAGCCCCTCCCCCCTCACCAAAGGTATTTTTTATATGAATTTCTGGTGGGGGGGGGGCTTTCATTGTTAGGAACAGGCGCAAATCAGATTCAACTAAGAATTGGTTGCAAATTGTAAAAACCCTTTCCACCTTGAGATGATTTTTGGTAAAAATCGATGCTGGACAAAACCTGCTCTGAGACAAGACATAGACGGTTACAGGGGGAGGGGAGCTATCCAAGCAAGGTCAGCAGGGCAGTATTGCACAAAGCCTGCTTCAAGCAGGTAACAGAAGGTTTCAGGGGGGCCTTCCAATTCTAGGATCAGGCGGTTCAAAGAAGATGCAAGTCATATTCAACTAAGAATTGGTTGCAAATTGTAAAACCCTTCCCACCTTTAGATGATTTTTGGTAAAAAGTTTATGCTGGACGAAACCTGCTCCGAGACGAGACATATAGAAGGTTACAGGCGGAGGGGAGCTTGCCAAGCAAGGTCGGCAGGGCAGTATTGCACAAAGCCTGCTTCAAGCAGGTAACAGAAGGTTTCAGGGGGGGCCTTCCAATTCTAGGATCAGGCGGTTCAAAGAAGATGCAAATCATATTTAACTATTGTTCGTAGAGTGTAAAAGCCCTTCCCACGTTATCAAGATGATTTTTGGTTAAAATTAAAGCTGGGCAATACCTATTTCGAGAGACATAAAAGGTTGGGGATTGTTTGATTAGTCAAGTGTTCGATTAGACTAGGTCCTATTCTACAATAAGCTGAAACCCTTGACAGCGAACACCATGTCTAATCAAACAGCGTGTTTTGATTAGACAAGGTCTTAATATAAACATGTAGTTCGATTAGTCAAGATGAGTGTGTGTGCGATTAGTCAACGTTGACGAATCGCACACCTTGTCTAATCGATATAGATACAGGTTTATAATAAAAAGTACCCTAATATTATCTCGACAACAAGTAGCTTAATTATTATAACAGCACTCTTCATGTCTTGGTTTACAATATAATTACTCCACTCTAACGCTCTAGATCTTACTGCTGATGTATTCATCTATACTATAGAAAAAAACTCTATTTACCAAAAATTCCTTAACATACTTTTTAAAATTTTCTTCAGGAAGACATCGTATGCATAAAGGCAATTTATCAAACAGCATATACTGCTGGTATTTGTAACTTTTATAGGATTTGTGCAGCCTAATGTTTGGTTTAACTAAATTAAACTTATTACTAGTGTTATAGGTATGTTTTTCGTGTTGCTTGACAAATTTGTTTTCATTTTCCTTTGTGTGAACAACATTGCAGTATATGTAGGCCTACATGCTGGGGTGACGCTGGGTAGGGTCATAATTTCAAGTTTTCTTGAAGTCTCTGCAAGATTCGTTAAATCTAAGTCCTCCCGAGCACCTTATTGCTTTTTTTCTGCCAAATGAATACCTTGTTCACAGAAGAGCAGTTACCCCACAACCTAATGCCATAATTTGAATGTGTGTGGAAGAGTCTGTAGTACGCCATCACCAGGACTTCAAGGCTAACTGATATTTTGAGTTTTCTTAAGAGAATCGTAATTCTAGATAGTCTTTGCAGAGAAAATCGACATGGCTGTCCTAGCATAGTTTACTATCAAGCATGATGCCGAGCAATTTAACTGGCATTCAAGTAATTCTGACATAGAGTCCAGCCCACTCCTCAACGAAAACAATATTTTCTCTGTTTTGGTCTCGTTAAGAGAAATGCCATAGTACCATGTTTTAGATCTTTCCATTGAAACATTGAGCTTGTGAGCAAGGCTTTCTACATTCATACTAGAGTTAAGGATTGTCGTGTCGTCAGTGTACAGTCCTGAGAAGCATGGGATATTACAACTAAAATCGTTGATTGAGCGGAGCAAAGCAAAGCTCTGATGGATTAGGAAAGTCACTCTTTGTAATGCTACTCCTCCGGAACCGCTCGACCGATTTCATCTAAACTTGCCATCGTGATAGTAGACATGGACGTCCAGGTTATAGGCTATTGAGCTTTCTAAAAATCTGCATATTAAGGACAAAAAAGGATTGCTTACACATTATCACTATATACATTGTTTGATACTATATTATCATGTTTTCTGCACTACAGGCTTGCAACTTAACATCAGTTTTGAGAAACGTTTCTGGCCAGTAATGTCTATTATGCTCTTGAAATCATGTTGGCATCACTGGCAAAATCGGGTCATCATCGAACCCTGATGGCGGAGTGGTCAGCGACGTGGACTATTATTTCTCTTCTTACCGATCACAGGGGTTCGAATCCTGAGCAGAACATTTTTTTGTCAACAAAAAATTTTTATACAAAAAAATTAAAAACTAAAAATTAAAATTGTACTGTGTGAAGGAAGCAGAATGGATTCTTTATTAATAAAATTATTTATTTGCATTCATTCAATATTTTTCAACATGCTAACTAACAATGGGAGCTTGTTGTGGAAATACACAAAAACTTTGTCCAAATTTCATTCAATAGGCTTATTTTATCGCGATTTTTCAAGTATATATTGATTTTCCTCTACGATTTGCTACTGAGTAATTATTTTAAACAATCAGAGCACATTTTGAGACCAATAAATGTACGTCAAATGCTGTATTCACAAAGTTGAACCAGCCATAGAGAAAATGACTCCAGCTCGGTCAATATTGGATCAAACATTATTGATTTGGTCTCGATCGTAGGAAACAATCTGACCTACAATTTGAGACCAAATCAATATTTTTTTAACTAATATTGACCAAGCTGGAGTCATTTCATCATCTTGCTTTATTTTGTCAAAATAAACACTCACTTGAGAAAACATTCACTTTAAGGTTGTTGCTCATATTTTATATCCTTATTTCATAGCATTACATGGTAATAGAATGAACTACTTTCACCATTCGTTGTTCAGCTAGGGTTAAAATTCGGGGATCAAATTTCTGAGTCCCTGCTTCAAACACTTTTTGACAAAAAGAAAACTCGCTCTGCTCAATTTGTGGCTGCCTCCGCATGCGCTTCCCTAGTAATTTTTATCTGTGGCCAGAGTCGGTCGTCAATAAAACTCATTAGTCATTACTGTAGTTCAATAAGTTTGCATACTCTGACGTTTGGGCCAGGGTCCACGCGTGGGGGTGACATTCACAAACTCCAAAGGATACAGTATTATAAACTCGCATGATACCGTATCAAATACAGAACTATGTTTTTCACCAACGAAAATTATTCCATTTCAAATTGTTTAATGCTTAGCAAATAAAAGAATGTTCAAACGATAAGAATTAAAATGTTTTTAATATAATTGAAATGGAATTGATAAAAATGATGATGATTATGATAAAAATAATAATATAGGATTCCACATTAAACCCTGAGGGCGCAAAAATTAGAAGCACAAAACAGGTAGAGAAATCTTACATAATCAGAATATTATATCAATTTCATAATGAATACTGGATAATATAGTGGATTTCTTCCATAGGAGCTTGAATTTTAGAATCCAGGGTGGGTATGTATTTAGTGAGGGTAAGTTCTCCAGAGTTTACCAATCAGTGCATTGTAACTTGGTCACAGGACAGGGAGTGGGTAGTCAGGCATGTCAATTATGTTGCCATCAAGACCAATTACCTGATTGCAACGAAATTGGCAGACAGAAGTTACCTTTTTGAGCAGTTCATGCACCCCAAGTGATACCCACAAGGAGTAATCATACGTGATGAGGCATAGTCAGTGCAAAATATGCAATCCGTACTATTGTCATTTATATCAATTGAATCTTCTTCCGGTGTAAGATGTAACTGCTTGCTTTGGGTCTGCCTGTTTACAAAATCTTGTATAGGAACATTGAAGTAGTTCCTAGGAGCGCAAAACTTCATGGTATTCTTGTATCCCTCTAGTATCTCGTCAACATGTCGAAGGTGCTTGACCCCTCCTCCGACCCCTCTCCTCACGAAGCTCTTCAAGTGGGTTCGCCTCTAAAACAATAAACAAACCTGTGCCTAAACCTAGATAACAAATAAAATGAAACAATACAATAGCAATAATTAATGAGTTTCACACATGTTTTACAAACTTATCTAACGTCAAATTTCATTTTATCATAACTTTGTTCTATGTAGGCCTAATCATAGCAATAAAATTTCTGATCTCTACTAATTTGATTGCTATTAATACAACATCATTTTTTTCATTGAACAATACAAAATATTTTATTTATTCTCGTTATGTGCTTCTTTGTTATTTATATTTTGTCTTGATGGATCAAAAGTTGGAATAATAATATTGAAAAATGTAAGATCAAAAATGTTGATCAATGACATGGAATATGAGTCCACATGTTCGCGTTACATTGATGAAATTTACATCTCTCACAGCTCCTTTGCCACTCGATTTCGATTTCATCCTCATTGTCATCATCATCGCTTCGTCCAATACCATTACATTGGTAATGGTGTGTGCAACATGTTGAAAAATTCCAATGTTGTGTCATCTCCCACATCTTGGAGATCACTTGCATATTTAATTCTAATTTCCTGGTCTAGATTATTGCTTGGTGGTGGTAGTCCTCCATTCAGCATTGACTCATATTTTTGAGTAAAGGAATGCTCAACTTTCCAAAGGCAATCTGTAACAAGTCAAAATAAGTCAGTTATTTAGAAAAAAGTATATGGGTGCCAAACCATGCTTTGAGTCTGTGACCACCTTACTGGATGGTTGCCTATAGTCGACCACTGATCATTGGAATTACCAAGGTCACGGGATTGCTGAGCCCTGTTGCCACTGTTGTCCATTCTCACCCAAACAAAATATCACTCCTCTCTCACTCTCTCTTAATAGCTACCCCTAAGTACAAAGCGGTATCACCAGAGGGAGAAACAGGGAGTGGTGTCAGAAGAATTGGTCATCCTTGGTTATTCCAATGATCTGGGGACAACTATAGTGTACAGATACTGGTCTAAATAAATGTCTATTACAAGAACCAAATAAATTATGATCCAACCTTTGTGCAATGAGTGGAAGGTTCATAGCCCTCCTTCTTTATCCTCTACAGATAGGGGTGCCAAAATGGCAACTTGCACAGGTAGGAATTTTATCTTGGGCCACCTATGTTTTTCTCTATATGATTGCTGATACCAGATACGTCTAGTTAGTAGGCTAGAGTCTTGTTTGTTATTGGAATTAACCAGACAAATTGCTCCACCAACTAAGAACGGCCATGCACCACCACGCACCAAATCAAGAAAGTGCTATCAATCTGTCAATCCTTCCGGTGTCTGGGCCTGGTGAGTTTTACTGTGTTGAGTCAAATTAAGCCACAGGCTCCACTCCTGGTGGTGCCCTTCCGTCAATTCCTTTAAGTTCCTTTAAGTTGGCTTTGCAACCATACTTCCCCTGGAACCCAAAAGCTCTGGTTTCCTGGAAGCTGCCCGCTGGGTCATTGGAGGGACGCCGGCGGATTGCTGGCAGGTATTGTTTATGATTAGAACTAGGGCGGTATCTGATCGCCTTCAAACCTCTAACTTTTGTTCTTGATTGATGGGAACATACTTGGCAAATGCTTTTGCTTTGGTCCATCCAAGCCTGATCCAAGAATTTCATCTCTAATGTCACAATATGATTGAACATAAGGTAATTTACCATTAGGCCTACTCCACCAAACATTTCCAATATGTAACCTTTATTGTTTATTTCCAATCTTTGAATAATCCATGACAAAAATTTACTAGTGATAATGATTTTGAAATCATAATACTATTCTGTTGAGCAAGCAATTTCTATATATATGTTTATATATGTGTGTATGTTCCTAGGATCTCAAGAATGACACCAATGATTTCCAAGAAGTTAGAAATGTAATAGGATCATGATAGAAAACTTAGATTGCACCAGGCCTGATCTCCACAAGAATCCTCACAAGAATTGAAAAAGGATAATTTCTTTCAGAAAAGTAGCTATTGGAATTTCGTCGGCTGTAGTTGATTGGTAACCTCCTAGGGTGTGAGTGAGAGCGGGTGTCTGGGAAATAGACAAAATTATGTCATCTATTTCAACTTACTTTTCATTTCATTTCTATCAGTTAATCACCAGTGGAATAGGCTACATTATGCAACATAACATTAGAATATTCATGCACAGATTTATTTGTGATGCCCCATTAAAAGTGAAGAGAAGATGATAATAATTTTGTTCCAACTGTAGGCCTACACACCATACAGTATTGTGTTGTTTATAACATTTTTTTTTTTTTAAGTTTCTTTGAAAACTTGTGGGAATTCGCTTTTAAGCAGCACTCCTCTGTTTTTTCTCTTCCACTACTCAAGAACATTCCTCCAATCACTTTTCAATGGTCTGAAAGAAACTTAAATCAAGAGGCTGGCACAAATGTGTTGCATTAGGAGGAAACATCACAAACCTAATGTTAAATTTCTCACAAAGTTCAATGACCTCATCATAAAAATGGCTGGACAAATTGTCACCAATGATCACTTTTGCGCCGGTACATTTTTTAGCATAAGGTAGAATAATTGTTTTAAACCAGTCTTCAAACACCTCTTGTCAAACCAACCTGATGGGCTGGTGTTGAATCAAGCTCCTTGCACCCCTCCCTCCGCCCATGTATCATATAGATATTTGGCTTTGTAAACTGTGTAAGGAGGAAACACAAAACCTGAAGCTTTAACAGCCATCATAACACTTACACTAGACTTGGAGCTGTCCATGATCCTCCTAGCATGTTTAACTTCTCTTCTCACCACAGCTTTTACCTGTCCCAGATCATCACTACAGTTTGTTTTTTATCATAATTAATTACATTTTCTGGAGGCACGCCTTCACATATTATTCTAGTTCATTGAAATATTCATTAATTGTTTCATGATTAACACCACGTTTTATGTTCTCACAAAACTTCACAGCCAAGTCTTTATTTCGTTTCCAAAAACGTATGATCCAGTCTGTGCCTGGACTATTATTTTTGAAATTTTTCTCCACTCTGTCCAGTCTATTGATATAACCCTGAACAACCATAGGTCCATAAGAGGTAACCGCTTGTTTGAATGGTGCGGCTGTACCATATAAGACCCCTTCACTCATCTCTGAGCTCAGTCAATAGTTTTGCTTTAGTGCAATATATTGTGCAATATATTTAGTGCAATATATCATTTATTTTACTAGTGCAATATATCAAACATTTTACTATGTTTGTTACTTCAAAGGTGAGTTTAGTTTATTCATACTACATCTATAACATTTAGTTTACATTTATTACTCTATTCAACATTTGTTAAGGTAAGTCTAAAACTTTAGCATTATTCAATTTAGATCAAGGTACCTTTAATAGACTATATATATTATTTATAGTTATGTTATAATATTGTCCATTTAATTTTTCTCTTCAGTCTTATTTATTTCACAGTGCTCCTCCTTGTTTACAACTATTCCTGTCCGTTTAGTTCATAATTAGGCCTATATTTTCTTGAAGTGGAGTCTTTTCTATTGGTCGTGCCCTGTTACCAGCACCAGGCCACGAGCAATATAGCAGGATGCAAAGTATTACATTCTTTACCAAGCAGCCCACTCATAGATTACCCACTTCTGCCAATCAAAGCTAAGTCACTGACGTTATACAACACAATCATGTCTTCTACAACAAGGATTAACACTTGAGCTACTATATAAAATTACTATCACAGACTGAAGATGAACTCTATGCTCTTTGGTTTCAACTAGTTTTAGATTTACTTCTATATCTACATTAAAACATTTATATCAGTACTAGTTTTGCAAGTTGTTTACTGTCATTGTAATCTGTTATTTTGGTTACTTATTTATTATTTTAATGCTACAAGTGGTCGAGCCTTTAAGTTCCTATTATATTCCATTAGTAATTTCATTATTTAGTTATATAACATATTGTGTATGAAGTTATAGGTTATATTAGATCAGTCATAGCTCACAAGTCAATGTGCCATAGGACCATGGCAAGCATGCTAGTTAGGGCATCCAAAGACATTGCGCTTAGCCCTCTTTTCTACTTAATTCCAAGGATTTCAAGAACTTCCACCGTTGTTTTGGGCAAAGCACCTCTTGCCCCAATCACAATTGGTAGTATAGTTGCTTTACCTGTTCCTCTGCCTTCTGCAATAGTTTCTGTCAGGCCACTATACTTTACTCTCTTTTCTTCACTGGCATTTTTGTGTGAGGCTCCATTCTCCTCCCACACTGTAACGTCAATTATAAAGGTTTTATTGCTAATAGTTGCCACAATATCAGGTCGCAGTCTTTCACCCTCTTTATTACAATATGTCTGCTCATCTATGCTGACTACTGCTCCTTTATTCATTTTCTGTATTGTTCTCACCAGCTTTTCCTTTATAACATCGTGTCTTCTTATTATTGCATCCTTATTATAGCGGCAGTGATCAGAAATTTGACCTATTGTTTCCGGTACACGCTCACACCTCCAACACATGTGCGGTCTGTTAGGGTCCTCCACTCTTCAATGTACCTCTTGTACCCAGTGTCTTAGTTCTAAGTTTTATTGCATTTATGAATGTGGATTCCTTAAGAATGTTCCAAGTCCCCCATCATGCTTCCAGGCATAAAACATGCCCTCCGGTGTGCTATTGTGAAGATGCAATATGCGTTGCACCAAGTTTCTGATAGAGTTGTCTGCCTTGGCCAGAATTGTTTTACTTGCCTCTCCAATCGTTAGTGCATGATAATACCTGGGTTCTATGTATGTAAAGATTATGTCCATCTTCTGCCTTGGCTTCAAACATGTCTTTGTGACCCTGTCCAACGATTCCAACATCATAGCTAAGTTCTCTTTAATGGACATTCCATTAGTCAGGTTAAATTTTACTCCCAGGTATGTAAAGGTCTCTGATTCCTCTAGAGCCTTTATGGGTTCATTGCCCAATGCCACACCAGCATCATCAATATAGTATCTTCTATTGTGTTTGGTTATTGCTAAACAAAAGCCCTATACTATTGATGAAGTCATTCACACTATTCAGTTGCTCTTGCAAGTTCTCTTTCGTGGAATTCAGTAATATTATGTCTTCGGCATAACCCAGTGCGCATTCACCCTCATTACTTCCTTCCTCCATAATGTCGACACTATGAAGAGGCTGGCCCCACTCTGCACATTTCAGAAGAGATTTTTCCAACTTTTCCTCTTCCTCAGGTTGCAAAACGCATTGTGCACCATATTTTACAGGATGTTTACAACTTTTATGTTCACTTATTGTAACTGGAACTCCATATTTTTCAGAAGCTTTCTGTAGAGAAAGTTTCCCGTTTTTCACATCAGCTTTGTAAAGTTTTTCTTAAGAATAGAGCTGATTTTGCCGACTACCACTGGGCTTTAAAGCCTAGGCACCAAAACACACTAAGAAGCAACAACAAAAGTTTTTGGTTAGGAAGTCTAGTGTCTTTCAGTTGTACCAGTGAGGGTTTTCTTGGTTAACAGAGTTCATCCAAAGTAGAAGAAGAAAATTTTTTGTTCATTCTATTTAAGTCTAATTTATTTTTTCCAAGTAGGGGAAGAGTGGGTACAGTGAGACACAAAAATTCAATACAATTTTTCATCATGAAAATGAAGATTTATTAAAGTTATATTCATAAGACAATATTAGTATAGTGTTTTTGTTTATAAAAAAATTACTCCTGTTCTGATTGGACAATTTACAAAATTTGAAAAAATTAAAATCTAAAATTTCATTTTGTCTCACTGTTCCCACCTAGGTGGGAACAGTGAGACAAGCTAGGTGGGAACAGTGAGACAAGCATATTTACAAGCATGTTCAACGAACATCAAAAGAATCTAAATTGATTTCAAAAGAGAGGTATGCCTGTTGTCGTTTTGTTGATCCATGAGCTGTGGGTTTTGGCAGAATAGTTTTTATATCTCCCTGTGGTACAACAGCCAAATCTTGGACAGCAGGAAAAATAAATTTACCAAAGCATTTAGAGCTTTTTCTCATAAATTTAACTTCAAACTCTGGTGAGTCAGGATCAGGTTTTGATACAACCTCACCAACATAGTATATTTTTTCCTTGGACTTGAACTCAACTAAAATATAGTCACCAGGAACTGGTTCTCGTTGTAAATCTTCAAAAAATATGACTGGGTCTTGCTCTTGCTCTTCTATGAATGATTCAATTGCTTCATCTCCTGACAAATCCTGTAGAACTACTTCAGGCTCAGGCTCATCTACATCACTTTCTTCCTCTATGTGGGCTCTGAATAATCTTTTTTTTGTTGGTTTCTTCTTGATCTCCTTCAATTTTCTTTTTTTCTCCAATTCTAATTTCTCAGGAGTGTCCGTTGCAATTCTTGTCTTCCCTTTTCTTCCACATCTGTTGCTTGATTTCCGTGGTTTAGCTTTAGGGTACCCTCTTATGTCTGTTGGACTGATGAATGGTTGTGGATTGGGTGATGGGCCTAGAGACTTAGAAGGCTGAAGTATTGAACATGCATCTGGCGAAATTGGCAATTCACTTGAAGATTCAGGAGGTATTGATAAGGAATCTGTATTGGTGGCTCCAGATAGGCCTGGAGATTTAGACACTTGAGTGATATTGCTTGCAGATTGTTCCCTGTCAGTGATAGAGCTGGGCAAAAAGTCATCAGCAGTAAAAGTGTGCCTATCAAAGGGGAATATCCCACATTTTTTGAAAGCATTTGTGATGTTGTTGGGAGTCATTGCTCGAGGATAAGCAATTCCAACACATGAAGCCACATTATAGATGGAAAATGTCTCTCCAGGGTGAGACATCATCCATGAGTCTATGGCAGCATCATAAAAGGTGTGAAATGGCTTTAAAATGCCCACATCCAAAGGTTGTAGTTTGTTTGTGCAGTGAGGTGGTATAGTTAAAATTGTTATCCCATTTGCCTTGCACAAGTCAATCACCTCAATGGACAAATGACTTTCATGATTATCCATTATTAACAAAGTTGGATTGTCTTTCGAACTTGATGTATGTTTGATAAAATGTTCAACTACCTGGATAAAACACTCTGAATTCATCCACCCACCTTTGGTAGCTAAACCCAATGTACCATTAGGTGCACCTAATGTCATATGTTCTTTGAAGTGCACCCTGGGAAAGATCATGACTGGAGGAATACTGTTTCCCTGAGCATTGACAATACAACAAGTTGTAACAAGGGTGCCACGCTCAGCACTTGTGGCTTTGTTAACTTGTTTACTACCTTTCAAGGCTAGAACTTTTGAGGATTTTTGCACTGTCAGAGTTCCGGTTTCATCTAAATTGTACACACAAAGTCCATTGCCAAAATTAGGGTGTCGGAGTAGAACTTCTTCCAATTTGTCAAAAAAAGTATCAACATTAAACCTGTTGAATCCAGTTGCACGAGATAAACTGCATCCTTCTGGAGTCCAAAGAGACAAGTTGGGGAATCTTTTACGAAATCCTTTCATCCAATCAACAGAAGCCAATTTCTGTGTTTGCCAACTTTCAGGAATATTTAGATTGTTTTTGATGGCCAATTCATAAGCTAATTGACGACAGTCTAAAAGAGTCAGACCATAAAACATTTTTGAGCACTGCACTAAATAATCATAGAGTAACTGTTCCAGTTCTGCTGGGAAAATCAAGTTGACTCTATAATTAGGACACAGTTTCACTGTATCATCTTCCTTGTATTTCTTCACATATCTGCTCAATGTCTGGAAAGCTAATCCTTTTTGTTTAGCAGCTTGTCGAACACTCTGTCCTCCTTCCACAACCAGCTTCACTGCTTCCTTCATGATGGTCTCTGGAAACCTACCAATTTCCTTGTTAGTTTTCTTCTTTCTTGGCATATTGAAGGCTACAGTACTGTATCTGAAACAAAGAAAACGTTTAGTAGCCTATTGGTATTTTATTTGTAAATAACATAACAAAATGTTCTTTGTTGTTGAATTACAGTTTATCAAACCTTTATAAATATAAATTTGTGAATAGAACTATACAATCTAATACCAATAAATCAGCATAAAATATCACATTACATTCACTAAAAACAAAGCAATATTCAGGATAGTAGTTATAGAGCACAATAGGTAGGATTTCAGTTATTTGGACAACTCTGCTCTAACATAAATTTTTACAGTTGGGTAAGCAACAATACTTTAAGATAGGACATTCATTTATCAGGAGTCAGGACTCTCCCACAATTCTCAATTTGTATATAGATGCAACGGTACTCATAAATGTATTTTTTCAATGAATGAATTCTTATGAATTTTGGCAAAACAGCCAAACTAGAGAAATAGTAGCCTAATATATTTATTAGCATAAAAAGTAAATATTGATAAAATATATTGCTTATAAGAAAAGAATCAATCATTGAGAAAAGTAAGCCTTGATGGGAACAGTGAGACACCTGTCTCACTGTTCCCCTTCAACTAGTGTCTCACTGTTCCCTTATCGTATAGTTTGAAAAAGATGGCGGCAGAGCACCAAATGAAAATAAATCCAATGGTTAATACTGGCTTTAGGATACAAAAATAGCATACATTCATCACACACCTGTAGGAATTCTCTCCTTGTAACAGCTGTTCAATAAATCACGTTTGTATATGACATAATATTTTACATTTGGCTACCAAATACAAAGAATAATAATTTTCAAATTACCTGTTATAAGAGTAGCAGTGTGCACAACAACAATGAACTTCTCAATGGATGCTCCAGCTGACAAGCAGTGTGGCAAACCACATAAATGCGAAATTTCCCCAAAACCATGAGTGTCTCACTGTTCTCACTGTCTCACTGTACCCACCCTTCCCCTATATTATTTAACCCTCCGTCAGGCGCACTTACGGATGAACCAAAATCGGGCACACCCGGCCTGAGGGGCCACCTACATATTTCAATCACCACTTCACTCTATATCAATTATAAAACTAAATTCTAGTTGGGTAATAGTTGATAGGATCTGTTGTAAGTATTCGGAGCAAATTGAATACAAAAAACTAGTTTATTGGACACTATAATACTAGAATGATGAGCTAAAAAATGGAAAAACTGAAAAAATTGAAATTTAAAAAAATGATGAATTGAGTTTGTTCAAACTGTGCTTGTTCATTGTATGATAGGTTTTCACTGTTCACTGACCATTGAACAATATACAAGAATGATAAATTAAAAAATTAATAAAAACTGTTTAAAAATTTAAATAAGATTTAAAATTTAATTTCAAGAAGATATCGGAACAAACCTGTGAAAATCCAAATATCCGGATGAGGCCCTTTCATCAAATAAATGTCTCAGCGTGTTGTGATATACAATTATTGGTTATTGTTCGTTCGGCGAAGTTGCCTGTACACCGACAGGTGGGTGGGTCCAACACCTGTAGGAACGAAAATAAATATTGTCGTAGTAACGGCGGTAGTACAAGCAACAGTCAGCGACTCCAAAAAATTGGATTAAAATATGAATTTACAGGTTCTTTTTTGTTGGTGATTTATTTCCTGGAATCCATTATAATTTGTCAAAAAATACAAATGCGGTTTTCTCAAAAATAGTTTTTTGAGGACAGGACGGGATTACCACTAATTATTTTTCTAAATTGTCAGAATAACTTTCAACTAACCCGGAAGACTACTTTAAAGTTCGCCAACTAACATTTTCAAGCATTATTATTGTAAAATAAATTCATCTCACCTTGGATCTAGTTACTTTTTTCATACTCAAGGTATCGCCTCATTCTCTCCATCAGATCGTTGTCTGCAGAGAATCGTTCAACCGCTTCGAATCCTTCTTTAATTTTGTTCTGTGGCAACAAAGGGAGTGCCATATAGTCATCTGCACAATTTTTTGGCGTTCGGGTTTTCATTTTTAATGGTTGTGAGGCTCAAATTTCTTGCCTTTTTTCTCATGTCCTATAAAAAGTATTGAACATAAATTACTATTGATAAATAATTATACTTGCTTTGCAGCTCACTCACGATTTCTTTGAGTCGCGGACGCGTTTCGAGCAATGGTGCTCATATTCGGCGCTCCTTACTAAGACTGACTAGCTTTTCAATCTAGTGAGGTGGATTGGGGTAGAAGTTGGGAAGTGGTGGGAGTAGGGTTGGTGGATGGAGTAGGTTGCTGATTGGATGGATTTTCAGGGGAGTTAGTAATGATGTTGAAGAGAGTATGTGATTTGAAATTGAGTTGGTCATCAAGAATGGAGTTGGGATGATTGATGGAATACCTGTATATTTTGAATATTGTTCTAGTATGTCCAATTTCCGGCTTTTTTGGGACGATATTAAGATTAGTGTGGGTGTCTGTGAAAGTATGATTCATTTTGATGAGATGTTCAACCAAGTTTGAATTGATTTGATAGTGGTTGGTGAGGGATTTTATATGTTCTTTGAATCTGACTGTGAATGAACGGCTGGATTGTCCAATATAAAACTATCACAGTCATTGCAGGTCAACTTGTAGGTGCCAAAGAGGTCTTGTATGTTTGGTATGTTGGTGGGTTGTTGGTTGTGTGTCTTTTTAAACTGTTGGTGGTTTTAAATCCAATTTTGTAGTCCAATTTTCTGAAATAATTTGGGTTAGTCTGAAAATATTGTCTGGGTTGTTTGGTCATAGTAGGTGAGGGTGATGTATTTGGAGGTTTCTTGTGGGGGTTGTGGATGGTTTTATGTGTTTTATTCTATGGATTTTCTTGTCTATGAGGGAGGATTCATAACTATTTTTAGTGGCTATGTATTTTATTGTGTGTAGTTCAGCAAGGTAGTTTGGGGGATTCATGGGAATGTTCACAGGAGTCTGTGAATCATGAAATTGAGAGCTGCATGCTTATGTTGGGTTGGGTGATTTGAGCTGTTGTGAATGATCATGTCGGTTTTCTGTAAATTGTTAAGGTGTGTTGGTTGTTTACTTTTGTTATGGTCAGGTCTAGGAAGTTGATGGATGAGTTGGTTTCGGTTTCTAGGGTGAATGTCAGGTTGGTGTGGATTTTGTTGATTTTACTTGGTGGTGTGTGTACTATTCTGTTGTTACCAGCATATAATATTATGATGTCATCCACATATCTGTGCCAGTGAATAATTTTTTCTGATGTTGAACTATTGTTTAGGATGTGGTTTTGTTCAATGTTGTGAATGAATATTTCAGCTTATATGGGAGAGAGGGGATATCCCTTTGCTACACCTGTGTTTTGTTTGTAAAACTTCTGATTTTGGGTGAAGTAGTTTTGTTTTGTGATGATGTTTGTCAGTGATAGGATTTCATTGATATCGTTGTGTTCAGTGTTGTTGTCAATCAGCATTTTTTTGAGGTGTTTGAGGGTCTCATTTACAGGTATGCTTGTGAAAAGGTTCTTCAACAACTTCAACAATCATAAATTATTAATTATACAGTAATACTGGTTATAAAATAATACTTTATTTTAGAGAATAATTGAATAAATAATGATAATTTTTGGTTCATTATACTTTTAGTTCTATAAATGAGTGGATAATTTGAATTTATTACACTCTCTACATAAAAATCACAAATATTATAATATTGTAATCTAAATAAATGAATAGATATTATATCATATATTTGAAATATTGCTGTGATAATCATGAACAATGTTAATTGAAGTGACTAAAAATTCTGATAATTAGGACAGAAATGTGTATTGTTAGAAACTAAGAGAGAGTCATTAAGCAAGTTAACGCTTGCTGATGGATTCAAACTTTGCGCCTGCCTTGGTTTGTCTTTGAAATTTGATAGACAACACACTTTGACTCTGTCCGGTTGTAGAGCTGAAATACAGTGAGTGACATTCAGCGAACGATGTATTCAATTCCTTGTTAATGCATGTAGTGGATTCATAGCCCAGTACGAATTCAGTACGGCACCTTGTCTAATCGAGCTTTAAAACCCGGGTTTAACGCTTGTTCGATTAGACAAGGTGTGCGATTTGTCACCGTGGACTAATCGCACACTCACTCAACTTGACTCATCGAACTACTTGTTTATTTTAAGACCTCATCTAATCTAAACACGCTGTTCTATTAGACAAGGTGTGCGATTCGTTAACGTTGACTAATCGTACACTCACTCATCTTGACTAATCGAATCACTTGTTTATTTGAAGACCTTGTCTGTCTAATCGAACACAGAACACTTGACTAATCGACATAGACCCTGAAAGGTTACATGCTATGGCTTATAGGGAGGGTAATACGTAGCATTTTGGTGGCAAGGTTATGGATACTGTGGGGTAATCAAGAATTAGATGTTACAGCCGATACAGAACAAGCCTTTCCAAGCATTGATACAATTTGATAATAGTCAATTATTGATTAGTTGACACCAAAACATAGCTATAGATGACATGAGAATTTTATAATTTAACTTAAAAATGAAAATACTATCAAGTATTTATTACATTACTGCTAAGTACTATTCCTTTAAAAAATACAACCGATTATAACAAAGACAGAGGAAAGGTGGGGAGGGCAGAAAACTGGTGTAGCCTACAGAGGTTAGAACCATTCTCCCTCACCAAGAGCCAGACAAAGACCATAGGAGTTAATACCTCTTATGAAAAACCGGCCCTTCAGTGCCTGATGGAGCCCCCCCCCTAGGTTTCCTTGGTGAAAACCGATTAATGCTAACAATGGTAGATATGTCATAAACCAAAGACGTAGCCAACGGGGAGGGGTTTCCGACAACTCCAAAAAGGATTTGAGGGAGGCCCCTGCCTAGGGTTACTTGTTTAAAACTGGTCAATTCTCTCAATGGTTGATAGAGAACACATAAGACAGTGGCGTAGCCATCGGTGGGGGGGGGATTGTTTGTTACAACCCCCCCCCCCCCTTAAGCCAGAGGAAAACTCCTCTGCTGTCTAAAGAGCTCAGGGTGTCAGCCCAATTTAAATCCAGTTTGTCTAAGCTCTAAAAATGACAAATCTCTTACATTCAATTGTAAATGTGCATGCATCAACACTGATGAGAGGGCGGCTGAGGAAGGAGAATTTGTGAGGAGCTGGAAATCCTCATTGGTTTGTTTCTAACGTCAACAGAAAAGAATTGAAACCCGTTCAACTAATAATGTGTTTCATTTAGTTGGGATCATTGGCTGTAATATTTGCTCTTCATGCCTTGCTGTGTAATCTCACTTACTCAACTGTTTCTAATATCTTCAATTCCCTCACCATGTATATGTTTCCAGTAATTTTAACCGAAGTTTCCCAAAGCTCACTATTCTCAGCAAAATTGGAATAATAAATATTAAACCCATTTAAATTACTTGCAACTCTCAATATTCTACATTTACGATTTCAAATTACTATCATAAGAATTCTTGAGCCTATCAATGAATGTTAAGTGAAATAATGTAATGAAAAGTTTAGGCATAAATAATATATGTACGCTTCAAAAACATTAAATTTACAATAAAATGCTGTGCCAAACTTACTGAAATGATGGGAGAAGTGTATCAAATCAATCTCTGTTGTATTCACAGTTATGTTTTTCTCCAATCTGGCGATTCAAGTTGATCAATATGCGCGAATTAGGCACTATTTCTTGAAAAATTTTATCTTCATACCAAAGATTTGCATGTGCATCAGGTTCGTTTCCATTTTATGAATTATTAAACATTCAAAAACGTATGAAATACTGACAATACTCTGTATTTTAACAATTATCAGTGATAGCTAGTTTTTATGGTAGTGAATTATATCTAGAATTGAATTAGGGTTGTATAGTATGTATATTCAACTAACAAAAGTAGTTGAAACATTTTACATCTCCGCATTTAACTAATAAGTCCGTATTTTGAAAGAAATATACTGCGTATTTTGTAATAATGTCGGAACATTGTTTCCAAGTATTCTAACTTGATAAATTTATAAGAGTTAATTTTTGTAAAATATCTTGCTGAATCGATTGTCAAAATTCATGTTTTTTATAATCACTTTTCTGAATGTTGATTACATTAAAAAAACTATAAGCAGTTGGGTTATGAAAATATTAAGGTTCTGAAAATATGTATTTATTGTTGATGTGACAGTTCATTGAAATTCAAAAAAGAAATTATGAATATTGTAGATCTTACGAATTTAAGTTTGAAGTAATTTTCAACTACAATACCCTACCTGTATTAATTTAGAATATAAAATATATGTACAAAGTCTAAAATATCATTTGGAATAATAGTATTCATGGAGCTATGCTAATGTCCTTTATATTTAAACACATGTAGGTACTCAATATTAAGTACTTTATTATCATTTTTTAAATGCTGGTGACTAAACTACTGAGTTTTTTCAAGCAATTGCTGAAAAGTATTATGAAATTTCAGCAATATTATTCTGTCCTTATTGAATTCCTAAGAGAATGATGTACTCTTGGTGCTACTATCTACTGAGTCATTTCATATAGCAATATAATTTTCTTATTATTGCAATATACAGAAATATTTACGTAGCATTTACTTTATTTACGGTATTGTTTTAAATTATAATAATTGTTAAGGCGAGGCTCACATACTATCGAAGGACCGAATGATTACACATATTCACTAGGAAAGACACTAGGAAAAATTAATAACGATGATTTTACTCACTTTTGGGGCTACCTCTAGAAACGGTATCTAGACAGCAACTCGCTCGGGGCTGATCGGACAGCAACTGCTCTAGCTGTCCTTCTCTCCAACGGAAGATCCTGGTGGCTGAGGGTGGAGAGGAGGTCGTAATCACGCACTTATCTTGAAACGAGATTAACTGTTCTTACCAATTATTCATCAACTACCCTCGCCTTACCAATCAATTGATCTATTATTTGATGATTGATTAGTGAATTAGTTGACACCAAAATAAGCAATTAGATGAAATAAGAAAAGATAGAAAAATAATCCAACTTAAAACTAACCAATACTAGTAATCCTTCATTACATTACTGCTAAGTACTCATCCTAAATACTCTACAAATCATATAATGTCGAAAGTACTAACATTTTGAAAGATTATTTCATATGGTGAGAAGGATGGTAAAAGTTACTTATAACATTTTTAGATAATTTATTGAAAAATTCTTATATATCATTATGATTTAATAATCGAATTAATATTTTAGACTCTTAATTCAACCTTCTTAATTCTAAATTTTCCAAACCTTTTCTGGACTGTACATCATTCCAGGTGTAGTTATTTGTTGCTTTTGTAATAATTGATGTAAGAAGTATTGTCAATACAATTTAATTAGCAGTGAAAATGTTATCTATTTAGGATCGTAGTGACTCCACATACTTTAATTAGTTCTTTATGTCATAGATACATAGTTTGTTCTTATTACGAAAGTAAATTGTTCTTGTGAATGTGACTAGTAATGAATAGCTTAATGGTTCTTTGGCCATATCTGTTGATAGTTTTCGACTTATATGCTTGTTAAATTGTTTTGGTTCCTCTATGCACTGTTTCAGCTGTTTGTTTTTTGTGATTGTTCATCACTATTGTTTTCGTTTATTGTTTAATTAGTAATTTGTCATATCTGATGAAGAATTCTATATTTTAGTCTGTCATTTGTAACTATTCAAGCTTCTACTGAATATCCTATGTGGTGCCTACATTTATATAATATATTAGAGTAGTATTTTAATAAGAAAATTGGAAACCTTTATTGAATTGTAAGAAATAAACCTTTTAGTTGCATATCACATATTTGTTTGAAAACAGTACCATTTATCTACCATCATAACTGAATAATGTGCTGAACCTGATTATGAGCAATAATGTTATATTATCATTCTATGTTCGAAAGATTAATTAATCCACTCATGAAATCGAAAAGATCAGTTTTCAATATTTATAATAGAAAAATATTGTAAATGAGTTTACTTTGCAGTCTTTTCTGATAATGAAACATGTTGATTATTGAGTCTCGATATTCTAAACCGGTTTCGATATTTCGATAAGCATACAGATTTATATAGTAGATCAGTCTATAACAATAATTTTTTAATTTCTCGTTTTTATGAATTGAGGTTGTAAATGAACATTCTTTGTTTTCTTGTCTATTTTTATCCATTATTCTATACGTTTAATTGAAGAATAATTAATATGAATTAGTACTTGATAATTTTGATAAATAAGTCTCAAATAAATAAGAAACTTCCATAACATTTTCATCAATCAATTCGAATTAGCATCAAGGATCCATTAAAATTAAAAATTGAGATATATGAATCTCAGTATTATTTCTATCATTTATTAATCAATACTGCATATTGTAATTTGAAACACTTAGATGAAAAATCCTATTTTTAATCTTATTGTACTCAATAATATTCTTTATATACGCTGTAAACTATTTAAGGAACTCAAAAGCATCTACTTAGAATCAGAAATATTTATAATTTTACTAGATGTCGAACCACTGATTTATTAAAAAATTGAAATACCAGTTCCGGTTGCTACACCATAATCGATCTCTGTTAAACGGAGATTCTGGAAATCTCTTGAGTTTACCAGAAATCAATAACGGTGTAGCAAACGAAACCGGTATCTCGATTTTTTTCTAAATCATTGGTTTGACAACATATTGTCTTTCCATTTAAGAAGGATAACTACCACAATATCACCTTCACAACTAATCAAATAGTTTTTTAACTTTTATTCTTGTTGAAAATTTTGCTTTTTGTATTTGAAATGCTCACTCTCATTTTTTAATGTCTGAAAGTAACCAAAGGTAATCCTTGTTGCTTATTAATCCAATCTCTATCTCACTCATACCCAAAAATTGATTACGCAAATGTATTGATTATCATTATAATTATATTTACTGTATTCTAGCTTTATCCTTGGCAGATTTTTAAACCTGAAATTAAAATAATAATATTTTGATATAGCTGTATTCTCTGGGCAGTCAATTGAGAGACTGTCCAAACTGATTTCACTGCTTTCTCTCCTCACAATCGAGGACTTGATCGCCTTAGAATTTTATAATTTATTATCATTGAATTAACTGAATCAATAAATTTGGGAACCAACTTCAAGTTATAGGTCCTTCAATTTCTTATCATTTTTTACATTCCTCTAGCACAAACCAAAAGTTCATATGGGCATCATCACATCAAAATAAAGTGATCAACAAATGTAACTTGTCATAACTAGGTCACACTAAGAAAATTGCTATCTCCAAGTAAACTCAGAGTTGATAGATAAAATTTATTAGGGAAGTTGATGAGTCTAAATATTTGTTGGAAAGTGATAAATGTTTTAACCAAGCTTGTTTGTAGATCTAGAATGAATAGTGGAATGTTGTAATACTATACTCAATTTTAATGTTACATATGTTTGTAAAACAGCTATTTTGTAGGGTCGATCAATATTTAGATGGAAACTTTCAGAACATGTTTTGATCACTACAAATTTATATCTTTTGGCTGATGGAAGGTTGATAATTGCTAGTGATTTTTATTCAAAACTCGCATAAGTGTTCAAATTGTCATCCTAAATTCGAGTAGAGTGTTACTACTTGTACTTGCTATTTAAAAAAAAAAAAATTATATAGGTACCAGTATAATATACGTTGAGAAGGTGCATTTTGAGAATATTTTTCCCATGCTGTGTGAACCGATGACAAAAATTAATTCTCATCGAGAAAGTTCCCTTATACCGACTTGTACGGTTTAATTCTAACATGCAAAAATCGATCTGTTAATGTTCATTGCCTGAATCATTCAAATTAATTTACTTGTTATCCAACTTAACCTCACTTTTTATTGAAGCAAAAAGTGACATGTTATGAAGGTTTCTCTTAGAATTATGAATAAAGAATAAGTTACTTATAATAGCCAGTATATACTTCATGATTCCTGTGATATGTATTATTATTTGTCAACTTTCAATGTCACTAACAGTTGGCAATGTATATTCTAATAAATTGGGATATGAGTACTGTATTTATTATAAACTATTGTGATCATAATATTATAGTACAATAATAGCAATTAGCAAGTTGACAATTGTGTTTTCATTTTCAAGAATGCCAAAACCTTACAATAAGTATTTAAATGGATGCACAAAAATTATAATATGAGAGGTTCGAGATTTTCTTTGTGTTTAAATATTTTGAGAAACCTGTTTTACTGTTGGTCTTAGGCTGAGGTCGCACCGCCGGTGGGTTGAGCTTGGAGGGTGGAGGGTAGTTGGTAAATCTATAGATCATACACACCATCCACAGCAATACATCGTGTGTATGGTATGACGTCATACTGTTTTTTGAGGTTATGTTTTCCATATTTAAGAATTTCAAGATGGCGGCTGAAAACATACTATTCATATGATGTATTACTGTGGTTGGTGTGTATGTTCTATAGATTTACCAACTACCCTCCATGCTCTATCTACTGGCAGTGCGGCCTCAGCCTTATGGTCCGTAATAGGTCTTTTTTTAGAAACATTGCAGAAAATTTTAATAATCCTAATCCTATGTCATTTCTTTTGCTCAATTCATAATAATTCACTGTGATTTTTTTAATTTTCATTGCCTCAATGAAATCATTCAAATTCTATATGTGTGCATGTGCATATTAACTTTCAATTGGGGTTGATAAATCAATATACAAGTCTAATATAGAAGGTGAAAAATTTATTCACATTGAAAAAATGGTCAACTTTATTATTGATTCATCTCAATAGCATTGATTGTGCAGGGGCGAGTTCATGGTTCACAGCCGTTTTTCTGATTTCTCTGCAACCTGAAAATTGAAAAAGATTAAGCCAATAAATAACTATTTACACTCTGCTCACCGATTAAGTGAATTGGAGGAAATGAGAAAATCTAAAAATATTTATAAGTTTTAAGCCTTATTTCCTTTTTCTTAGGGCTACTGTACTTTTTCAGATAATGTATATATCTCAGTACCCTTTTAAAATTTGAAAATGGCCAAAACATGTCATGTGAAATAAAAATTATTTCAAAAGGGTAGGCTACTGAGCATGTACATTAGTTGAAAACTTTGGTAAGTTTTAAGCATTATTATTGGTTGAAAATTTGGCCACTCCTCCAAAGTGCATTCCAAGTTAGTGTAATATTGAGCACTCTGATTTTTTAGAGGGCCAGTCCCCCTGATAAACTTTGTCTACTATAGATTTCCATAGTACATGAATAAAGATTTTTATTTGCTACATAAACTATGGTCGACAGGATCAGAACTCAGCATGGAATATGTAGCCTACATATGCGTTGCGTAAGTGGGGAAGGGCCCAAACGCCTTTTTGTGTGTGTTGCGCTGTTGAAACCATAACATACATTGTCAAAGAACAGCTTATGTGGGCAGGTTGGATGACTTCCCGGTATTTGCGCCAGATACGGTGGCATATTTGAATATAGACAAGAATCTAGATATATGTCTATAGCATAACTAAAAAAATCATTTCATTTGTGTTCAACCTTTTGAAACTTATGACCAAGGTGACTTCATCATTGATATGTGTGATTTGTGTTTGATAACATAAATATTTATGTCGTAGCGCCTTACGCTGAATAAAAATAAATGAAGATCCTGAACCACAAGGAGTTCATTGTGCAGGACTTTTAATTTATCCTGATTTCGGATTTCCCCTATGACAATCTCAAAATTTATTCATAAACGAGCCCATGCCTCCACTAATAGTTACAGCCACAGCGTTTGAAGAATAGCAAAGCTGGAAAATCTCTGTAGTAGGAAGGTAGTCTGATGAATAAAAAAACCAACCCAATGTCAAGTATAGCCTAATCTATGTCCAACTAGCAGGTACGGTACTTATGCTGCTCATTAGTCAAACGAGGTATTAACTTGTACCTATACTGTAACGGGATTAAAGTAACTTATATAAACTTATCTGTTTTTTAATCACCTTCATACTACAGAGATTTTCCCGCTTTCCTATTCTTGTTCTTCAAAAGCATCTTTATCCATCATTTACAAGGCTCACTGAGCATCCTTTATTCACTAATAAATTCAATTCATTTGACAATGGAATGTCACAAAAAATAAATAAATCACTTTAATATTGAAAATTTATCAAATCAGAGGATTGTGTAAAGATACTAACTACAGGAGTACCTACCGTAATATAATAATGGCTGTCAGGTCAGTATATATATGCAGGATTGATATTCAGCAACACATATCAAATTAAATTTATTGATCAATTTATTTGATCGAAAAGTAAAATGAATACTAATTTCTGACAAAAATATTAATAACAGTGCTTGACGAAACAGAATTTAACTGCGACCACAGAGAAGAAAACAAGATCATTTCAAATCAATTCCTTCTCTGTGCTGCGACAAAGTTTCCTGGAAAGGTGCTTGTCGTCGGTTTACTTCATTGTCGTCTGACTATTAGCATTGATATAATCACTCGTTTCCATTTTTATTTCCAACATTATTTTCTGAAGAGTAAGTTTTTTAATATTTCTATTTATTTCGATGATTTTACTCGAATAAAATAGTAAACACTGCAATTGATAAAAATTATTCAAATTTCAGGGTTAACATCTGTTAATCTTTCCACAAAACTCTTTCGATTTATAGGGACATCTTGTTTTGTCAAATTGGCAAAAGTTGACAATTTATGGAAAAATATATTGTTGTTTTCAGAGTTGCACTGCCCTTGGTTGATGATTATTTTATAAAAAGTAAGTACTTAAATTTTAAGACTAGATTTGCATTTTGTTGAATCGAAATCTTCATCACAGTATTTACTACAACTTGTAGAGAAATTATTGAAGCCGGTATTCAGCCGGTTTTATGTAAAAAGTTCATTTTTCCCCTAAAAACCAGCCCACTTCAATTCCATCCATTTCTTTGATGAGATCCCGCTGATAATTACCCATCTACTTGTATTTGTGGGTGGTTGTCAATTTGTTGTGACGATTATTGTAATGTTTAAAATATGTAAAGTTGTGAAATTTTTGGTAATGTGGAATTGTTTTTGTTCTTAAAATTTAATTTCGGATTTGTTGAATTATCCCGGTAAAGGCTTTACTTCAGGTTAGGTACAGAGATGTGCTTCGACTGAACTCTGAAGTTGATTTTGATGTTCGCGACCATTATTGGAATCCATTACTTTTTCAATATTGATGTTTTTAAATAATGTAAAATCAAGTTTATGTGAGGTTTTCAAATATCTATCATTTTATCTCTGGTCATGCACTTATCTATGAGATAAGAGCCGTATTATTTTCAATATCAATATAATTATGATCTTAATATCTTTAAATCTTACCATCCTGCTTTAGCAATAATTTTGTAAGTTATAGTTTTAATATCTACTGACATACTGACATAATCATAAGTATTTCAGTCAGTTCTGCTTTTGAAGATCAATTATTTTTTAATATTGTCTATGTTGGTGGGTGATGAAACTTATCAAAAAGTTTTCCAATTTGAGGTTAGTTTTGAAATTATTCTGTTTTTGTTGAATTAATCCACCTTGAAGAAGGTTAGTAACATTTATCAAATCTATATATTATGTAAATAGCTTTTAGCTTTTTATTAAATTATTTAATATTTCCTGACTATTTCATATTGTCAGTAATTTTTATATTATATTCCACCAACTTATTTATAGTTTATATATTGCTCCATCATGAACTTTCAATTACTGTAATTAAGAATTCAAGTGTATAGTATAATTCAATTCATAGACACGATTTTGGATGGACCAGTCAATAATAGCTTGATGCCCCCACTCTATAAAGTTTCGTCCCTTCTACCGCCCAAGGACCAAAAATTGTTCCTTAGATCAATTATGTTACAAATCAATAATTGTTACAAGCAGATAGCGTTCCAATCTCTAATTTCCAGCGTTAAGCAAGCACGAGGTTTATTGTACAGTTCGATAGTTATTCACCAAACCATTTCTCATTCTAAATCTTCTGTAAGCTACTTGTATTTTTATCTAATGTTTTACATTTATTGTCATTGGTCCGGATTTAGTATGGGTCAATGGTGGCTTCGTTTCTCTAGCAGGTTATTGAACAACACTAAAGATCTGCAGGAACTTGCAAGAAGATCTATAGAATATGGAAAATTATATGAAATTCAATCAGATTATAGTTCAGAAAAGTATAGGATATAGAGGCTGAGTTCAAAAAATTATAGCACCTAAAATACAATTTAGAACATGAATTCACTCCAAACACTCGGTAAAGGGTATAGACACTTATTCATCGTTTTTTACTCACATATATTTTTGACGATAGAAGAATTCCAGGACGTGAAGGCCGAAGGCGTAAGCACGATCTGGGAATTCCTGATCATGGATGTAGGACAGACACCGAGCCACTACCAACTCTGACAATTTTGCAACCCCTAAAAACATTTATCATTATTTATACCATTTGTTGCATGAAATCAACAAAGGTGAAGTGGACTATCCGTATTGCCTGAATAGACACTATAAATTACTTTAAATATCATCACAGATAGACTTCAAGTCTATCATTGAAGACTCAGTCATGATGACTGAATAAAGTATATTTCTAATTTCTGATTCTCTGTATCTTCAAAATATTCCAGGTTGCAATGGATTTATGAATTATGTGAAAAATTATTATGATTTATTTATGATATTTATTTATTATGATTTTATGACTGCCCTGACATCAGGGCTCCGTTTCTCGAATGTCACTTGTCACTATATAGTTCCTATTTGAATAGCATGCATTTCGAATTTACCAGGTGAATAAAGTCACCAGTGATTCAGTTTAGATGAAACCGTCCAACTTTTTGGCGTCAGCTTTACCATCAGAAATAACTTTTACTGAAAAATATTTTCAATTCTACAGATGACAGGGAGATTTGCTGCTTTCATTTGTGCATCATTTGTTATTGGGAATAGTAACAGAATTTTTGAAATATAACTGGTAAAAATTTCACTTGTTATTTTACGAGATCCCTTTTTTCCACAATCCATTGTATGTCGACTGTAAGTCGATTGGTTTTTCCTTGAGCGCATAAATATTAATTAAATAATGAATATATCATGTCAATGTCATTATTGGTTTATCCAAAATAGTAAACATTAGGAGAGATTGTTTTTTTTTTAAATACTTAGGCTGCAGGTAGATAGAAGCCTTAATTATTTAGTAGTCGTTTAATAATGATAATCTCTTCTAGTTTCAGAAGCTGATGGCTTAGTTCAAAAACTCCGCGCTATGATGGCTGATAACCCATTTGAAAATGGGCTGAAGGTAGTATAAACTTGATAAAATACATAACTATACTTTTTTAATTGTCATGTTTAACTCTTGGTTGAGCAAAAAGTACAGTTTGTTTTTATTATAAGATTATTTTGTGTTATATTACAATTGACTTGCTCTTCCAGGTTCAAAGTATACAGTAATTAAGTATGTCCTTGGGAAATACTATTAGCAACAACTAGGTCACTTCAACTTATTTAATCTGCCATTTCAAAATTTTAATCACTACTCTGAAAACTTATTTCTCTATACATGTTTTTTGATTACTAGTAAAATTATTACGTATTATTTTGACAAGCAAAATTTAAATGTCGAGACCTTGTTGATTAAGGTACAACAAAATAGAACCTTGGTACAACTTTGAAACCAGCATAATTGTGCAAAGCCATTTCCCTCCCACGCCCTTAGGAGGGGTGTAACACTAACAATCATTACAGTACCATGAAATGTGAAATCCCAGTTTCAGTGACAAACCGGTAATTAAAATTAACTCATTGTGTTGCATCCCAGGTCTCACTTGTTAAGTGCCACTGATGGCACTTCCAGTGTCATGAAATTGGACTTGCACTACTCTATGTGGGTTAAGTGGAAGAGGGAGCTTGCATGCCTCAACTTCGCCCACAAAACTTTTGTAAAGTATTTACAAAGTGTAAATAAAGGCATCTATCTATCTCCGGGTTAATCTTACATTCTAAATCCAAAGTATCGTTTTCACTGAGACTAGGATTTCAAATTTCTTGTCACTGTTTTTAATTCCCCTCAGTGTGCATACAGCCTTAAGCAATATTGCAATAAATATTTTTTTCTCGATTTATTTAAATTGCATTATTACTACACTGGTGGCTCGTGCCCACGAAATCACGTGAAGTGCTGTACAATAAAAGATACAAGCACTTCACCCATTTCGTGGGTACGAGCCGTCAGTGTCTTACACTTACTACACTGTAAATTCATATTAAACTTGGATATTTACCGTTTGCTGGCATTATTGAGCTGGATAGAAACTTGTTGAATTGATAAAAAATATTGGAAGCCCTTATAATAGTTTCTTTGTGCTTAGAACTCCTGTTAAGAAAAAGTTTGATTAAATATTACGATGGAAACTATATAATAAAAGCAAAGTGTTTCGGAACTGTAACTTTTGTATCAGTTTTTTTTAATGAAATGAAAAAGAACTTTCTATTGATGAATTATTATCAAATGGTATGTTCAAAAGTATGATTTCTTAATAATTCTTGTAGAGTCACGATTACTAAGATTATGACTGATACTTAAGTTACAAGCCATGACATGTATGAATCATAAGATAAATTATTACAAAATGGAATTGATTAGTGGGTACTGTTTTGTAATTGAAAACACCAGTTCGGAACTTGATATTACTGGATTATAATGTTATTTGAAACAGTTGAAAATATTTCTTATAAGTAATAGAATGTTAACTATCCTTCTTTTTCAATATAAATTTACTAGAAATTTGAAGATTAGTTTCACAAATCAGAAACCTTTTTTTAATTTTCCAAAAAACTTGAGGAACCAAAAACTGTACTAGCTCTCTGATTTATCTGTTTAAATATATTTCAAGTTTCAAAAATTATGCGAGCTTTCATGAAACGAACTTCGCCTTGAAAAATTCAGATTGAAAAGCAATTTTGCTGGAATGATAGGCTATTGGTTAAGTTATTATCAACAGTAGAACGCAGTCTTCCAAATTATTGATTTATTCATTCAGTCCAATTCTCGATTTGATCGATCCTTAGGCCTTCCTATAAACTTTTCCAATTTGGAATTCAGAAATTGAACCTACAATCGTAGTAGCAACAAATATTTATCTAATCTATTATTATTATTATTATTATTATTATTATTAAAAATGTGTTGTAATGCAGTTTTTCATTCGTAATGCTCTCAATTGACAATTAAATGAAATAAAACAGACATGATTTCGAAAATGTTTTTATACCAACAGTGGAATCTAAAGCAGAAATTTTTTATTTCCTGAACCAAAATATTTCGCACTTCCAATGCAAAATTAACAAAAATTTTTCGAGCTAGAAAACCAACTGTTGAAGCATGCGGTATTGCACTAATTTTGCAATCATCCCCACACAATTGTAATATTAAATCCATTACCAAACCCCATTCTGAATAAAATAACACTTTTTACCTTCTTGAAGGATGATGCTTTCCTAATTTTGTATGTTTTTTACTATTTCTTCACTTGTTATTTGTATAGCTTGACACTGATTACCGGAAAAGTGATTCCTCTAAATACCGATCTTCGTCTATGATTCCTGACAAAGTTTTTCAGTTTTACTCGTCTTGAAGACAGCACAAGTGGAGTAGCTATCCACTTGCGCTACCGCGCAGGCGCATAAAAATAGACCCGCTCTAATTTGTTACTGTTCGAAAACATTTACTATAGTTTCTACTCACTAGTATTGAAATATAGAGATTAGGTGAATATTTTGGAAAAGGCTTAATATTTTTTATATGAACTTGAAGGTAGGTGACAGTGGTGATCATACTGCAATTGGGAGTTCTACTCAACTCTGACATTAAAAATTTGGTCCGCCATATTGATTCAAGTTTTTTTTAAATGGTCATGTGATACTTGATTTCCTTAGTCAGTGAGATGCAGGATGGGTGAAAAGTCTGGAAACAGCTCTATATTCTTTTATAACAAGGTAATTTGAAGTCAGGTGGAATTGGGAATATTAAATATATTGGGTCTGCCATCTTGGATCCACCATATTGTATCAAAGTTGATTTTTTTATTAAAAGGTCATGCTATAAGTTTACAGAATATGATTTCAATGGCATGTAACTATTCAATTAATTTATATTATTTGCCATGAATTTTCACAATGAAATAGAGACCCATTGTGGTTGGAAAAAATGACGACGGTGAAAACTCATGACTAGTGAAATTGTGGGAATAAATGTGATGCATCAGGCAGTCGGTGGTAAGGACGGGGCCTGGAAACATTTACTGCAGATGCACCCTAAAAAAAATGTAATAAAATGTTGGCACTCACTTTACTCTAAATGGGAGACTCTCGCAGGAGTGAGAAGTCATGAATTTTCACAGTCGTCGACATTGTTTCTCTTCCAACCACAATGGGCCTCTAATTATGAAAATTCATGGCAAATAATGAAAATTATGTTGATCCATTACGGGTGTATTTCAAGATGAACTGATTGTCGGAAACTGTGATCGATATGTCAAACCAGTTTGAGGATATTCTATCAATTTTAGAAATTCACTCCAAATCAGTTTACGTCTCGAAAATGGGTTGACTGATTCATTTGCAGTCTTACCATTTCTTTATTTTTTAATTCTTCCTAGTTGAATGTTGGCAATTATAGAATATTACCGTAAATTTAACTCCAGTTGATTTTTATTCTCTTTCTGTTGCAGACTGAAAGGATAGATGGTGTCGAGAATGAGACCAATCGACAAGTAATATCATATGAACTAAAAAACTTTTTAAAGAAAAATATTTGCATTTCAACGGTTCCTGTGTCCCGACTTATGAACGGCGAAGGCGAAGAGAAAGAAAAACAACGGCTTAGTAATGGCGAAAAAAATTCAACCAAAGAAAATGAAGAGAAACCGCTAAGTAATGGCAAAGCCGATGAAGAAAATATGATGTTTTCTAAGAATGAGAATTTTGATAATGGATATGATGAAGAAGATGAAGAGTACGAAGAAGGTAACTTAGTGATCGATGAAGATGAAGAAGAGGAACTTAAAATTTCCAAACAAAAACAACAAGAAGAAGACGAAGGAGATTATCCGTCAATGGATGATTATGACGAGGATAATTATTTCAATCCAATGATGGATTGTGTGATACTTGAAGAAGGGGTAAGTTCATTAAATTAATAATTTTATTTCTTTTCATTTATTATAAATAAATGAATATTTGAAAGTGCATAGTGCATAAATGAAATGAATTCATTTATTTCGGTGACTTAATATGTGGTGATCCTTAATGGGCTTTTAATAGTGCTTCAGTTTTAATAGTCACCTATGTTTTGAAATCAAAAATTATGTTTTCAAATGAACTTTTTAAAAGAACTATAACTCATACCTCCGTTTGTGGAAAATGAGGTTATCTGGCGAAGTGGAACAACCATTGGGTCTCCCCACTATTAAAAGCCATACGCTAAATAAAATTAATAATAATGGGCTTTTTTATTTCTTGAAGCATTCATGTAGGCCAAATTGTAATTAAGTTATGAAAATGAAGAACTGACCCTGTTCAAAACTTCTGTTCCTATTATTTTTTATCAAGAAAGGCCAATCTTTATTGTGGAATAAATCAATTAAGCACAAGCAGTTTGCGTACTTGGTATAACAAATAGTATAACTCAGTGTAACACTAACAGGATTTCGCGAACGTTTACGGTTACGCAGCGCGCCTTGTGTAACGTCAGCCTAGATATCAATATCTTAGTATATTAAACTCATATCTCAATAAATAATTAATATTTCATATTTCAATAATTATGGTTCATGAATTTCTCTGTAAAACTAATTTACAAAAACATACTTGCTAATGAATTTTGATACTTTTTCAAGTGAAGCTTGTATTCACATTCACAATCCATTCAATGATTCATAGATTTTTGTGCCACAAATACATATATTGTCTTATTTTGAATTTTCAAGTAATCATTTTCACGTGTAATTATCTCCACTTACACGCTTCATTTGATCCATAAATGTCGAAAGTTTGTACATTACATAGAATTGAATCTATTGTTTAGGATTGTGATGGATGTACATGAAATGCAATTTTGTTCTTTCATTACAGGCGAAGTTAGGACTCGCAGGTCCTCTCTTACACTTAACCTTAACTAATATTCACTTTGTTACTAGGGCTATAAATGAAAGTACATTTTTCTCACAACTAGTTTCAAACTATTAATAGTCAGTCATTTTAAGTGAAACTCTATTAATAGTTGAAAACTAGCTGTGAGAAAAATTAAAATGAACTCATTTCAAGGGTACTGTGATTAATTGATAATTTATTATGAAATTCAATATATTATCCAGGAATGTGATAGAAATGCAATCTATTATTCAGGATTCTGTTAGAAATACATGAAATTTAATCCATTTTTCAGGACGAATGCCTTCGGTTCGACGATAAACCGAATGAATCAGATGACAATGCGCCGCCTCCATCAGTCCCAGCCGTTAATGGAGTTACCATCAGCACAAACATGGAGCAAGCGCCTGTCAGAAAACGTAAGAAACGTACTCCATCGAAAATCCTGTCCGATGCCGTGAATGAGGAATGCGAGGTGATTTGGTCGAATCCCAACGAGAATGGTAACTGCAAAGTTTGCCGAGGCCATTGTCCTGGTCCAAAATGTCGCAAATGTCAAGCTGTCGAGGTGAGTTTCAAGATTTCAACGAGAAAAGGAAAACTATCGATTTGAATTTTTGCTTGTATACTCTTATTCAGATTCTTCCGCATGCTCATTGAATTTATGGGTTGAAATGATCCGCTTAAATAGTTTCCAGTCTCAAAATGTGAATTTTTAAAGAATTTATAGGTATTAATGATAATTTGGCAATTTTAGGCTAGAAACTTTCATTAATCTTCTAAAATATTAAAAATCTTGAAGTGTTTGTTTGGAGTGAAAAATTGTTACTATGAAAGATAAGCAACAAACATAATAACCTGGATTGTATTCTAAATTGGAAAAGGGGCAGTTCTGGGTTTAACCCTGTTTAACCTTACCATTAAGTATTATTTGTAAATAACTGAACAAATAATTAAATAATAAGTAAGAGAATAAATTGACGAAAATCTTGATGAATGCTATAGTCTGGTCGAGCAAAGAAGACATTTTGGCAAGATGTGAAAATGACTCCAGCTTGGTCGATATTGGTTTAAAAATTATAAATTTGGTCTCAAATTGTAGAGTAGAATGTTTTCTGAAATTTTAGACCAAATTTATAATTTTTGAATTGAGCTGGAGTCGTTTTCCATCTTGTCAGAATGTCTACTTTGCTCTACCAGACTATATCAAACTGTCTGAAGAATTTTTCATTCACTACAAAATTTTATAAAATGATAGGCGGTAATGCTACAAGAAAATATTTTCTTCAGGCGGGAATCTAACCCAGCAATTCCTGGTTTCCATTCTGGTGAACTAAGAACTTGTCCACCAGACATATATGTATACATTTTAGGACCTTTCAGAAGGATTAGGCCAATCTTCATAGGCCAATTCCTCACCCCAAATAGTGAAGAAACTTACATTGGTCATATCATACCCCCAGAAATGCTTTGTTACAATGTAACAATGGCGGAAGATTTCACATTTATCATCAAGTCTATAATATTACAAACTATTTATTGGTTCTATTGAATCTCAGCTAATTTTATATTTAAAATTATCATTCTGGTTCCTTGTTCGAGCTTCTAAAAATATATAAAATTATAGTCTTCATGAAAAATTCACCGTCTTTCGCCATTTTTATCTTAGTAACAGCATTTCTGAGGCTAAGTCCTATGGATCTTATTTCACTACTTTGTGCAAGTAATCAGCCTAGAACGTTTGGCACCTTCCTCCTGAAACACCTTGTTTATCGCTCAATATGAAAACTGCATTTGTCAAGATGGCTGCTGTTCTTTTGAATAAATTGGCTCAACAGCCCATGAAGGGCTGTGAGTTTCATATTCACTTCACTATACAACAGAGGTGAATAATCATCAACCAGGATAAAGGTAACGTGAGGTTAGCACGTTGATCCTCTTAACCATAAGCTAGCTTCCGTAACCAAGTGATGGCGTAGAAAACCTCTGAATATCATGCAGTTAATCAGTTGAGAGTTTAATGCAACAATTACTATTCCTCCAGAGACGGGAAACTTTACTAACCGCCAGACTTCCAAAGTGGTTCCTTTTGAATGAATAGATTGCTTATTTTAGAGTGTATGATATCTGATATGTGCTAGCACATTCATTTAATCTCCTAAATGACTACTTGGTGCTCTTGATAGAATAGCGGCCATCTTATCAAAAGCTCTTATCATCTTGAGCAACATATACTAAAATTGTTCACCATAAATTCCACATTTGTTTCCTTTTTAGAATATCAAATTGTGATTGAATTTTTATTTCCATTTGTTTGATATCAAACTCAATTTGCATTTAAGTACAGTACAGTACAGGAGAAACATAATCTTCTTTGATCAAAATTGGGATCGAAATAGTTACTATGCCTGGATAATAGGACTATGCCTGTTTTTCCGATCTCCATCATTATTATGATTGTGTATCATGAATAAATTATATGACATGATTAGATATTATACGAATGTACAATTGAAGGCTAAGACTGGAAGCTAATTGAGTGAAATATCTAGAGGTGAACAGGCTTTTTGTAATTTCTTGTCTCATGTTTGAAGCCTTTGCATGCTTGTAGATTGAATTGATAGTGATCTTCTTTGTTCAGGTTTTAGGGCTCTATTAGATTTCACTTGGCTTTGCTTTGCACTTGCATTGATGTTCGGTAGTTACTTATCTGATAATTTAGTAAACTCTCAAATTTAGTCGCCAGGGGGATTGCAGTTACCACGAATCCATGCACTTTTAATTGTATAAAAAGTAAAAGATGTCACACAAAGTATCTGAAGAAGAAACATGTAACCAAATTTACTATAAAGGGTCGAAAATGGAGGCTTGATTCTAATTTTACATGACATACTATACATGGTACTTCATCTTCTGAAAATTGAATTTATATCGTGCCATTCACAGGAGTTGGATGTTCTGAAAAAAATAATAATAAATTTAATATTTTGTTTAAGCGTTTCATTGGTACAGAAATACTCCTTTTAAATCATTGCATTGTCTCACTCGCGGAACTCTTAGCACTCACGCAATTATGTCCAGCATGTGATGTCCATTTTGGACAATACATTATTGATTGGCCTCAGCTCTTGGCAACATATCTTCAATCTGGGGAAGTGATGACGGATTGCGATCTTTAGATCCTCCAATGTACTTTGTATTAACGTTGTTTTAAAGAATGCCAACAACAATACAAACATCAAGTCATGAGACCGAGGAATGACGCCGAATCTGGATACGATTCGTCCTAGAAACAAGTTACAAATATTAGTCATTGTTGCCCAAGATTCCCAAACACACATTCTGTGTCTAAAGGTACGATTCCCAAGCGACTGCTCGAGCCGCTCCGCTCGAGCTGCCTGAGTCTAAATTCGCTGCTAGAGCTGCCCAGCTCCAGCTGCACTGCTCTAGCCATCACAAATCTATTCACATAACTATATTAAAAATGTTTACTCTGTTATCAGCGCTAATAATGTAAACTAAATCAATAAATAGTGAAATTTACTTGAAATGGCTTAAAAAGGGTGAATTTCATCATTTATTCATTTAATATACATTAGTAGCCATAATAACAGAGTAAACATCTATAATATAGTTATGTGGATAGAGTTGTGAAGGCTAGCAGCGAATTTGGAGCCGCGCGGCTCGAGCAGTCGCTTGGGAATCGTACCTTAAGAATCTTGATTGTTGCCCATTCTGGTCCCGTAATAATTTTTAATACTGGGCTTTCAAGATTTGAAATTAATATGATCTAACAGATATTTCTGTACTAATAAAACTTTTGTAGAACAAATGTTACATTTTTCATGATTATTTTGAAAACTTCCGATTTCCGTGAATGACCCGACATAGATGAGGGCGAAGTAAAAATATACGCGCTTTCCAAAATTAAAACTATTCTAATGCATAATAGTTACAATTTTAAACTCACATCAACCAGTTACCAATTTCGAGGTTACTTAATAAACATTGCAATACAGTAAGAAGGTTATGTTCCTCAAGAAACTAATATTCTAATGACCAGTATAATACAGTTTTATCTAATATCATGCAAAATGTTGTAAAATCTTGGGCTTGTGGTAGTATGTTAATTTGTTTTCGAATGGGTCCTCTTTCAGTATTATCAAAGTGCATAATTCCTTCAAAAAATGCAAATATGATTACAGAAACTTTTCAATAAGTTTTTTTAGAATACTTTAACAAGGAATTACATATTTCCATTTACATCCAATTAAAATAATCGTATTCACATTTCAATGTCTCACCTCAGATGAATAAACGACATTCACTAACATATAATTAATGGAATTAACACATAATACACATTATTTTATGTAAAATTTACTAGAAAACCTTATGCGTCGGCTTTGATCTTTATTGTTTTTGTTCCTTTTCTGTTTATTTATGTTGAACGGTGATATTTCTATGGTATTGATTTAATAATTAGAAATAAGTTCATGTTATTGTTATATTACCTAATTTCTTAATACAGAGTGGGGCAGAGCCGACTGACGAGTTTGAAAGGGTTATAAAAAATTAACTGATCGACTTGGAAAAAAAATTGTTCAGCTCATTAAATTCAGCATGAAATATAGTTTTTATTACTGATATTTTTATATATCAATTAAATGGCAGCCATCAGCAGCGATACACTAAAGTAACCGATTTTTTAAGTTTTCAAATCCATTTGGAACAGTGCGATTGGTAGGGCAATTCTCTGATTTTCTTCCTAGTTCTTCCAATATGTGTGTGCGCAAGGTTTGAAAACTTCATCATTAAGGTATTCCCATAAAAAAACGCATACACTTCGCATCGGGTGAGCGCACCTCACGTCCTCCCTCATGTTGTTCATGTTGTCATCACCTCCAATGTCACCTCCAATGTTTTTCTATGGGGCTATCATCAACTTTTCAAATCTTGCCTAAACATCTTAGAAGAACAGAAAGAGAAATTCAGATAAGAGATCCAGGCCCAACCAATCGCACTGTGCCAAAATGGGTTTGAAAACTTCAAAAATTGGCTACATCAGTGTATTGCTGCTGATGGCCGCCATTCAACTGATATGACTTTTTAAAATATTATCAATAAAAACTATAATTCACACTTAATTGAATGAGCGGAAACATTTTTTTCCAAGTCGTTCGGTTCATTATTTATAACTCTTCAGAACTCGTCAGTCGGCTCTGCCCCACCCTGTACTTAATCTAGTAATATTTTTTCAATATATTGTTTTGTTATTTATCTTATTTTTTTGAATGGAGACAAAATTATTCAGGATTTCATTTACAATAATCATTTCTACATCATCCAAACTATTGTTTAATAGTGCATGAAATTCAAATTATCTCTTCAAGTTTTAGTGGACGGAAATTTAATTGGTTGTCTTGGAGACTACTTTTAATGACATTCATGAAAAACGTTTTACTACTACTACTACTATCACACCCGAATCTTATTCTGATTTTCATAATTCCAGACTCAGTCAACATGTTAAACCCAGTAAAAATGTTATCTTTCCTGTTCACTATTCAATCAAAGGTGAATAACTTGAAACAGTGATTTGATTGGAACTCCATATTTTGTGAATGCATAAATAATCTGACGAACTGTGAATCGTTCCAATGCTTAATTTGAAAACTTTTTCTTCAATATTTTAATTTTTTATTAAGTTTATTTGCATCAGAGATTTTTATTCTTTAAGAACTTCGAAACGGGTGTTTCAAAAAGTTCAAAGTTTGAGGGAGAATATTTTTAGCATAGGGAACATTGCCATTTTAAAATACAATGTACAGTAAGTTAGCTCTATTTCACTATTATTTATAGTCTGATTGAGCAGAGAAGACATTAATTCACAATGGCCAAGTAAGAGTGTCTGCATGTGCAGCAGTTCTGAAAAAATTGGTGTGAAATCACTTCTGCCAACATACCGCTAGTGTCATGTTAGAGAGTCAGATGGTAGGAGTGGGACTATTTTCATTTCGACAGCTGACAGCATTGAACAGCTGCGATTTTGAAGGAATGTCTCGATTGCTCGATTTGACTACACCAGTATCAATTTGTGTGAGGAGTGTGAATGTTATAGTGAAATTTTTTCTTTCAATTGATGAGCTTTTTGAAGTTTTCCATTATTCGAATTTCCAGTTAGTGTGCTTTCATGCCCGACCCAACATAGCACACAAAACATAACATATACAAAATGTTGTGTTGGGTCTATTGTGAAGTTGTTTCACTACTCCAATACTAAAGCCGCCCACTCGTTTGAGCGAATATTTTGTCGTGTTGTGTTGGGTCAGGTGTGAATACATGGTAATCAATATCAAAAGTTGAAAAAAATCAAGTTATGACCATAAAGGTACTATTCTCGAGCCGCGCGACTCAAGCTGCCAGGCTCTAAATTCGCAGCTAGAGCTGCCCTAGCTGCGCTGCTCTAGCCATCACAACTCTATTCACATAACTATATTGTAGATGTTAACTCTGTTATTTAGGGCTACTAATGTATACTAAGTCAATAAATAGTGAAATTCACCCTTTTCAAGTCATTAAGTATTAAGTATCAAGTCACCATTGTTTGGTGCCCCGTCCCCAAGCTGGACTGCTTGAGCATCAGGATAGGTTAGACAAGTCCTTACAACAGACCCAAAAAAAAAACATTTTGTGTATGTGGTATGTATTTTGGGTGTTCGAATTGTGTGGTGTTAGGTTGGGTCAGGGGTCCACCTAACTGGAAATTCGAATAATGAATAACTTCCAATTATCATACAACGTTCATCTTTTGAAAAATCTTACCTGAAAGTATATTGATACTAAGTTACAGACACAAATGAATACTGTGATAGTACTGGTACATATGTGTTATGGAAAATTCTTTGAAAGAGAGTAAAATAGACCTTATAAATTATGAAAGAAACTTGAGACACTGTCGCAATTAAATTAATTTTAGTATATTGAAAATTAAAGTGAAATTGCGACAACGCCATAAATTTATTTCATCATGAAAAGGCTCACTACATCAAAATTTTCACTAATAAACTATATTTCCAAGTGGGAATATTCCCTGTGCCAAAAATATTATTTCTGAAACTTTGAAGTGCGTCCTTTTTGAAACTCGTTATTTGTAAATGCATAAATAGAATCTCCATATATTGAAGTAGACAACGAAATATATAAATAGACAAAGGACTTCTGCAACTGCAATAATATTGACCAATGTACTAAATAGCAAGTGAGATCCATTCAATAAAACTGTTCAAAAAAAACTGTGCCCGGACCGGAAATCGGACCCGGTAACCCTCAGTTGCCGGCCGAGTGGCTGAACCACTTGCCTACCAGGCAGCTCTCTGGACAGCCTATTTAGTATATTGGTCAATATTTGCAGTTGCAGAAGTCCTTTGTCTATTTATATAGAGATTTAGTTTAAGTAGTCAGCAATGTTTTGAAATCAAAAATTATGTTTTCAAATGAACTTTTTAAAAGAACTATAACTCATACCTCCGTTTGTGGAAAATGAGGTTATCTGGCGAAGTGGAACAACCCTTGGGTCTCCCCACTATCAAAAGCCAAACGTTAAATAAATAAATAAATTTAATAATTATTCTTGATTATCCAGCAGTTGGTATACTGCAATATCTAATAATTCTTCCATCTTGAATATTCCAATCCTTTTCGTGCAGTTTTTTTTCAATTCCTAATCTTGAAGGTATTCAATCCCATGAAATACCATAATTAAGAAACTTCGATTTTTCAATAACTTTATCTCTTATTGTGTAGGCTATGTTTGAAAACTACAACAATAAATTGTTTCAGTGATTCCCGTTGAAGCTATTCTTGAAGAGTTTCAAATTGTACATTTTTTTATCTTTTGTAATAAAATAAGTCGTATTGTAAGATGTTGAAATCAAAAACTAAGACTCAATCGTTTATCTTCTTTCAATTCACTTCATTTGTAAATTTATCTAAAGCCATGAATTATCGATATTTTATCATCGATATTGAACAATCAGTTCAATATTCGAGATAAATACATATTATCGGACATTTTCCTTTCTCAGGTACAAGGTCGCAAACGTTATGTATGTTTGCTTTGTGGCAAAACTATAAATCATATGG
Source organism: Sogatella furcifera (assembly GCA_017141385.1). Lineage (NCBI taxonomy): Eukaryota > Metazoa > Arthropoda > Insecta > Hemiptera > Delphacidae > Sogatella > Sogatella furcifera. The sequence goes on along the minus strand of CM029560.1, from coordinate 16,139,928 downwards.
GGAATTTCGGGCAACATGTGAGATCCCACGTATCGCCAATTTGTCACATATGTCACAAAACATTCAAGATGTTGAGAGCTCTTGAACAGCATATGCAGTCCCACAAGAAAAAGTTGGAAATTACCACGGTAAGTAGTTTCAATTTCTTCCTGGCTTCTATCATCATCTTTCATGAGAGTTTTTTGGCAAATTTGAGATGTGTTTGTGTCCCATATTGCATGCATTAAAAATTATGCTCCAATCAAAGCCATCAACAACATATCCACAATTATACAGAGTGTTTTTCAGGAGGAATCTGCCAAACTTCTCATGCTGGCTCCTTTCATCGGGTACAGAATTGAAAAAAATTACAGTCAAGGTACAGGAAAAAAAGTTTCTTTGAACATTACCTACCCCCAGAAATGCTTTGTCTAAAGCAAGATTACAATGACAGAAGATTGTACATTTTTCATCAAATCTATAATTTTTTGAGTAGGTATAACAGACTCCAGCTAAGTTGGTGGGTGGCGGATGCCTGCTATGCAAGAGTATATTGAGTTAAGAGCGACCTCAGCTAAATCTTTACACTCTTGCAGACCACTTTCAGACAGTCTTACGTCAACCGCCAATTTCGTTGGCGTCAGCTATACCAAACTGATCATTTCCTATAAAAAATTCACTTTTATATCACTGTAAAATAGAAAAATTGAGCTTTTTTAACATACTTCATCCAAATTAATTTCAATGATGATTTAATTTACAAACTTTCAACTAGTTTTATCGAGTTTCTCTGCTTATTTAATGTATAAAAGTTATAAATCTGGTACCCCCATGAACATTTCAATAAAATTATGAATATGATTAAGAGAACATACTATTTTCGATCGTTGTCATCTCGGCAACAAAGCATTACATCAGTGCAATGGGGTGTTCGGCAGATTCTCCTGAAACACTTTGTATAATAGATTGAATACCGAAAAATAGTGTGTTGATTAGTTGAATTCATTATTGCTAGATTATTAAGTTTCTAACTTGAATTTCAGCTACTGCACAATGGTAGGCTTAAAAATTTTTCGTATAGGCTAATTTGAAGTGAATTAATTACTAATTATAGATGTTTGACAAATTGACTAGTTGGTAATCCCTCACATAAAATGTCACTCAATTTTATTCCATAATTATAATATTTATAATACTCAGTCCATCATCATCATGATAATGAGTACTCTCAAATTGGACGGCCTCGAGTTAACGATATGATATATTTTTCCAAGTATAATCCAAACCATATAAGGTCTTGATCAGTCTTTATTGTTATCTTAATTCTGTTATGCTTCACTAAACCAACAATTGTATAATATTACCAATCAACATCTTACAACAATAAAAACCGTACATGAATGAGTTCATCCTAATCAAGATTATTGTCTTTTGTTTTCAAATTATATCAATTTCAATTGCAATTCTAAGTATGATTAGCTGATTCAAATAGCTGAACCCGGTTAGTGCAATCATTCTTCCATTAGGTCTTTAAAGTTTGGAGTTTGAATCTTGTTCTGAATCAATCCAGCAGAAGGAATAACCTTGTTTTTATACTCTTTGTTTGTTCTATATTTTTTCATTTTGTGAATATGGAACTTGAATTATATTTTTTGATGAATAATATTTTACTTGAATATAGCCTACTGTAACTTACTCTTGTTAAACTTATTAATCAATTATTACTAGAAAAAATTGCCACAATTCAGAAAATAAACTTGAGTTGAGGTTGTCATTTTGTGTTTTATTTTTTAAATCAATGATACTTTTTCCGTTAATAGCAGTAGGTAGTGCAATAGAGTACTTGTGAGATGGGAATTAGATTGGTTGTAAGCATGATTTTATGTTACCTTACCAAACCTTGTGATCTTCAGCATGTGCATGCTTTCCATGCAAATGTTTTAGATTAAGTTTATAATTAGATTATTATTGGTTTGAGAGATCATGGGGAAGACTGACAAATTTTAAATAGTTCATTTTAGGGAGGATAAAATCATCATAGTTAATAATATGTACCAATAATATCTCTCAACCAATAACAAAATTATTTTCAAAATTTTCATTTTTCCAAGCTTTCACCTGGTTTTGTTTGAATTTCATCGTGGAGAAATAATTTCACAATGCATTCAATTTGTCTTTTCCTATTTACTTTTGTAATCCTGGATTTCATCTTGACACGTTGAACTGGATAGGGCTAATGCATTACAAATTTAATCTTGGTTGAATTGCTGCAACCCAGAATAAACCTATGTTCCTTCAAAAAGCTTGTAAATTTCAATTGCTGTTTTATCTAATTTATCATTCAGGTTAATTCAAGTATGCAATAGTAATTTTGTTAATATACATTCTTACTAATAGTAGGCAATTTTTTTTCTTCAGAAACTCGTAAGAATTTATAACTCACAACGGTCTATCATCTTACAGTATTCTCTCCCTCTGAGATACAAAGTTTCTAAACCTAGATAAAGCATAGTTTCATGATAGAAAAATTGTTGTCAAATAGTAATAATACAAATAGACTTGATTCCACTCATTGCAGTGAAACCTGCATTTTTGAAATGGTTGTAGAAAATAATCGAAGCCGATGAAGTTGAGGAATGAAGAAAGAATACAATATTTCCAAATAGCGTTGTGCTCGGTAACTACTTGCTCCCTGTTATTTGAAAAAAAATCCCAATGAGCACGTTGCTCGAATTGAGTGGTTTCTGTTCAATTTGTTGAAAGGCTTCATCACTCGAGTATCAGAAATTTTGTTCATTTAGATAAACAGGTGAGATGTAATAATAGAGAAATGCTCCTTGATGATATGTTAGGTTACCAAAAATCGCCTACAAGGATGTCTCAATCAGGAATGACATTTAATATGAATGTTGTTTCTTTAGTGGGTTTAAATGTAGATTATGATGGTAATATTGAAGTATCCATTCGTTTATTTTTCATATTCATTTCAATAATTCATGTTTGATTGGTTCACCCTTCACTTGACTTCTCCAATTTCCTGATACTGGTATAATTGTAAATTTCAAATTAATTTTATCAAATATGTCAGAAACTGTGTTAATCATTCCTTTGGAAATAAATTTTTCCAAGTTATGACTCGTGGTTTTAAAGATTTGATGCCAGAAGGTAATTGAGTATTCATGCTATTCTATAAACCAATGAAATGTGATATGATTAAATCTTCATGTGTCCTCATTGCAAGTTCTTTCAAGAATGTTACATGGATATGAAATGTCTTGTATCATGAAAAGCATGTTTTGTTTTCGATTGTTCCAACAATTTTATTCTTGTATCTCCTTTAATGTAGCATACCATCTTGAAAGGAATTCGACAAACAGATTTACTAATAATCTCTACAATGCAAAAAATCTTGGTCTCTTTCATAAAGAAAACTATTATAGTCGTCCACAGATCATTGGAATGGTCAAGGACGACCAATTCTTCCGACACCACTCCCTGTTTCTCCCTCCGGTGATGCCGCTTCGTACTTAGGGGTTGCTAGTAAGAGAGTGTGTGTGAGAGAGAAGGAGTGATGTTTTGTTTGGGTGAGGGTGGACAACAGTGGCAACAGGGCTCAGCAATCCCGTGACCTTGGTCATTCCAATGATCTGTGGTCGACTATAGCTGAAGTACTTGCAAACTGAAGTACTTGCAACCAGTATTCTAATTCCAACGGGTTGTTCTGTGAGGAATCTTAGCAGTACAAATAACTGTGAATATAAATAAAATAAAATTTTATTTCCTTTTGCAAAAATATAAAATTGCTACAATGTACAATGAAAATAATACATAAATCGTATGCAATATTCTAAATCTTCTTTACTATGAAAATAAAATTTTATTGGATGGATAATGTATATATTAATGTCAGTGTAAGTAACTTTAATTATTTTCTCTATTCTTGTTCAATAGAAGAAACGTCGAAAACAGAAGACGCCTATCAAGATCGAGCCAGCGGTTAATATAGAGGAGCCAGTTACAGGTGATGACGGCGAAATCGAGGGTCTCGACTGTTTTCTTCCTCCTAATGAGAACAGCATGTCTCCGCCGTACGAGACCAACGGTGACATTTGCGAACTCCTGCAGGTCGATATACTCGCCAAAACAGATGACATTATGCCCAACGGTAAGGATGATTCACATGTCAACAGATACAATGAAGACCTCGAGGAGGCATACAAAGAAGATGGTGAAGTCGAATTCACTGACGAAGTAGATGTGAGCGAACAGATCAACGCAATAGATCTGTCCGTGTCAACCGGACATGGCGGTCAAATATTTCGCTGCGAATTCTGCTTCGGTACAAACTGTCAACCTCAATTGTGCACTCGAAGCAAAGTAGAAACCGTGGAAGACCGCACTACCTACGAATGCCTAATCTGCGGTAAAGTAATTGTCAATCACAAGGGCAACTTCAAACAGCATGTTCGTTCGCACACTGACTTCTGCTGCAAGGTGTGTGGGAAAAAGTTCAGCGATTCATTAAAGCTGAGAAAGCACTCTGAGCTGCATGCAAAAAAGAAGACCTATCAATGTGGCCAGTGCCCAAAGGCATTCCGGGTTGCGCATCATCTAGCAATGCACAAAGAACGGGAACATAAGGCCGAAAAGAAGTACAATTGCACAAACTGTGATAGTGTTTTTATAAGTCGCGGTGAGCTTATGTCTCACATCAGATGGTATCATATGGGACCCGAACGTCCATTCAAATGTGAACTCTGTCAAAAAACATTCGCTTACAAAAACAACCTCAAAATTCATATGCGTATCCACACAAACGACAAACCGTACGCTTGTAAAGTTTGCGGACGTGCGTTCACGCAGTCGAGCAGTCTTAAAATGCATATGGCTGTTCATTCTAACAACCGCAACGTTTTCAAATGTGGAGCATGCGACAAATCATATCCCTACGCTAGCAACCTGAAACAGCATGTGAAGTCGGCTCACTCTGGCTTGAATCCGGCGCGGCGCAAGTCGACCACATGCGCTTGCCAACTGTGTGCCAAGGCATTCACACACAGGAACAGCCTGAAAGCGCACATGCGCACAGCTCATCCCTTTTACGATTACGCCAAAATGGAGGAACAGACAGAAAAAGTCAAACAGAAACCGGCCAATCCTCTCTCGAAATTGACTTCGCGCAACGACAATAAGTACCGGCCACATATTTGCCCGACTTGTGGAAGAGGTTTCACACAGCGTGGTAGTCTCAGTACTCATATGCGTGTTTTACACAACTCATACCTGATTCCAAAGCCGGTGGCTAACAAAACGCTTCCTTTTCTGGCTACCCTTTTGCCGCCGGAAATATCAGTTGTAATGAATCCGATCTTACCCTCAGCCACTGCCACTTCGACCGACCAGCCTCAGCCGCAGCAGCCTGAGCCCTCAGAGAGCGAGTCGCCTCAACAGAGCAGGATCGATGTTTCACAATTCTTCAATTGTAACCTCTGTGGATCCTTGTTCACTCACTACGAACATTTGGAAAGTCACATTTGTATTAATAGTGTGTAGATCGACTGAACAAATATCAGTTCATGTATCTACGGCCTCAACTACGGTTTTAGCAACTCAGAGTTGCTAATGAAAACTTGTCAGTAGCATTTCCCTTGCGCGGCATGTCATTTTGTGAATGAACTTTGTAATTTTCAACTATTACCAGGCCAATAATGATTACTTTTTCCTTTCTAAAGATTTGAAAGTTGGATTTTTGGCCAAAATTAGCTTTAATGAAGTAATTAATTCATTAAATGAAGTAATCTTCAACTACAGAAGGTTATATCTCAGTTTTCATTACGTGTCTATTGTACAGTATATACTGTATTGGATAAAATGTCCAATTATTGTGAACAATTGTTCTCACATTGTTATATTTTTGTCACTTGATAAACTTATTTGTATTGTTGTATTGAAACTTTCTCATTTATAAAGAAAAGTTAGTATTTCTTTATAGAAAATAGGAAATCATTTATGTGAATCAACTTTTCATTCTTTTCCACGCTTTTTTCATTAGTTCGAACTTCGAAGGTAGGATTTTATTCTACTTGGATCATTTAAAAATCTATATTTTAATTTTAATAATTATTGTGTTACTTTGCAATCATTATCATCATGACTTCTCTTTGGCATTCTCTTTGATATTCATGTATCTTGTTACATATTATGTTCAACCCTGGAAACGGCCATTCTTGTATAATTATGTCATCTTGCGTGAAGAGAACGGCCATAGTACCATTACAAGTATTTGCAACCAAGGTAATCCGGGAGTGTTTTTTGAAATTGACTGATAATCAGAATTTCAAATTTTATACCAAAGTTTTAGAAGGGTCCAATAATATTGATCATCACAAAATTAATAATGTAATTAATCCACAATATCATCACTAAACGGATTTCAAAATAATCACAATATTTTCCAGTCTAGATAGCGACTTTTATAAATTTGTCTATATTTTGAAAATTAATCGTCATTTCTATGGTACATTTTTCAACTACTCTGCTCACTGTTGTAGGTTTTGATACTTGTGATTAGTGAATGTTTCTAAAAATTAATTTTAGATTGAATATGGCCAATTCTAGGGTTGGATTACATCCAGCCAAAATTAGGTTAATGTCGATGTATCGTATTCCACGATTGTTCAGTTCAAAAAAAGACCTGAAAATGTTTTCTGTAGTTTTAAGTTCGAATATAACATGTACATATTAACAGGGTTTCCACTGAGATGAAAATAGCTTATTCCCTGATTGTTTATTGTTTGTTGCCGTATTTCAACAATACAGACTTTATTTCAAAATAGACTTTGTTGCTTGTTGTAATTTTCAAAACAATGTTATAGTGTAAGTTGAAATTCTTGTTCAATAATTATTTATTGATGTAATTCCTATCGATGTTTAATAATGCTTTATTCAAATAAGTGAATTATATAAAAGATGTTATTGAAACTTTAATTTGTACATTTAAAGCAATTCCTCCAAAGGGCATTTCAAAGAAATGCATTTGTATTGTTTGGAAGAATATAACAGCGGCAGCTTCATTGTTGGGAAAGACGGTTGGCATCATTTATGTCAAAAAACCAAAGATTGATCATATTTGTATTCCAAGTTGGCTATGAAGCTTTAAATCATATTGAAGTTCAGTACTTAAGTACTTGGTAATCGCGTTTTTTTTATCTGAAGTATATTAAATATGCTATTATGAATGTGGAAAGAGGAGAATTCCATGTTTGGAAACCCTGTAAAATTCAACTAATTGTTGAATAGAACTGAAATTTAATTAAAATTTGTTTAATTTCTCACTAAAATTACTTATTTGTAAGTGTAATTTATAAAATTTCTTGTTTGTAAATGTCTGTAACATTTGCAATGTATCTTTAAATCAAGTTTAGCTTTAGATTGTTTTTCCATCATTAAGAAAATATTATTAATTTATAAGATCCGTTGAATTTGACATATTTTATAATATTCTCTGGTTGTATTGATTCAATCGGTTTATCTCTTAACTCTACGTTATTCAATGTTTGAATTGTTCGAAAATAATCTTATCTTTAATTAATTTTTATTATAGGCCAACGGGCTCATTTAGATGCAATATTTGAATTTGTTTAAATATTGATTCAAAAAGAGCGTTTTGATATTTCATATTTGGAGGTTTATTCCAATGAAAAACTGAAGATAAATCAATCAATATGTTCATCTGACTTTTCGATTTAATTTATTAAGAATGATGTCACCCATGTGTCTTCCTCTAAATCGCTGGCACGCATCAATACTGTCTATGTAATTCACTATTGTAATCTGGTACTTTCTAGCGAGATGGGAAAATTAATAGTTCGGTTAATATTGGATCAAAAATTATAAATTTGATCTCAATTTGTGGAGAAGAATGTTTTCTACAATTTGAGACCAAATTTATAATTTTTGAACCAATATTTACCAAGCTGGAGTCATTTTTCCATCTTGTCAGAATATATCCTTTGCTCGACAGACTATAATAGTGAATAGCATGGACAGAGTTGATGCGTGCCAGTGCAGTAGAGGAAGACACATGCATGACATCATTTTTCATTTATGAGATCGGAAAGTGTGATTTACATTTTGAAGTATTCAATTTCAATTTTCCCTTTGAATAAGCCTCTTCATTTGATGTATTAAAACCGGCGCACTTTTTTAATCACTATATGGTTTCAGTTATAGATTTAGGAAACAGGCTCTTTGTCACATAAATTTGGAGTTACTGAAACAAAGAAGAAACTCACACTATACCCTATTCACGATCACTTGAGACAAAATAAAGAAACTTTTTGCATGTACAGGTACCTATTCTTGTTTGAGCTTGAGGAAAAGCCAAGAACTTTGATTGACTACAGCTGTTCGACTGCGGCCAACCGTCGTATGAAGTAATACCTTCCTTGATCTGCACACACGCGCAAAAAATATGTTCATTTTGTCTCAAGTGATCGTGAATAGGGTATAGACATGAATAGGTTGTACACACTCAATTCATACTTCTACTGTGTGTTTGTCTTCTTATATCACAGGACTACTTAATTGTTTATTACATAAAGGAACTTAGTTCAACCTGTATTTGAAAGTTTACAAAAACCGTTTGGAAGCAAACTTATGAAAGTATGTTTTCTCAATTTTGAATTTGTATATCTCTCTCTTCATATCAGACCAAGTCAGTTGGAATTCTTTATACATGTGCAATAACTGAATTTCTATTAACTCGTGTAGTTTGAATAATTATACTCTATTGATGTACATTTTATAATATCATTGACTATTTTTCTTTTATTTTGAATGTAAAATTAATTATTGTTATTTTATATTTTGCAAAATTAAATCATTTAACACGAAAGTGCAAATTTAATGCAATAGTATATTCGGTCCAAGCAAAGAAGGCATTCTGGCAAGTTGGGAAAATGTTTCCAGCTCGGTCAATATTTATTCAAAAATTATAAGTTTAGTCTCAAATTGTAGATCAGAATGTTTCCTACAATCTGAGACCAAATTTATAATTTTTGAACCAATAATGACCGAGCTGGAGTCATTTTCCCATCTTACCAGAATGTTTTCTTGGACAGGCTATACACTAACTAAATTTATCTCTAAAGCTCATTAGATTGCCGATATGATATTCGAATTTTTGAACTGTTGGAACTCCTTGTTAAGTTTGAAAAATACCTATAATAATGTAATATTTTGAAAAATGCCCATCAAAAGTGATAATTAATCTCTTTCCTCATACTTACAATACCGATTTGATATAATTGTAATATTTTATTCCAATTATTATTAAAATTCATCAAAATTTAGCATTTGGATTTAATTAAGCAATAAGGAACCATCATGGGGGGGGGGGGGTAAAAAGTTGGAATCAGGACTCTCTGTTCTTTAACACGGTGCACACACGAACTCATTAAGTGTGGACTTGAGCAAAATTCAACCGTCGACATCCTTACAAACTTGTGTATTATGTTATTTGTATAATATTGCAACTGTATGTATGTTATTTTTTGTTACTTTTCTTAACCTATTATAATAAGCCTACTTTGGAAAACAGAAGAAAATCTTAATCTCATTGAAAATATTTTAATTGATGCTTGTTGCCGTAAATACAAGATAAAAAAGCGCATTCAATTGAGTTAAAAGCTTAATGGTTCGTAATAATGTGCACCGTCTTCAATTACACTCCATCGGTATCAGGCCTGGTCTGTTATGAAGTGAATATGATTGTTTCATGATCAAGGAAAATTCATGAACAATAATGTTCAATAATAGTTTTTGATACCTTTCCTAATTGTTTTATATTGAAGTTAAAAAATTATTGTTTTTAATTTATCATTTTCTTCATATGAGGCTAACTGTATTTTGAGAGTGAATATTTATAATCTTCAACGTCCCACTCATTTAAAATGGAATAGTTCTTATCTCGTGTGTTTTGAAGTGAATTTCCACATCCTTACGAAAAGAGTTTGTTGTTTCTCGACTCTGTATTTCTGTTATTTACATCTTAGTGAGAAAGTATAGTCGTAGGAGTATACATACCAAAGTCGATAACTTTTGTATTTGTTTGATTCATTTATTATTATACTTGAACGATTTAAAAATTCTATGTTACGTTGTTTAACTTTTCTTATATTGATTACAATTATACGTTATAATTAAGATCTATTGTACTTATTGACATGTTATTTCGCATTGGAGAGAATTTTCCCTTGCGATATTGAAATATTTTTCTTAAAAAATTCACGATCATATTATATATAACTTTAGTACAAATGTTTCCAGTTCTTTTGTGATTCACTTATTAACAGTTGTTTTTCTCTGAAAGTTATTGAAATGTAATGAGTATTAGAATTATTTGACCCACTCTTGAAGCATCGATAAGCCCAAGCAACTTTATTAGCTGGCACCTGCTAGTAGTAGCAAGTGTGTCATAGTCGGTAGCTTCTTTATAGTCTTTCCTATGTCACACTTGCCACTAGCAGCTATTACTGAAGAAGCTTGATAAGAATCGGGCTTCAATGGGTACCCATATTTCAAAATTCTAATACAGTTCATAATTTGAAAGTAAATAAAACTAATGGATATCATTCAATCATATGTTATTATGTTGTTCATACATCTTCTTTTCTCTAATTCTCTGGTTTATAAATTTTAAATAAGCTTAGAAGTTACTTGCAAATTTATCATTTTGAATCGTCTATAATTTACTTATCAACTCTTTCATCAACTTTACTTATCCCGTAAAAAATAATCCGAACATTCGAAACTTTTAATTTTTTTTACAAAACACTAATTATTTATTCTCAAGTTTGAATGAATGTAAATATCTAAGAGGATGTATGTGCAAATCAATCTTAATAAGTGTTGAATGAGAATCGATGTGAATTTTATATTTGGTTGTTTGTTTAAAAAAAATATATATATATATATTCCATTATTTTCGTATTGGCTGTTGTTAGAGATTCAACGTGAATAATATAACATTTCGATTTCTAAATTCGCCTTTCAATCACCTTTTTGCTCATTATGAAACTATGAATGAAGTGAATTTTTCTTCTTTGGAGACGGGCATTGTTTCATAAAAGTTTATATCTTTCTTTTCTGAAAAAACAAAAATTAATATACTTGAAACGCCCTTGGGATGCCGCCTTATTGATTAATTATTTTGAGAGCTTTTCAGTTACGTTATTTAATAATTTAAATTCATAAAAAAAATATTAATAAAATACTAATTTTTAGAGAGCAAATTCATTTTACCTATTTTCAGCGTTATCAAATGTCCTACCCTCATTTTGTGCATATTTTGTTTCTATTAAAAATGTGGAACTTGTAAATCGAGTGTTTCATGTTTTCATCTCTTGTATTCTCTCAGAAGAACAAGCCTAAAGCTTCTATGAAACAAGGCCCTTGTCATCCAATTTTATTCGGAGATCTGAAAATGAAAATTTGGATTCCTATCTTATATGAACATTATGAGGTCCTTTTTGCACCTAATTCTTCGATTTGAAATGCCTACACTTATTGAGGGAATCGATATGAATTCTCACAGAAAATTATGATATGCATTACCAGGGTAACTGAATACGGTCAACTTTTAGTTGTTGTGAAGGCAATTATTGTGGTAGTTATTCATATGGGTAGTTACTTTCGGGTTGAAACTTTTTAGTAGTATTATAGTTCATGTTTCTAGTGGAGCATTCTAAAATACCTCATTACTCCTTCCCATATAAGTTCCTAGGTAGAGTTCCCAACAAAGAAACTGGGTGTGGTGTATTTTTCAATTATAATTGAAATGCTACGCTGGAAGAGTTGTAGCCTATAGTATAACAGAAGATGATGATGATGATAGTACATAATAAATACATGTATAGTAGATAATATAATAGACAGTGTAATACAGGATCCAGCAGTGAAACGGGAAGATTAAAACTTTCAACATTAGAGTTATTATTATTTATGAATTTTTTGGAACAAAAATAATCTACATTATTGGAATTTAATATTTTAATCTGAAAAGGTTGATTTTTTTTGAAGACCGTATCTGTGATATATGTTTATGAGTAAACTCAACTCGTCTTTGTTTTTGAACGCATTCTTGAAGTCTCTTGGTTAAGGTTTCCATAACTCTGCGTAGCGTTATGAAATGTTGGATTCGTTGCTTCAACTCGTTCCTAGTTCTCGGTGGATTAACTTTCCACTATTGGAGCTGTCTGGCTGTCCTTCACCAAAAGACTTCAAGAATGCGTTAAAAAGATGGACGCCATCTCACAGATACGGTCCTCAAAAAATGAACTTTTCCATATTATAAAATTTAATTTCCAATACCGTAATGTAGATTATTTTTGTACATAAATAATAATAACTCTAATGTTGAAATATTTTTAAATCTTCCCGTTTCACTGCCGGACCCTGTATATAGTAGAGAGCCACACGCTAATAATAATAATATCAATAATGATGAATAATTAGTAAATTAGTAAGTAATTATAATTAGAAAATTAGTAAACTCAACAGTTGGTCTAGCTATTTTTTATGTCTGGTGTTACCTACGTGCAAGTAGCCAACAATATTATTTTTATTAATATTCTTCAGATTTTTCTTAACGGGATTAAATTATTATATTCAAACAAGGCAAGGACATAAGTTTGCGTTCAACAAAAATTCCCTTGAAAGATTCATTGTATTTTATGACAAACATTTTAAGTGTCTTTTCTGCCATTAATAATTTTTTTTAAGATGAATAAGATGGATTGCCCCACAATTTTGTTTCAAGGTTTAAACAATATTATTATTTCAATCTTCGCAAGATATATTTCAACGATTCTCAACCCATGTGTTGGCTACAGTAGGTGTTTTGCCTTGTATTATTCGCAAATGCCAATTAGGAATCGAATCAGTTATTCTACTATAGCAGGTTGGCATTCACAAAATCTGTATAAAATACATTAATGATGAGCTAAAATATGAAGGCAACTCATTACCGTATAGAAAATTCATACAAATTAGGTACTCTTGCATGGAAAATAGAATATCAAAAACAAAAAAGAGTTATATTAAGCTACACGTACATTTCTAAAGATCCAGATAAGAGCTAATACTCATAAAAATCTTTAAAAATCCTCAAACAAAACTATCTGCAAAGAAAACCCTTCAAACGATAGGGCTAATATTACAAACTGCATTAAAACCATGATTATAAACATGAAATAGTTTATCAAATAATAATCATATCAAGGATTACAGTCATTGATTCAAGAAATTTGATTTATTACACAGTTTTATGATTTGCAAAGTATAAATCATAGATCTGTCTCAATGTGTCAGTAGCATCAGTTTATGTATAAACTTTCACTTTCACTCATTCATAAGCAGAATCACAAGGGCGTATCCAGGATTTTTTCTAGGGGGGTTCAAGCATGTTTTTTCTGCAGAATATAAGAAAGTTGTCCCTTTTCCCCTCTCACTAGTGAGGGGCGGGGAGTCAGCCATAATATTGTTCAGTTACAATATATATTTTAAATATTTACTCAGTGCTTAATTTGTAAAATTAAAAGTTCTGGTACAGAGGCGGAAAATTGGTGAGGGGGGTCCGGGGGTTCTCCTCCGGAAAAAAACGAAAATTCGACTTCTCAAAACTCATTTTTAGAGTTATTTAGATTCATTTTTAAGCTTTTAGTTGAGTATTATTACCAATTACCATCATTCTTCCATATTTTTAAATTAAAAATTTAAATGATTTACTACAGGAGTAGCAAGTACTGAGAGTAGCTGTACGGCGTACCGGTGCATACCGTCACAAATTAAGCCCCGCATTTTATCATGAAAATAGAAAATAAGAACAATTTCTTACTTCTTATACGATCAGAACAATTTGTTAAAATTATATGCTGGGTAAATAATTTCAAGTCCATCTATTTTTTATATTGATGGGTGGATGTGAATAGCTTACAAACTAGTTTAACACTAATAATTAATGAATATTTTATTACTGGACTATAATACACAGCTTTTATAGAAGGGCTATTTAGCTGTGTATGGGATACTTAAAAAATGAAGACCCCAGATTCAAATGAAAGTTTTGAAAACATTTTCAGCAATTACAAAATCCACAGTAAATTCATAGATCAATCAAAGTAAAATTGAATAGATATTGTTAAACTACAATATTATTCTTGTATTTATGGATTTGCTGAGAACTCATTTGATACTCTTTTTTCAATCTGATCCTTGTTTTCCTTCAAAAATTTACGATTGATACTCATTAAGCACAACCCCGTCAATCTTTCCTCTACCATTCAGCTATTGAGCCATGTCTTTACCCAATGAAGGGTACTAAATGATTTCTTAACAGTTGCTGTGATGGGATTGATGGTTGATGGGAAAACACTTGGAATTCCTTTGCCTTAGAATGCCTCCAAACACTATACCATACCTAGTAATTGGAAATAGTATTATAGCCTTTTCCAAAAGTGTAGCTACTTCAATTTCCTTCAGCTCTTATATTTTCATTTTTTTCAAATAACTTACATTATACCACAGCTCCAATCCCACAGTCATGGATTCTAGCTCATAAAACTTCATATGGAAGACTCAGAATGTTTTTCTCTGGAATTACTCTCTATTTAAAGGATGGAGAAAATAAAATGAGAAATCAAGAGTATTCTCATTTGAAAATATGACTTCCAATGACTGATTAAGAGTCATATAAGGAATTATCATTGAACTTCTCCATTATTCAATTGGTGAATTGGATATTCAGATGGAAGATAACTTCTGTAATCTGTAAGTCTCTGATATCAAAATCTTCATAATTTTGTTGAAAATAGCAAAAAAAAATTATCTGTAACTGCCCCCCTCTGCCCCTGCCTGCATTCGCTCATGGGGCATTAGGAGTTTGTCGCCGAACAGAGCAACTAGAGAAGAAGTGTATAAAAATTGATTTTCTCAAATAATTGGTGACTTATTCGAATCTTTCCATTAAACTGGCTAACCCAGTTAACTATAAACTATAAAGGATGGAGAGGTGTCAGAGAGAAAGCAAGAGTATTCTCATTTGAAAATCTGACTTCCAATGAATGTTTGGAGAGTCAAGATGAGGAATTATCAATGATCTGATACAGAATTCGATTGGAGACTGAAATGGAAGTTTTGAGCCCAGTGTCAATGACTTCGCAATCTTTGAAATTAAGTTCTAAATTTATTAAATTTAATGATAATAATAATTTATTATTATATTTTATGATATTTATTAAATTTTATTTTATGATATTTATTCAATTTTATTTTATTTACTTTGCTGCAATTTAATTTTATTTTTATTTAGCTGTGGATTTATTTTTTAAATAACAGAAAAATCTGTCAACTTCTAGGGGGGGGGGCAGCTTCCCCCCCTCTTGCCCCTGCCTGGCTACGCCCATGCAGAATCACATAATCTTGAAGCACTGCACTGGGATGCACAAAGAGTTGTAGACCAAAGGTTGTATTGAAAACATCTTCAAGTCCAGAGTCGTTGATAGTGCAGTTGCAGATCACAAAGTTTCAGATTGTCTTAGGTACGGTACCGGTACTCAAAATTTGGAACTCTTCTAATCAGTCATGATGATCGAGCACTCCCTCAGCAGATGCTTAGCTACTGCAAGTTGCACATGGAACAAAGCTGGTCGGCTCTTATTTTGTGTATATTTCCTCTGCTTTTGAAGTTCAATGAATTGTCTTGTGGCAATTCTTAGTTGCACTATTAGTCCATGAAACGGCAAATAAAGACCAAATAAGACACTATGGCTTTTTGGTAAGTTATTCCTCTTGGTATTTCAAACATGAATGTATAATATATTGTATACGTAATGTAGATTTTCGGTATACCATAGGTACAGGTCATTGCAGCTAACATGTAACCGCGACGCATGTTTTAGAAGTTTTTTTTTGGGGTGATGCCCACATGGGCTTATTTTAGGCCTGTGCGTGGGTAATGGGAAGGATAATGAGAGATGAATGGACCTACTGCTTTAGGTGGGTTCCGAACCACCGGGAAGCGATTTTTGAAGCTCATAAATTGAATTCAGAGGAACCGGTCACCAGTACAACAGTGGTGGCAGAGGCACGTCGCTTATCTAATCTCACCGATTAGAAGCTCTCTACCACTGGGACAAACCGCTTCCCAAGTGTCTATTATCGTTTTTCTGTAAATTTGGACCCTTCTTAGTCTATTATTCCAATAGGCTACCGTACCTTCCCACTTTCACATTGCCAAAATTATGGTACCTTTGAAATATGTTCCATTATAATTATATCACTTTACGTGGAGTTATCGTTCGAAAGATTTTCCTAGCTCCTAAAAATGATTTTGATTGCCTTTTCGAAACACTCTACTACTAAGTGTAACTTACTCTTGATCTTGATATTTCGAAAAATTCTCTCTCTAGAGCTTATTGTTTCATGAAATTTGGAACCCCTAAAACTCACCATTAATCTCCAAGCAAGTTTTAGATGAAATTATCAGAACCGTCAAATCTATTCAAATAATTTTATTACAATTTTTTACCAATAAAATAAAATAATAATCCAAGAAATAGAAGATCCCATCCCTCTTCAGTGGTCCTCAAACTTACCAGTATTAATTCATACAGCGCCGACCAGGATACCGTAAATTAGCCTACGGTAGCCTACCTGATGCATTTTTCAAATTGTGTTACCTATGATGACGGTAATAAAGTATTATTATGATTTTATCATAAATCAAATTGACATGCTGATTTATATCGTGTATTGTGGGTAATAATAGGAATTCTATGGCACCAAATCTGAGATTACTGCTGGAAAATACATCCAAAGGTACTCATTTTGTCACTAAAAACGTAATGATAATATCAAATTGACACTTTAAATGAGGCGCTATTTCAATGTTATCGACTGATTCCAGCTCACTCCACAATCTAGCGTGCTCTAGCTGCTATTTATTGAAGCTCATCGGCCAGCAACCAATAGAGTGTTTTCTTTTTCAGACACAGCCTTCCAAACACCATACGTCGTTGTTCGCCGCAGCCTGCAGGAGCAGACGACATAGTTATACCGCCGGGGACTGTGTCGATTTTCGTCTGTTTATGAGACTTTAGTTTGAAAATTTCTATTAACCAGCGAGCGAATGATCTGAAATGGATAAAGGTGTCTCGTGTGGTGCAGTTTATGTCGATTTCTGTCAGAAAAGACCTCGTTTAGTTAGGTTTAATCGGTGCAAAGATCGCACTGCAAAGCACCCATAAGCCTTTGCGTCTGGTATCAATTCTCAGTGTTATATCCTCGGTTTGTCTAGAGCTGTACCGATTTTTATAGTTACCTCGTCGTTTTGAAAAGTTATTGTGTTCGTTGAAATCGCGAGAAATCAGATCCTTTTTGCTAGCTTTATCATAGTGCAGTCATTATTTCGGGTGGCGCGACCAATTTCTGTTAACTAAAGTGGCGACTGGACCCACTACCACACAACAGCAATCTTCAGCTTCAGATACGGAATCCTGCTGTCTACCTATACTAAATTGGACAAATGTTATGGGGTGTTTTGGAAGTAGTGCCACTTCAAAAGCGGACCAGGAAGAGACTAAAAAAGGGAAAGAAACAAATAAAAAGATAAACCAACAGCTGCAGAAGGATAAACAAGTGTATAGAGCAACGCATAGACTCTTATTGCTTGGTAAGACATTGTTAGGAGTGAACCTCCCGGTTGAATATTATTTATTTTCATTTTATTTCAACTATTTTATTGTGCTGTCATGTGTGTCTTATTCTTAAATTATCAAACAGGGTTTGATTATGTGTAGCTGGCCTTTTTACACTTACTAACCTACCTAGGATAGTCATTTGAACGTTTCTTATCAGTGAATCGTTCTATCTTTACATTAGTGTGATTTCACTTAAACCACGTATCAAACGAGTAAATTTACCTTTTTTACTTTCCCTCTTGTGAGAAATTGCTAGAAATCCTTATAATTTCAGCCTATTTGTTGTGTTTTTTCCATTGGGAGTAAGTTTAATTATTATCATAAGTCAGTTATTTCGAAAACTATGTAAGTTGGTGGAGATGAAGGTTCTTCATATATGCAATCATCTAAACTAGTCATCATATTATATCAACTCGGTTATTTGACTAGAGTTTTGAAAAAATCAATTGTAAAAACTTAATTGAAATATTAACGAATTAAAATATGATAACCGTCATAACCTAACCTAAGAAGTCAATACCGTACTTAGCTCGGAGTCTGTATTACTCTAAGCATTTCTTTATTTTCGACTGTCCTGCAAATAAGTTATAAGTTAATGACAAAGACAAATTTTAGCTTGGAATCGAAAAATACGCGGCTCAACTTGAGTATACTCAAATTTCTTTTTTCATGCTAGGTATTTTCAAATCAGTAACTCGTCGAAATTTAATTTAAATTACAGTGTTGTTATTATTTGTTTTTGTTTACAAATTTTGTTGTCAGTTCTGAGTATTATTTGTACTTTGAAGTGAATTCACTTCTAAGTCGGAACTTCAGGATTAGGTAAAGAGAAATTTACTTGATTCTTCACAATTTACTGAGTAATGTAAATGTTAACATTCACTTGGTTTTGTGTTGCATTTTATAATGTAGAAATCAATCATTAATCTCTACATGTCAAAATTTTGCTTAGCTTGATAAGGATTATTAGAACAGCGATCAAACCATATAAATTGTCCCAGGAAAATAAAAGTAAAATGTTTAGTTTATCTAAACATTAACCTCAACTCATTTGTTCAACTTGTTAAGATATTCAACAGGTAGGCTAACAAGAATTTAACTTATTGCATTTTTTCCGAAATTTGGAAGCTCAACAATTTTTAATACTCTGTTATTAAAAGTTGATGTTTCGTGAGAGAGCATGAAAGCATCTATATATAATAATAATAAATTATTCGAGTCCTCTCCTCCCATTTCATTAGCTTACACATAATCTTACTCTTGGATTTTGCCTTAATACCCTGTATAGGGTTGCCATAAAGTGTTCTCTGAATTCTACTCAATTATCTATGTACAACCAATCATTTACATAGATTAAATAAATTATTGAACAAAGAAATTGACAATAAACAGTACAGAAAATATTTGATATTGTACACATAAATTGTATGGAGGTCTGAGATCCATCTTGAAAGAATCCTCCATCCTGGAGGATTGCGTTTCATCAATATGACATCTCTATGCAAGGATTTTCAGTCTTGTTTTTCAAATTTCCCAACATTGTGTGGGCTATGAAGTGAGGAATGATGAAATAAATTCTTGGTTTAGGCCTAATGGAAATCAAACTCAAAACTTGAACTGGTGAGGGTTGGATTTTTTCCTACCAACGACTAGGGTATTATCAAATCAAATTTGATTATTGATTCATCAATAAAAAACATATTAATATAATATTAAAGTAACTGTATAATTAAAAAAATACACTCCCTGCGTGGATGATTTGTCCTTGTGCAATGAGACAGTGAGAACCAAAATCAGGGATAGTATACTCCCAAGATTTATTTTGTTGTATCAGGAGTTAATTCAAATATTTTCATGATATACAATTGAATTTCGCTCTTAAAATTTATTTGGAACAATTCAATCATTTCCTCTGTCAATCAATCATTCATTCAAAAATACATTTGCCTGAGTGCAAAAGCCTTTTGCCCTCATGAGCCTCATGCCCTAAACTGCTCCTCTACCAATTTATATACTGTTATCATAGGATCTCTGCTCTGAAGAACATCCTACGTAGGAGGATTTTTTAGGAAACAATATTTTGAACATTTCAGATTTCAAATTTGAATAACAAGTCGAGCAATGAGTGAGTTAGCCCTACAGAAGTTTTAATTTATCAATACATTGGTCAATGTTTATTTAGCCCAGTAGGCCTATAAGTAAATTCGTTTGTATTCATTCCTTTATTAACAAATGCTTGCGACATCCCTCATTGAACTTTTCAAGTGACCATTATTTGTCCCGTCTTCTGGATTCCAAGAGATAGAGTATTTTTCAATTATTAACTCAACAGGATATCCTGTTGAAAAGTTCAATGAGGGATATATATATATATATATATATATATATATATATATATTATATATTTCGAATATAAAATCAATGATACTATTCATTCAATATTAATTACAAGAGTTTATATATTTTTAAATGGCATTGAATGAAGTTAGACTGGCCGAAGGATGAGTGCCTTCAAGTCATTCTTATTCCCTCAATGAAAGAATGGGTTTTCCGAAGATGGCTGCTTCAAAATAGAGAAAGATAATAGCAGCATAGACTAGCCTATTCGTACCTGTTTTGATTAATACCAGAGATAATCCATTCAATCATATTTGGATAATATTTGCGACCATTTTCTATCGTCATCTTGAATCTTTGCAAAAGCTCTTGAGAGATAGGACATCATACTTCTTTTGGATAAGTTATGTGACGGTTCACGATATAAAGGTTACTTGATGGATATTTATCGTAATATGCTTTAATTCTTAAATAAAAAATAAATTTGGTGCATTGGTTGATTTGGTTTCTTTAAAATTCAAATGTTTTTAATTTTTTCTGGGTCAAAAATTTTTGTGTGATGTGCTGCGGAAGTACATACCGTAATTATTACGGTAAAAAAAGAAAAATTCAATTATTGAACTCATTGTTCATCAAAATTTGATAAAATACGTTTTGGACATTGGTCTGTATTCTAACCCAATAAGTGTAAGAACCAGTAAAAGTATATAAATTTCTTCAAATGAATAAATAAATAATGTAGGGAAATTTCTGGAAAGATTTGTCTCAACAATTAAACTCCATAAGAATATTATTATAATCGTCGATTCATGAATTCATGTGACAAGCGAAAGTGACCTTCAAATTTATGGGCTAATTATAATCGTCTCATCATCTTTTGTTGATCTTTTTAGTATTGGGTGTTTTTTATGGTCATATAACTTTGAAATGGAATAAAACAACAATTTTTCCCTGATTGACTTGAAAATCTCTTCACTCGAGAAATAATTTTTTTGAAATTTTCAATTCAATATGATGTATTACATATTTATATCACCGCCTCGGCTGCATAGGGCCTAGGGCGAAGTCTATTAGCCTAATGAGGTCCAATTTTCAATTACTTTTCAGCAATTTGTAGCTTGCTGTATCCGCTAGGCGCTAGCTGAAACTATTTTTGAGATGTGAAGTGTTATCCGCTGTTGAAACCATCTGAAAATACAAATCATCACATATCTTTGTGCTGTTTTTATTTTATTTTAAAGTTGACATTTCAAAAATAATTCATGAAAAAAAGGACAAAAGTATAGAGTTTCTTATTATATTTTTACATTTATTTTTTCCGTACAATCTTCTTCCAGAAGTTTTCTCAATAGTTTCAATAAATCCCAATGAAGGGAAATTCAAAAGGTAGATTACTAAAAAAATAATCGAACCAAACACAATAAGAAACAGTTATACTATTGTCGGGAATTATTATTTACAAAATACAACAACCAACTCTATATTCAATATTATACAATTTTTCCATACTAATGTAAAAGCAGTGGCCATGTTTAAGGATTTTTTCGTAGTTTATTAAGACTTGTGAGTTCATTTCATTAGTTATATCACCTGAATCTCAATAGTATACAGGCCAGATCATTCTTGATTGACGTATTCCTAAAAATAGCGAATATCTCAATTTACAAATGAATAATTAAATTTTCCGTGAAACTCAATTTTGATTCTAAAGTGGCCACTATGATTAAGTAGTGGTCAGGTACTGATTCTATAGTGGCCACATGATGTTTTATGCTCATTAAAAATTCAATTTCTCAAGCTGGGATGAAATGGTAATACATTGTTGTTGGTTACAAGCCACTAAAAAAGTGAGGTTAAACGAGAAAATAGATGTAAAGTTAGTTTTCCTCTGTAACCTATTCAAAACAGTCTTAGGAGAACATAAATTAAAATTACATCAACTTTTACAACTTCTACAACAATATCCAATAGGTGGCCACTACTAGATTACTCACAGTTTCTTGCTCTAGTCTGCTTTTACGCCAAAATATCACTTGTATTTGGCCAGAAACCTGAATATCATCTAGTAGTCCAGTATGCACTGTTTTTTTTCTGCAAAAGGTGGTGTATGCAATTTTATTGTTTTAATTGCTTCATTGAAGCAATAGTTTTTAGCAAATAATGTTTATTCGAAAAGTGCGCACAAAATTTCCTCCCGCACAAGTTTTTCGCCAATAACTAAAAAAACGGCCACATTTTTATAGTTACATTCTCATAGTAAATTGTAGATGACAAAATTCAGCGTCGATTGAAAAAAATAGATAATTTTTACATCCATTCAAAAAAATAGATAACTTTTTACATCCATTCAAAAAACAATTTTTTCCAAATTTTCCAAAAAATTGTTTAAATTGTTGTGTAGCTCATAAAGTAGCAAAGAAATGTATAACCCCTCTCCCTAAAAGGAGCATGAAAAATTGAGTTCAGAAAATACAAAAAAAAAGATATTTGACCAATTTTTGAAACATTGACAATCACTTTCCAAAAAATAAAACAGGCTATAGGTAGTTTTTTTCAATATTTTGATGTTGGGTTTGACATATAAAGTTCAAATAGAGCCTAATTTGTATTTCGTAGTCTACTTGGATCACTTACTATTAGAATAAGTACTTCACTGCTCTAAATCCAAATTATTTTTAATACAAAGGACATTCAAGGATAATAGAATAAGGACAACCCCTAACTTTGAGTGATCCTAAGAGTGAACGGATCCTGATAAACTATAGCTCATAGTTTTGAGCTTGAAAAGACGGTTAGTTCGTATATCATATGTTGCATTTGGTCAGAGTTGAAGAAGAATTCCATCACCTAGAATACTTTGAGCTCATTCTTATATACCGAGAAAAAGGCGACGTTTTGTGTTCAAATGCGTCTACCTTGGAAGCCATTAATGGGAAAAAGTCACATTTGGGCTCTAATTGTAGAAAATAATCTCGTCTATCGTTTGGTATGAAGAAATCATTAGTTCGAACTACTTAGGGTGATTTTATTTACGGTAACTTGAAATGAAAAAATTTCATTTCTCCCTTTTTTACTATTTCTATTCAAGTAATTTGATTCTAAATTGAGAATGATTGTAGTTATGATTGCATTTTTGAGCTTAAATTGTAGAGAATTCAATTCTCTACAATTTTATTCGACATTGATTACCTCCAACTTTAATATATTAGAGAAATCGCATGAAAAGTATGAAGAGAAAAAATTCTGATAATTTTTGGATATTTTAAATCTAACGTACTTCCCCATAGCATAGAATTTTTCATGAGTTTATTAATTTCAAATGATAGAGGACGTTATGATCTACAATTTGAGCTCAAATGCGACTTCCTCCCATCAATGGCTTCCAAGGTAGACGCATTTGAACACATAACGTCGCATTTTTCTCGGTATAGGCCTATATGAATGGGCTCGAAGTATTGTGCGGGGGAAATTTTGTGTGCACTTTTCGAATACACATTATTGGGACCCTAATGAAGCAATTAAAACAATAAAATCGCATACACCATCTTTCAGAAATTAGCCTTACAAAATTCCCCGCGTAGGCCTACTGTAGTATAGATATTCTAGAGAATAATTCTAACTACAGAAATAGCGAAATTTACAGATATTCTTGACATAATAAAACAATTTGTATGCATGCCTTCTTACTGGAACGTCTAAGAGAAAACTGAAAATCTTACTGAGTATTTGAGTGGAACAGCGACAATGAATTTCTCTCAAAAAACTCTGATGATGCTCTCCTTTGTGCTTTTCCCTTAATATGTTTACTGTACAGCATTGAGCTGATTTCCAATAGTATGTAACACTTCATGTACTTTTGTGAGACTTGCACAGCGTATCGTTCGATTTGTGGCAAAGTAAGGTTATCAAATGTGCATATTCATCCACGTGCAATCCTTAAATCTTCATAGGTTCGTTCCCCTAGGAAGAACAGTTGAATTGTGATGGAAAGTTTGGGTTTGATGCGTAAAACACAGATTTAAGTCAATCGCTAAATTTGAATTTAGTGTGGGAGGAAACTGCTCATACTTGTGGATGTTGAACGTACTCTCTTAGAACAATGTACACCTGTTATAGGTGAATATCTGGAAGAAGAGCTTTTGCCAAGATGGCGAATGCTCCATGAAACGCAAAGAGTGGTCGTTATGAAGCGGGCAGCGAGCATATAACCCAAAACATTGTTCCTGAAACAAATGTTTCAGAATAATGTTTTTGAAACTTTGCCTCCATGTATCCAAATTTTTTTTTTTCACTTCCCATGTTTCCTATCCTCTTTTTCATTTTCTTCTATTTAACTCATTCTTTCCATACATATTAGTTTTTTATTTACTTCATTCTTCTTGTTATATAACATTTTTAACAAAGTTCCAAAATTATTATTCTGAACAATTTGTTTTAGGAACAATGTTTTGTTGCCAATGGAAACGTAGCTTAAGATCTCTGGGGTTCCCAGCGATTTGTGTCTTGAGTAATTTAAACGTTATTCACGTCCTCAACTTGTACCAACAGAATATCGCGAACTTCAAAAATATAGCAATCAATAAAATTAAGAACAAAGCTGCTTGAATTGCTTGGCTTACTCTGTAGTTTCTCCATTAAAAACCTTTTTGGAAAAGTAGTTACATGTAAATAGTTTCTCCCGTATCTCCTTTGTTGAATTGAGTTGAAGCGAACGTTAGTTTAAAATTAAGATCCAAAGTTTGTGTGTTTATACTATTTTTCAATAATTATTTTCGTTGAATTTGATTTGAACCAAGTTGTTTCATATGGATCTAATGTCTTTCAATTCAGAAAAATGTCTTTGGAGTCACTGTCGTTCATAAAAATCAGACTTAACAAGGCATGGAGTCTAGCTTTTTTTGCCAACTGATCTCTTTTTTCAATAAAATCGTTGAAATTGAATAGCTGTTATAACAAGGCATGGAGTCTAGCTTTCTTTGCGAAGAATTTTCAATAAATTGATGATACTCAGAGAGAAGTTCATATTTTTTAGACATCAAACGACACCTACAGTGATGCAAAAAATACAAACTCCATTCAATAAATTGAGCTGATCATTAGTTTATTGTGAGAACCCGAACGTTCTCCACAAAATTGATTGAGAGGCATCATTAGCTACTAGAATCTCCATCTAGAAAACGATGTCTTGTTATTCACTAAACTCTTCTATTTACTTTGGTTACATTCTGCATAGCAGAAGGAAAACATCATTAGAGACTTCAATTGAACATTGAACTGTTATTGGCTTGAACTACTCTTTTTTATCACAATCGAACGCAACAGAATTTTTCAAAAACATCTCTTTTTCAGTAGAAACACCCCATTGTCCGCCTACTCTGCTCTGTGTGGAATTATTACATGCTCTCCAATTAATTGGTTCGTCTAGACGGGAGAAGTACCACCCGGAAAAGCTGCAAACTTTTCATTCATTGTCGTATTCATGGAATTCTGCCACAGATGAATTGAGAAGCATTTTTCTCAGTGAAAAGCTTTATTTTCGCTCGCCACGTTTCTAAATTAAATCCGATAACCGCTCAGTTTGCTTTTGAACTGGTAAATAATTGAATGTAGGTGTTACGTTCCCCCAATTGCAAATATTGAAGTTTCCGATCCGCGGAATCATATCAAGTGATTCGAAAAATCGTTTTACCTCTTTTTTGCCGGATTTAGAAGGGAAAATACGCTTTTCTCGTGTTATTCATACGGTAAATAATCTGCACTTCTGTTGAACTGTTGATCGGTTGAACTTTCTCAAAAACCTTTTTAATAAATCAATCAATCCCTCATTTATTGTTTAATTCATTGAAATTTGTTATTCTTTTTCTGAACTGGATGAGTTCTGAATACCGTGGTATTCAGTCAGTTGAATCAATCGTAACTCATCAGTCATTCCTATTCTTCTCATGGCGAAATCTTCTCTTTCAACTGATAATAATAATAATTTCTGTTGAGTTAAGGACATGTTTTATAAAAGTTATAAGCTAGAGATGTAAAATTCCTTGGAGTTTAGAGTAAAGGAAATATTCTCAGTGAATTATCACTTAAATTTGAAAACTCCTTAAAAAAAGGGGAAATGGGAAACATTCGCGGAAATTTATGATATTGTTGTGAGAAATAACTCAGTAACAGTTTTTTCCTACGGATAGCAAAAAAAGTGCATCTTTACACACTGAATAGAGTGTCTAAAATGGGTCATTCTCACACGAGTGCGTAAAATACTTTACGCACTAGTGCGTAAAGTAATCTGGTTTTTCCAGATTTTCAACCAATCACAGAAGAGGAAGTTTTTGAAAATGTGTTTCCAAAACTGGTGGATTGTGTACATTCAATGTATCAGTCAATTCTGTCAGTATTTTTTATCAGTCCACTTATTCAGTGCATCCTATCAGTCCACTCTTTCAATCCATCAGTTCAATTCATCAGTCCATTCTGTCAGTTCATTGTCATCAGTCCATTCAATCAGTGAATTTCTCAGTCCATGTTAAAAGTCTATTCTGTCTCTTCAATTTTACATTCCATTCTGTCAGTCCATTTCATCCGTCCATTATCAATCAGTCCATTTTTTCAAACCATTTTATCTGACCATTTTTTCAGTCCATTTAGTCAGTCCATTCTGTCAGTTAATTTTATGAGTTCATTCATTTTGTAACTCCATTTCATCAGTCCATTCTGCCAGTTCATTTCATCAGTTCATTCCGTCAGTCCATTTCATCATTCCATTACATCAGTCCATTTCATAAATTAATTTTTCATTCCATCTCATCAGTCCATTCTGTCAGTTCATTTCTTTCAGTACATCTCATCAGTCCATTCTGTCAGTCCATTTCATCAGTTCGTTTTTCAGTCCATCTTATCAGTTAATTTTTTCAGTCCATCCCATCAGTCCATTCTGTCAGTCCATTGTGTCAGTTCATTTCATCATTCCATTCTGTCAGTTCATTATTTTTTTTAGTCTATCTCATCAGTCCATTATGTCAGTCCATTTCATCAGTCTATACTGTCAGTTAATTTCATCATTCCATTCTGTGAGTTCATTTCTTTCAGTCCATCTCATCAGTCCATTTCATCAGTCCATTCGGTCAGTTCATTTTATCAGTTCGTTTTTTCAGTCCATCTCATTAGTCCATTCCCTCAGTTCATTTCATCAGTCCATTCTGTCAGTCCATTGTGTCAGTTCATTTCATCATTCCATTCTGTCAGTTCATTATTTTTTTAGTCCATCTCACCAGTCCATTCTGTCAGTCCATTTCATCAGTCTATCCTGTTCGTTAATTTCATCAATCCATTCTGTCAGTTCATTCCTTTCAGTCCATCTCATCAGTCGATTCTGTCAGTCCATTTCATCAGTTCGTTTTTTCAGTCCATCTTATCAGTTCATTTTTTCAGTAAATCTCATTAGTCTATTCTGTCAGTTCATTTCATCAGTCCATTCTGTCAGTCCATTGTGTCAGTTCATTTCATTATTCCATTCTGTCAGTTCATTATTTTTTTAGTCCATCTCATCAGTCCATTTCATCATTCCATTCTGTCAGTTCATTATTTTTTTAGTCCATCTCACCAGTCCATTCTGTCAGTCCATTTCATCAGTCTATTCTGTCAGTCCATTCCAGGATTCCTTTGTGTCAGTTCATTCCATCATTTCATTTCTGTCAGTCTATTCCATCAGTTCATTTTTTCAGTCCATTCTGTAAGACCAATCCATCAGTCCATTTCATAATTTTTTTTTTTCATTTCTTCTCATCAGTCCATTCTGTCAGTCCATCTCATCAGTCTATCCTATCTGTTAATTCCATCATTTCATTGTGTCAATTCATTTCATCATTCCTTTCTCTCAGCTCATTTCATCAGTCTATTCTGTCAGTCCATCCAATCAGTTTATTTTTACAGTTCATCTCATCAGTCCATTCTGTCAGTATATTTTATCAGTCCATTCTCTCAGTCCATTTTATTAGTCCATTCACTATGTAGAATTATAATCAGTTGAGTGAGATTATATAATATAATTACCCTTCTTGACGACCCTACAGCCCCCAATTTATATGTATAGGTCTCTAAACATCCTTCTAATTTAATGGTAACTGTAGGAAAAATATAATGTGTAACTCGAGCTTAAAGTGTACTTGCTGCACTCAAGAAACTTTTTTCACTCGCCTTCGGCTCGTGAAAAAAACTGTTTCACTCGATGCAGCAATCTACCACTTTAGGCACTAGTTACACAAATAACTATTTTGGTACTATAGTGTCATACAACAGTTGAATATAAAAATTATTAGAATAAATAACTGAAAAAACTCATAATTTCAAAGAACATGGTGGAAAATTATCATTTAAGAAATGAAATAAAATAAGTCAAATGAGTGTTTAGGAAAGTAATACAAATGAATAAATAAATAATGAGTAATTTTGTTGTTTTTATGTGCATAATATGCTCTTTCACAAATAAAATGATTATTTATTTATTTAATAAAAATGTCTTTTCTCTTGATGTCGATGGTTGAATGGCGCTGAATTCAAGTATGGAATCTTATGAAACGCCTAAGGGTGCTGGAACACTCCCGAAAATTAATTGTTTTAGCTTCGTAGTTCGTTTATTGAAAACTGTCAATTCTGTTTCATGACAAGATGACTATATATTTCTTTATAAATTATTGAAGAAAATAATATCACCCACAAATTGAGTTTCCAGACTTCATATTTATTGTCAAACGTACAAAAAAAGACTTTATATGAGCATTTTCTAAAAAAGGGCTTTTGTGAAAACCAGTTTTTCATGTTAGGTATTATCAATTTTAAACAACTCTTATACTCGATTTCATAAATTTCTCTAATCAGCCAAAAGAAAATTTCATGTATTACCACTACGCTCATAACGATTTCATTGTTCTAGCATATTTCATTAATATTAGAAATTTTCAAGACTCATTACTTATTTTAGCAAACTGTAGCTCACTTTTTTGGAAGAGGACTGTCCCTTACGGAGTTAGGGTTAACTCATTCGGAAATGTGCATGATGAGGGAGAACACTCTCACCCCTATCCATTCACATATGCTACAACCCTTTTCTTATACTAATTGCCTTATTACATGTAAGAACTAATACAGAACACAATTTTTTCCGACAAGGATTCAAGTAGGAGAATTACAAAGATACAAGGAGGACAACTATCCATCAAACTATTATCTACTTTTAACAAAAATTTTCCAACTATTCTAAAATCAATTAATTCTTAATTTCAAAGATCTCACAATCTGAATATTTGAATATGTATAGTTTGAATTATAATTCCAATACTGAACCATGCCTATCATTGTCTAACATGCAATAAGGAGGGTGCTAAGATTTTATCAACTTTAATAATTGTTTGATAAGATTAGGTATGGGGGAAGGTGTGATACTTTTGAGATTGCCTTTAATCCGGATTTTATTAATTTCTAGAATCAACATTTAGGATTATACTTTTTGTTTTTGATTTTGGTTTCGTGTTTGGCGTAACAACTCACCCTGCTTGTTTTTCTCGCGATTTCTTTGCTAGGTTTACAATTTTCATAAGATTCCACCTTGTTTTAGGCTCATGTAATCTTTTGAATTGCAAAGATCTGGACAGAATCGTTAATTAATTCATTGATAGAAAAGTAAGAGTAGTGTTTACAATCTTGCCAGCGCCCACTGGTTAACGCATTAAATTTACAAATTCGTTCTCACTTATTCACAGTCTTTTGTTCGTTAATTCACAAAATTTCCCTCCCAATGAAAGGGATATCTAATGAGGCCATTGAAATCGAAAATTAATTACTACTGATCACATTACCTCATAGAATTAATTATCATCATATCCGATCCAATCTGGATCTACAATATTAAACCTTTCTTTTGTTAATGGATTTAATCATTAAACAGTTTTTGGTTCGTATCTTTTACTGTACAGCACTTCACCTGTTTCGTGAGCACGAGCCGCCAGTGATGGATTATGACCCAAAAACTATTGGCCTACCGTTTTGTTATTGTAATGTTTTTCGATTCTTTGTATGTTTTTTTACCTTTACTTTACGTTGTACATATCGCTGGAAAACATTACTATTTGGTTGTGGCTTCGAATCAAATTCTCTTTCCAATGACATAAAGAACGTGAAATTCTGTCCATAAATAGAGACTTTATCTGTTCCAAGAGTTTGATAAAAATTACATTGTTCTTATGGTGCTTGATTTTACTGTTCGGCAGTTTGCCGTCAACTATCATCCACTCTTAAATTAGTAGGATAGTAACCCTATTGAATTTTTATTAATTCAGCTTGTTTTCTATTCCTCTGCTTTGTTTTTGTTGCTTGAAAAAATTGAAAATTCATAAATTTCAACAATGGAAAGGTTGAAAATTTTCACCCTTACCGCTCAGAGCCATCAATCACTCTATAGAGATATCCTAAATGTAATCGTTTTCTGCAATTTCTTGCATCATGTTAAAAACTGAAAAAATTTCATATTTGAGAGATTATAGGAAATCAAAAATTTTCCGTTAGTTTTCATCCCCTCACCCCCGTAACCTTTGAACTTTAACCATCAAGCTCACCCCTAAACTTTACGAAAATTTTCAAAACAGGAAAATCCAGCTAGAAAGCGCTACAAAGTGATTTCGTAAATAAATGATCTAGTTAAATGAAAATAAATGATTTACTGAAAATACAGAAGATCAATTCAAGAAATTTCAAATGAACTTAACCTGCTTAAAATGAATTAATTTTACATAGCTCAATGAGAATCTCGTTACAAAGGGGTAGTTTGGTAATTTCATTTTACTATCTTTAAGTTTGAATGAATGTTTGTGCCCATCTCCATTACATCTATTAAGTTATACTTAAGGACATGATAAGTTTGAACTAGTACGTACTTTGCTTCAAATTAATTTTTTTTTGACAATGGTGTATGATATAAAATTCAGTTTTTAATTATTGTTTGATATCATACCTTAATAATATCAATACCTTTGTTTATAGAGGAATCTTGCTACTTGAATTTTGAGTCAATTCTTGAAGGATTCTATTTTCCTGCATAATATGCATAACATTACATAATAGTAATCTATTTGAACTCGGATGATCCCAGTTGAAAAATCATATTTTCAATTACTTGAAAAAAATTCAAACCACAGTTATCATCATCAACTTTCTCTTGTTGCAAGACGTTTTCATCTCCCTTTATCTGTATGCATCTTGCTTTGATTGCAATTCATTAAAAACTTCTTCAGGATGGCAGGGTTTAATTTTGTTTACTTCGCAGTTTCTTGAAGTCTAGTACTGTACCTTTCAATTTTCGATCATTTTCTTAGTCTCTTAGCTTTCAATTTTCATTTCATTAGGCTTATTTTGTTCATCATCAGATTCACATGCTTTTTAAGGTTCATTCCTTTTCATTTTCCTCCCCATAATCTCTTTTTGTGCTCTTTCCCTCTCTCTATCTTCTTCTTCATCATCATCTATCATCACCATCATCATCATCATTTGCTCATTTTCCTCCTCATCCTAATTATCCTGTGTCTTTTTCTCTTGTTCTTTCTGTACTTCTTCATTTCTTTTCTTTTTCAACCCTCCATTAATTCTTGTCAGGTTTCAATTCAATCACATTCACTTCTGTAATATAATATTGAATATAATAAAGATAATATAATCAAAGAATATTCAATTTCAGGGTATGGTGAAATGAATATTTTTTATAATCGCCATGAATGAATTCCTCTTATATTCTGATTTCGATTTATCGTGTTGAGCTTTTGTACGGTATTAACTTCTCCTATAATATACTTATTATTGCGATAATAATCGCATTGAAGTTTGAACAGTTAGGATGATTCAGTTAACGTTTATTTTCATTGCATATTATACTACTGTATTTTTTAGTACCTCATACAAGCATAGACTATACTCTGTGTAACTAACTACATCATTATTAACTAGGTGAACTTCCTCTTCATTGATTTTATTGATTCGAATTCGATTGATTGGTCATATTTCTATTTTTAGTGAGAGTCTATTTTCTTATAATACATTCTCAGTAGTGAAGCAGGCGTGCTCCAACATAGGAAAATGTTGAGTAGATGCGAAGTTAAAATCTCAGCACCGATTAAAATTATGTTTACATTGCATGAAACTTTTCTATCTTTTGTAGTTAAATGCGTATAAAATTTTCATTATTTAATCGGCTAGTTTTACAAACATTAATTAATAAAAGCTTGACTAAATATGAATATAGGCATTATTATCGTCAATTGATTATAAAAAATATGATTGACGATCTAGGAACCGGCCGTGTTTCTATTGCCACGAAAGCGCCCTTGAAAATATTACGGGATCAAGCTCGAAAATGATTCATTAATGTCTCAATAATAGAAAAGAATTTGAAAATGTCCAGTGGTATTCGTTTTCAATTAAAACCAATCCTATCGTATGCGTTGCTTGTAATTGCATAACTGAAGTTTAATTTTGAAATCCGTCGCGTTTTTTAGTAGCTTGGTCCGTGGGTTGGAGCTGAGTTTTATTTTGCATGCATAGGGAAAAACAAGCAGCACATGAATCCTATCCAACATTCTGACTAACACATCAAAGTGAATACTTGATTTGAGTTTGTCAAATGCAGGTTCTAAACCCGGCCCCAGCACCAAGTCCAATTGTAAACTACACTTGTGCCATCAAAAACTCATCTCTTCAAGTAGAATGTATAGTAGTTCAACCAATTTAAAAATGTTGGAGCTGTCAAAGCCATGCTAACTTATAATCGCAAGGTTGCACTTTGAGTTACTTACAATGAATAATTAGTCCTAGGTAGAATTGAACACTATCTAAAACAATCACCATGATATACCCTTAAATTAATTTGAGTTACTGAGAAAATAGTTTCTTTAGCCTCAGTCTCTCAGTTCTCCTCGAGTCCCCTTATCTATTTTTTATTGAGCATTTAAAAATATCTTGAATTAATTATTTATTTGCATGTTAATATCAATAATTATTTGTTCAAAAATCTTCTAGCCTTCCTTCCACTGTACATAGAACAGACTCTGTAAAACGTTTCAATTAATCCTCACAAATTCAAATTTGAAGTGAATTCAAGTTGGTTAAATCTCATACACATATTTTGAAACTCTCCCACTGCAGTTCGCTGGCTATAGCAAAAATTACCAGCAATTACGTTTCTAGTGAATCATAATTGAAAAATAAACATTAAAAACCTATTTTTGCCAATGTCTTGAGCTTTTCTTTTCTTTTGCAGTGGAAGTCAGGCTTGAAATTGTGAAGAATGTTCATTATTATCATGATAAATGAGCAATATTCAATTGGCAAGTGCTTTTGAAAACATGTTGTATCGATCTAACAGTATCTCTTACAGGCAAATTTTGGGTGATGAAATCTTCAAACATCGTTTTTAAACTTTCTCATGGATCCAACTTCCTGATTTTATTTCCTTGTAAATCTCTTACTCTTCCTGATCAAATTTCTATTCTTTTTCATCAATGCCATCCCTCCGTTTCCCTTATTTTTCATAGCTATGCGTATTTTTGGCGTTTAGAGATCCACCTTTTATCAACACGAACAAGTCTTTCTAATATTAAAACTAATAAATCGTTCGTTACCTTTTATAATATTGGAACGTGACCTATGCAACTCCTTCCGTGATTGGACAATGATAACAGCCAATTGAACGAAAGCAGTTGAATTCAACGCAAAAGACGTCAACTAACAGAATCAATTGAAAAAATAAAAATCACGGTTGAACGATTTTAAGGCTTACGTCAAGAACCTTTCATTCCATCGAAAATTCCAGTTTCCCAGCTTTCCACCCTTCTCTCAATTGATTGTACAATTTACTTTTTTTGTCTTATATATTCGTAATTTTCCATTTACTTGTGATATAGACCACTCCGTATCAGGCTATATCTTTTGTATAATCAAAATAGAAAATTAAACTTTAAACTATTTAAAATAATTGATAGATAAAATGAAATAAATCAAATATCCTTTTTTAAACTTTAGAAGTATTATTTTCACATTGAAAATGGGCTAAAGCTTGAAACATGTCTGTGTGAAAATAATACTTTGAAAGTTTAAAAAAGGGTATTTGATTTATTTCATTTTATCTATCAATTAGAATAGAATATGTATTATTTTAACTTCAATAAATTGTGATTTTTCATTATATTGTAATTTATTTATAAATGCAATGGGTTAAAAGCCATCTTCAATTTTCGTTTATATTGAACAGTTCGAAATTTTTTAAATCTCATTCAGCTTGATTTATTTTAAATGAGTTCTACTAAATCAAATTTTATCGACTTTCTTTCGATCGACCGTTAGAGATTTTCAATAAGTTATTTCCTTATTCTTATCATCAGCCCTAACTCCAAATTCAAATCGGAAATCTTCGCTTCTTGTTTATATTTATTTTATAATTATAATTCAAAGTTGTATTGAGATTAATGTGCTTTCGTAATCCCACATTGAAATAGGATAAATGTCATACATGAACGGAAAATACATGTGTCTTATTATTTAAAATACGTGTGTCTTATGAATTTGATTGTCCAGAAAATATAGATGGTGGTGTGGCATTCCATTTAAATGTGTATTTTACAAAAATCACGCTTTCATACTTGGCACACACTGTATGCAAGACAATATGTCTAGGATGTGAGTGGTTTCACTGTAATACGTGTTGTACAGACACCAAACTACTACTTTCTATAGATTATTCGAATATGTTGTGCATCGTTCTTGAAAGCAAATCAGTAAGAGCATTTTTATCCATTCACATACTTGTTCGAATATTCTGTGTCGTAATGCTATTTTGTATTCATCATTTGTATTATCCATTTTCTTTAATACCATCGTTTGTATTCTTTGTTTCCATTCATCAATATTAAAAAACCCCAGACGATGCAAGTAGAACTTTTAGGAATGTTGCTTGTTGGGCGAATGCATATCATTGTCCGACTGGTCATAAAACATCAAATTACTTCACGGTTCATTCTGCTCATGCTACCATTATTCTGTTCCCTCTTCCATAAGGTGAAAGCAAATCATCCTAGTTTTTAAGAATTTCCCGAATTTCCTATTCGTTGTGACTTAAGTTTTCGCTAGGTTCATTGTTAAATTCCATCAAATTTAATAATCAGGCATTGAATCCCCTATTTATTGCGTTTGAAATGTACGTTATGAAAATGATAAGTTAATTCACTCTTTTTTTCACAATGGAAATGCTAGAGATTCCTGGATATGCTAGAGAATGGGTGGCTCGTTGGAGGTTCGAATAAGGGAAAGGTAATTCGCCGATCTGAT
Source organism: Sogatella furcifera (assembly GCA_017141385.1). Taxonomy (NCBI): domain Eukaryota; kingdom Metazoa; phylum Arthropoda; class Insecta; order Hemiptera; family Delphacidae; genus Sogatella; species Sogatella furcifera. The sequence continues at coordinate 16,104,496 of CM029560.1, read as the reverse complement.
TACCAGAGGTTTCGGTTTGATTCTTGATCGCAACACAGTCACATAGATATGGCCACCCCGCCTTTGGGAGGTGACGATAAGCCGTCGGTCTTGACTGCCTAAAAAGCAGTCATCATCTCTCATCATAATCATCCCTATCATTATATTACCCACACACAAACCTCAGAGCTCATGTGGGCATCACCCTCAGATTTTTTTATCAAGAGATTTTTATTGGTCATACAAGAGTTTAAGAAATTTGGAACGGAGAGCATAGTCGACTTAATTTAGTGTCCTATCAATTGGACTATTTTCTACGTTTATAGCATATCTACATACAAAGGCTCACTGAAATTAAGCCGTATTCTAATCTTTATTAGATTATCTAGTATTTGAACATCATTGGAACAAAAGTAATAGAAAGATTACAATACTATAGAAATATAAATCACTTTATTATGTGTTAGCTATGATAAGATGGCTCTCGTTCCATTTCATTTGAAATTAGAATTTCATAGTAATCCAGAGTCCATAGTAATACGTCCATAGTAAAACGTTGTAATATATCGATTCAAGCAATACACTTCACATCAGATCCCAATGTTTATATTCAAATGTATGAAAAATGAAAATAAATTACTCGACTTATATTTTATATCAACTTTGCAATTTATAACTTGCAAGCCTTCGAACACTTACTTTTCGTTCAGCCGATTTTTCAGCTTGTTGTTGCTTTGTTGTTTGTATTTTGGTAGTTTGTTCATGCTCTCCAACAATCCAAATCTCTTAGAAGTTGCTTTTTTTGTATCAGCTTGTGATACCTGCGTAATAACTTCGGTACTTGAGGTTCTGTATGAGAAATGCAAGTTATTCGGTTGAAAAACAAACGGGAGTATTTTCTGCTGCAAACCTTATCTACAGTAATTACTTTCAACTACGAAACCAAAATTTTAAATTATTTTTGTGATTGCTACCTGGAAATATTTTTACGTTAATACTAACGTTAGAGTGTTAGGAATGAATTACTTTTGTTTTATTGCTCTCATTATAAGTCGTTTTCAAGTTCAGAAATTCGATAATAATTCTTCATATTAGTTATTTATCTTGCCTATTCTAATGCAAATTTTTGTGTTCTCGGAATTCCTTGCAAGACTCTGTGCGATCTGCAACTGTTTCTAATCTAATATTGAGATGAAAAGAGACTATATATTTTTCCAATTTCCTAGGGAAGTTATTAATAGCTTCATGAATTGAAAAATATATAAAATCCCTCTTGATTTTCGTATCAAAAACTAGATGTTGCATTACCAAGCCGGATGCAATTTTCAAACAAATTATTGAATATAATTTATTTTAATAGTTAATTACAATAGTGATAATGTAGCATAATGTGATGTCAGATTTAAATACACTTATATTATTATGATTCCGACGGATATTATGATTGATTCAGGACGGATTCAAGAATACAAAGATTCAAAGATCCTCACACATCAACCGAAACTTGTTGTGTGCCTAAATACAGTTAATTTTAGTTTGAATCACAGCATCCAATCACAAAGTATGTAGTATGAGTTTGTGATTTTACAAACGTTTGTGATTCTCCTGTATTATGATTATTATAATGTAATATATTATCACAAGAATTCTCTTATATGTTATAAGAAGTTATAAAAGGCTTCAATTATGAAAATAGAACAAGTTATAAAACTTGTTTAAAAATTATTTTTTATAATTTCGGAAAACATTGACTTTTTCATCAAAATTAATGGGGAAGAAAATTTGTACAGGCTCAGCCTAGTTTTTCCTCCCGATTTCAGCGTTTTGTTCAATAATAAAGGGAATGAATGAATAAATCTTGAGAAGTTTATCCAGTATTTAGAGGGTTTGGTCCATTTTGCTGTTTATGTTTCGTGAATCGTTGACTAGAATTGCAGCCAGTGGAAAAGCAGAAAATCCAGTTGACTAACGAAATGCGCATGTGACCTTGCATTCGTCACTTTTCTCAGACAGAGTGCGAAGTGTTAAATTGTTGAAGCTGGCTCGATGGCGCCCAAAAACTCGCGTGCTATTATAAACAAAGGGCCTCCCTATATTCTCACAATTCTATTGTAATTTTTTCTTATGGAATTCCTTGACCTGTTTATCAGTTTGTTCAAGAGAGATTCCAATCTTTTCACACTTGGCGTAATTAAATTACCGTGCTTAACTTTTACTAATCCACTTTCATGTCTGACACACTCGCTCGCGGGACAAGGTAAATCCCCTTAACCCTTTTCCCATCCGTCTGCTACCTGCCTACCGCTCTTATCTCTATAAAACAACCTACTCTGTACTCTTCAATATGATTCACACTGACAACTATTTCTTAACATTGTGCTCCAATCATGACTTCAAATTTATTCGTTTACATACTAATTCAGTTTGGTTACAAATCACTCATTATGTAGGTTATATTGAATTAGTGGATCATTAAAATTGGTATTTAATTGAAAATTTTGCAGAATAGAATAATGGATTATTGAAATTGGTTGTAGTTTTGTAGAACAGAATAGTTATATTCTATTACAATCAATAATACTATATTGGATAACTGATCCAATAGGATAGTTACTGTTGGAACAAAATCGTGGACCTCAAAAATTAATAGTTTATATAGTTTGACCCTTCTTTCATTATGTAAATTCATGATTCATATATTTACCAACAACAAAACTTGTACATGCCTTAAATATTCAATAGGTTACGTAAAATAATTTTGTTCAACAATCGATAATTGTTCAGAAAAATATGAAATCAAATAAAAGTTCTCAAAAATCATAAAGTATCTCACTCATCAGATATTATCGTGCTTCAGAATAATATGATTGAAAATATGGGATTTAATGCAATAAAGTTACCATTTTTTGTACGTGGCACGAAAATTCCCTTGTACTAAATAATTGAAATATCAAAGACTTCTTTCCTTTTTGTCATGGGAGAACCCTAGCAGCGATCATCATTTATTAGATCAATAATAGTGCATTCTGTTATAATTAGTCAATTATTCAATAGCGCCCATGAAGACTCAAATTGTTGCGTGAAAAATTCATAGATACAATCAAGTCCTTCTATTGATCTATCGTGGCCAACTTGCCAATTTGGCCAATGTCGTGCTATTTTTTCAGTTTATTATTTTTTAATACTAATTATCCACATTGATTTTTGCTATGAATCATTTAAATTATTCGAGTATTCTCATTGATTTGTGGTGAAAAATTTATCAAATAGCGTAATGTTACGACTCAATACATGATATTCATCGTTTTAAATGATTGTATGATGGGCTATATGATATGCCTAATATCCATTATTTCAATGGAATATCTTGAATAATTTTGTTGATTCGTATTTGAATTTATGATTGAAAGCTATTTACAATTAAATTATGATATTATATTTTTGTAATATGATATTGAAATAGTCCAGTTTATGAATAAAAGGAAGATTATGTAGTAGTTAGAATAATCGAAATTTAGGATTGTGAAAAGTAGTGGAAAGATCATTGTGGGTAGTTTAGCCATTTCCCCATTTCTGTATAGTTACGATATTTTATAGCACAATAATTCCTATTCTCCCACAATTGCCTGACAACGTATATAAAGTAGATATATATCGACTCTTGAGAAATGGAAATTATAGTTTTTCAAACTCACTACAACCTAACTACACTTACTAACATAACGGCACAAATATCTTCACATTTTTTGTGAAAATTCTCTCATTTATTTCAAAATTCATTGTTTTGGGGCTTTTTGGGGCTATTTTGTAAGTAGAATCTCGTTTTGTACAATTCTGAAATTTCCTTCTTCATCCATGATATGAATCTGCTTATTAATATAATCGTCATTAATCTTTACTAGAATTTACGATGTATTTTTGTCCAATATGAATCATGCAGACTGAAACTACAATATCCTCATTATGTATGTGTTTTCACTTCAATTCTACCTCAAATGAACTTCACCTTCTCTCTTAAAATTCTGATTACTCTCTCTCTCTCTTAATCTCTCTCACTCACTCTCTCTCTCCCTGTTCGTTTCTCTTATCTCTCACTCTATTCTTCCTATTCTATTCTATCTCTCTTAAGTCTCTCTCTCTGTTTCCTATCCTTGCCTTCGCAGCTGTTTGCTGGTCTCATGTATAAATTTAGCACGAAAATATTTTCTGCTGCTGATATACACTCAGATTTTCAATTGATTTTCAAGAAATTTGGACTTTGAGACTTATAGCGATGGATGTCACCAAAGTTTTGGAGTGGAATCTTATGAGATTATCTTAATCGTTAACTCTCTGCTTTCCCTTTTCAACAGTGTACATATTATTTATTTATCATCTATTGATAAATTACTTTTATACAGTATTGCCTATTTTTATATTATTATATTGATTGAAGGTTGAAAAAACCTTGATAATTTTAATACTCTCATGAGACCACCACAAAATAATTATAAAATTGAAAACTTGAAGAAAAATGTGGAATCTTCCACCATCATTATCTCCTAAACGTTGGATTTTCGGACACTCTCTACTATGAACTTTTCTCTTTATTTTTGCTAGTAGAATCAGCTCACAAAGTGTCGGTAACCATGGGAATAATCTTGAGGAGGAAATCAATTTTCAATCCATTCTTCTAAACTGAGATTCTTAATAGTTACTCCAAGCAAATAGGGGAAACTGGACATTCCAGGTAGGGATTTTGAGTTGATTCACCGCTCGACTTTCCTTATTGTACGAACTCAGTTGGTCTTGGATAAAGTTTCTCCATCCGTTGAATTTTTCCCTTACACCCCATTCTTACACAATCCACAGCTACTCAAGCCTGAAATAGTGTTCTCAATTCATTATTTCCTATGTACATTCCACGTACATTCCTTTCTCACTAGTTTATTTCTTCTCTTCAGATTTTTCTTGTTCTTTCCAGCGATCGATCTCGTTGATGAGGTTTATCTAATTTTTTCTGCCATTCTTCTAAAGAAACTTGCCTTCGACAATCTATTAGCTTTGAGCATTTCTCATCAAGTGGAACGTTGTTCTTTTTCCGAATACCCCAGCACTTCCTCTGTTGTCTGTTTTATAACTTTTCTCACTTCACCCCAAAATTCCATCTGTAGCATTGCGGCGCTCCAAAGCCACTCATACTTCAAAGCAATTAATGATTTCGACTTGATATCTAGAAACGAATTCCTTCCTCTCTATTGAACTTTTGCTTTTTTGTTGCCTCTCAGCTCTTCTTTTCTCATTTTTACTTTGAAGATGTCATGGAATTATTGATGAATGTCAGAAACACTTCTCCCGGAATATTTTATCAAAAAATTCTTCAAATAAAGTAGAAATAATTTCCTACTGTTCTCCGATATATTTCTCACAAAATCCTTCAAATAAAGTGGAAATAATTCCCCACTCAGATTTATATGTATTTATTTTTATTTATTATTTTTACTAAAAATCATAATCCACGCAATCCAAGTCAACTAAGTACTCGTTCAATGAATGCCCTTCATGATGGACTATGTAATGTAATGTTTTGGAATCCCTTTGTGTTGGTGATGATTAGATAGTTGTCCTGATTGGCAATCGATATTGGAAACATTATACTATCGTGACTAGAATATTCATATCAGTACTAGATGAAATCAAGGAGAAATCATTGCTGAAATGTTGAAAAAACGGAAAGGTTTTGCGTCATTTTTGCAGTTGATTGCGATTTAGTGGATCCCTATTGTGCTCATGAACTTAAAATCGTGCTATTCATGTGAACCTTGAAGCTTTGTCAAATAAATTGATGAAATAAAATTACTTGGTGATAAGTAATAACTCACTGGAAAGGTGTTATCGTTTTCGATCTCATCGAACAATACACTATTATGAGTTGCATGAGTGAAATGAATGCATCCAATGCGAATGTCATGAAGTTTTGTTTTGAAATATACATTATTGCTTCTGTAGTAATTTCCTAATTTCCTAGTCGTCAACCATTTATCGATTTGATAGAAGCGTATTAGTTGACTCGATTTGATGTCATGCACATTATTGTACGCGATTTTATTCGAGATAATGAAATGTTATAATGTCTCTCATTCTATCTTAAAATTTGAATTTTATTTCCATATTTAAAATAACTGAATCATAACCGAATTTTTCTATTCATTTTAAAATAGAAGTTTCTGTCCTGAAGTTGTATAAAAATTTATTCTTGTTTTTTTTCTATCATATTTGGTGTATTCTAGTTGATCATTCCAAGGGCTGAACCATTTGCTGAAAAATGGTAGCCGATACCATCCTTTCCAAGATTTCAAAAGCACTTTGACCTACTGTGACCGGAAAGTTGTTGAATAAATTAATATCTGAATTCATTAGTTTTTGTTATGGGTCTACAGTTTTGAATTTGATTACAAATTGATGTTTCTTAACTTGAGAAAAATTTATCTCCAGCGACATCTCTATGACAGAAGCACCGAAATCTGCTATCAGACAGAACTTATAGAGGAAATTATGGAAAATTGGATCAAATCTAGATATCTCGAGTTCGAGAACTATTAATCGTAAAATTGATAGTTATTACTTTTTATAAATAAATTTATTTTCTTCAAATTATTTAACACATTTAGATATTATTGATAGTTCGCAGGGAATTCTAGAAAACTGGAAAAATAAAATATTTTTCAATATGGTGGCCGAAAAACATTCCGACAAGAGTTTGCCTAGGAACTTTATTGAGTTAGAATGACTCTTTCTAAATTGTAATTTCTTTTCATTTGTGAAGTAACTTTAATAATATTTTTAATAAAATTAATTTGAACTTGTCACTTGTATTTTTAAAGATATATTTGTTAGCCAATGTTTATTTTTGGGTAATTTCTATGAAATACTTCACAAGCAAGGAAAATTGTGTTTCGAATTCATTAATTTGTGAACTGATAGTCTGTTACATAGCTTATCAACAGGAACTTTTTTCAAATTCTCTTTTTAATTCAGTTTCAACGCTTACTCAAAAAATCATTTTCACCTGTTTGAAAGCTTCACATTGTGTGCATAATTCCTACCTGTATCAATCAGTTTAACATGTTTTTCTTCAATTTAATGTATTCATTCAATTGAGTAATTATATTCAATTAAAACTATCTATTTCTACGTAGAGTATTACGTTCCGTGTTTTTGAAACAATTGATTTTGATCAGCTTTTGATCGAAGGTTTCTATGTATGATTTCTCTGTAAATTATAGTACACAATCTGTGTATCGAAGAGGAGTTTTGTTCATGAAACTAGAATTGTTATGATAAATCAAATATTAATTGCATTTATTTCAGTTCTTTTTTTTCATGATTCATTATTTTCTATAATTTAAAAAAGGGAAATCAGGGAACTGTTTTATATTGGATTTAGAAATCATGAAATACGTGGGTACGCATTTCACTTGTAAGCTCATTGTAAAATGCCGTTCTATGTATGTTTAGTCCGTTTTTCAATTTTTCAAACGGGGTTTGTAAATTTTACAGAAACAGGCCCCTATTCTCCATCTTCTACAAGGTGGAACATTTTAGTTTTCTGATCCTCATAACATTGCGTGAATTGAATAGTTTCTATTTTTCTTGATTTAAATAATTTTTAAATATGTTATAAAAATATTATTTGTTTCTAGGTGCTGGAGAATCTGGAAAAAGTACAATAGTGAAACAGATGCGAATACTTCATGTAAATGGGTTCAGTGAAGAGTAAGTCTATTCATAGATTATTTAATTTATTGTTTGTTGTTTCTTTGTTTGTTTTGTATTGTTTCTATCGAGTTCTATGTGTCTTTTTAGTATTTCAAGTGAATTGAGGTAAAAGCTCTTCTTTGCAAGAATTTTTTATGGTTCGATACCCTTATATTGTTTGATCAATTTTGCAATAAATAATAATATACTGTTTGGATTCTTCACATAATTAGATTTCTGTATTAGAGAGCAATTCACTTAATTTATTTTACCTTCAAGCATTGGGAATGATTTGAAATGTTTAAAACTTTGAATGATTTTGAAGTGTTAGATTCTCATGCATTGGTAAAACTTTATTGAGGCATTTCTAAAACCTCTTTGTTTTCAATGTTGTCGATGTCTTGGAAATTGTTTTAATCTTAGTAGCGAATTTGAATTGGAAATAAACAGCAAGGAATAAAATTAACTCTGAGTGAGTATACATATCAAGAGGAATTCTATGTGACAAGAGTTGGACCAACAATTCACTGCATCTGTCTGTTTCTTACAACAGTGTTGTTGCAAGTAGCAATGTTTTGATTCAGTAATTACTACAATATCTTTCAATGAGTTGAATGAAACTGTCTCTGATGTATTTAGAAAGGTCATTGACTTAATTTCTGAACCAATTTACGAAACGCATAGCCAGCCAAATTCAGAACTACTCATGAATATTCGAACATGATATGAAAATATTTTATTATTTGAAATATTCCAAAATTGATTTATAGAACTTTTCATTCTAATAAGAATATATTTGAATCAATCTAGAAAAAGGTATTGTTAAAAATTTCCTGTTTGAATGTCTCAATAAAGACTTCCTATTTACGTGTCTAATCTTGACTATGTTTTCGATTAATAATATAAAAATAATCTCATAGAATTTTCGTTAATCGCCACATAAGAGTTTTCAATAAAAATTACAGAAGAACTGAATTGGATGAGAATTAATTCAAGTTTATTCCGATTCTAATACTGATTCAGTCAATTGAACACGTTCCAGTACCTAATTTCATTTTGAGCTCGTATTAGTGATAAAAAGTTGGTATTAAAATCGCAAATCTTCATGGATAAAGAAATTGACTTTTTTATTAATTCAATTTCATCGTCTTATACCCAGTTCGTAGAACATTAAAGTAGCTAATGCCTTATTAAAATTTAATTTAAATATACAGTCATGTTTTTGATTTCGTATCTCTTCAGTATGTTTCAATGCCACATTAGCTAATTCAATTACTCACGGGCCTCTTACTAATCATACTTATTCATTTTCACTATTAGTCAAGAATTGATTGATTAAGGTTGTATGGTTGAGAGGATGTTTTACTCCACTAAGGAATTATTGAAATGACAATCGGAATAATGAATATTTTGATATTGATGCATTGATATTTATTTATGGATTAGTTCAAGAAACAACAAAAACTGATTTCTACTACAAACGCTCATTTTAAACTTTGAATTCGATTAAAAATTTTGTAAGAAAACAGAATCCTTTATTGCAATTCATGATTTTCCATTTTACAGTCTTCAGTTTTCAAAAATGATAACACCTTGTCATTCGGTACTTTGAGCAGTTCATAATACTGTACTATCATGTAATTCATAATACTCTATGACTTTGAATTCAGGCTTTTACAAACAGAATTTTGAGACATTTTTTTACGAGCGTTTATTTTACTTTAGACACTCATCAACGTCAAGGTAAGACTCTAAATCAAAATCAACGTCAAATTTAAAATTGACGATCTTGAAAATTTCTGCATAGGTCCATTCACACTCAGTAAGTTTTACAACTGATCGTAGCGTTAGTGGTGTGTACACATCTTAATCATCACCACATAGACAGATTGAAACCCCTTCTAGATGCTCTTTATACACCCACTGCCTGTGTTGCTATACTACTGAATTCAACTGGACACATCTATTTATATAAATTTTCGCTAGAGCGGAAAAAGACTGAAATAAAACACGCTCCACATACGTGCGCGCACATACTCTTCCTATCTCTATCTACTATTACACTCTCACAGGTTTACTCTCTCTCTCTCTCTCTCTTCCTCATCTACCTTGGTGATTCAACAGATCATACATTTTCCTTGACTACTTCTATCCGCCAGCGTATAACATTTCTTAAATAGGCATTCTGGGGTGAAATTAACATGATTCAGCAAAGTTATCCAGCTATAATAATCGAGCTTTTCCAAATTACCAGCTTATAGCTGAAAGAGTTTCAATGTACATAATATGTATGAACATAAAGTGCATTACATATATGTGTGTAAATAATATGTATTCCTGTCGAAATTTCGTAGATCAGGCTACATGCTTCATTTGGGTGTGAATGATTCTAAAACTGAATAAAAACTTTGTACCAGTTGAACTAAGTTTAGTTGAGCTGAATATACAATTTAAACAATGTTATTCTCCAGTTTTGGTCACCATTTCCAACTCATTTGATTTGATCACTTTCTTAATTTACGATTCCCAAGCGGCAGGTCGAGTTGCCCGCCTCTAAATTCGCTGCTCGAGCTGCCCGGCTGTAGCTGCGCTGCTCTAGCCATTACAACTCTATTCACATAACTGTATTATGAATGTTGTATTGGTTATTAGAGTCAATAATGTAGGCTATAATAAATCAATCAATAGTGAAATTCACCCTTTTCGGGTGAAAAGGGTTTGTATTGATTAATTATATATTAGAAGTTCTAGTAACCAAGTTAACATTCATAATATAATTTGTGGATTGAGTTATGGTGGCTAGAGCCGCGCGGCTCGAGCTGCCGCTTGGGAATCGTACCTATACGTGAGATTGATTATGAATTGGAGTCCATTCGACCATTTTTACAGTCTGATTAGTTAATTCTCTTCTTTTCCCAACCCTTCTGCCTCTCATCGTCGGGTGTGATTGGTTTATGAAATGTTAATTCCTATCAGTGATAGAAGATTAACTCCACTCCTGAGCAACAGACTCAATTTTTTATTTTGTGATGTACGGTGCATTTGAAAATTGATAAGAGGATACTTTTTCATGTAGTGTATAAAAAAGAAGTAAACCGTTGGGTTTAGATTTGAAATTGATTGAGACCTCTTATCTCCTCGACAGTGCGAGTGCAATAATACTCTGCAATAACTAACTCCCACGTCGTTTTCAATATTGGTATTTGATTTCAATGAGAGTTCAGAGCGGAATGAGATTTGTCTGGCGAGCAGTGTTTCAAATTAAATCCCGATCCTAAACCGGGATACGCGCATCGAGTAATTATACATGTGGAAGTTGATGTAGCAGTAGCAATAGCAGGTTGGCCGGTGGATGATTTTCCTGAATGTAGCAGGAAAACCAACAAAACGGAGAGCGACTGAAACTTTTGTTGGTTGATACTTTAGCGGGTATCATTGGTAATTAGCTGGATGTTGTTTAGAATTGGCAGTTGTCGAATGTAACTATGATCTGGCAGACTCGGCTCAACATTGGTTAATTGGCAAAGTCCCAGCGCTGGATGAGTGGGTAAAAGTTAGTGCATAGAAATAGTGAGGTGGAATTATTATTCGAATATTTGCCACTTTCACTCAACGTGAAAATGTTGTGCTTCCGACTGTGAACTGGGATTACTCCCAAATAAAGTTATCGACTGATACAATGTGTTTTCATCAAACATGGAATTACGAATCTATTTTTAGTCGCGTCAAGTGTTGATTGGAGTTCAAGCTTTCCCACCTGAATCTCACACCTTTTGCGTGGATAATAGGGTGAATGATGATGATGATATCTATACTCCTATGACTTTTCATGTTGGAATCATATGATTGGTGTTGGAGAAATAAATGTTACTGAATTATCAATTATAATCAACTATCAAACACAATTTGTTTGTGCAAAATATCAAACCACAAAATCGTTTTTGTGCGGTTCAAGTGATGTACATCAAGTACAAGTACATCAAAACCAAGTTGAAGTACACGAGGTACGAGTACATAAAGTACAATTTCAACAAGTAAAAGTACTCGTTGGGTGGCTCGTTGGAGGAGTGATAAAGCGCCGGTCTGATAACCAGGTGGACCCTGGTTCAAGTCCCAAGCGGGGAACAATTTTTGACCACAGTACAATCACATACATTTTTGACCACAATACAATACATAAATACAATCACCCCGTCTTTCGGAGGAGACAATAAGCCGTCGGTCCCGACTACCTCAAAGTAGTCGTCATCTATCATCCATATCATTACCCACGCACAAGCCTATCAGCTCATGTGTGGGCTTCACCCTCATAACAAACATCAGGTAGGCCTACAGGTATACTAGGTACAATGCACCAAGTAGAAGTACAGTTACACAAAGTACTAGTACTGTACCACAAGTACATAAAGTACAAGTACACCAGGTACATTATTGGTACTTCTGAGCTCACCTGAATCTAGAATGAGTGATGTTCAAGATGATGATAATAATAAAGTTTATTGTGATGGGAATGATGGTGATGATGTTATGATTATGAGATTATGATTATGGCTGTGATAAATCAATATACAGAATAATTCTACAATTTTAAGTGACTAAAAGCAATTAAAATTATTTTAATTATTGCTTTAATTATTTTAAGCAATTCAAAGCTCATCACTGGAAAATAGTGGCATGATTAATTATCACGAATACATTTTAGATGCTTCAGTTTGTCTTTCAACCAAGAGAATCTGTATGAATGAATCTAAAATTGAGAAGAGAATTCAAAATGAAGTGAAAAGTTAATATTTCAAATTAATTCAAATTGAAATATTAGAATATTCAATAGAATTGGAGTGCTTGAACCGATCACCAAGCGAAGCTCTTGTAAGTCATATGATTCAATGAACGAACCTCTGGGCTTACAACTTACAACTCGTATAAGATTCATTTTGGTTAATGAATCATTCATTAATGATCTTATTTCAGTACTGGTATTGTAATTTCATTCTTACCGTTAAAGATCATGCAAGCTAGAAATGACAACATTATATTTATGATTTCATCTTGCGAGAATAATTGAAGTTTTCATAAAATACTTAATTAAATTATGCTTTAACAATGAATTGATGTTCTTATAATAAAATTCAGATGTGAATGTAAATAATTATGCAATAAATGTGAACAGTGAAAATACTTTGTTGATTCATTCAAGTTGTGAACCGATATTCAGTTAACTGTTGCTTCTTTGTCCGAGCGATCGATTGCCGCTCCGTCATCTCATTACCCACGCTCAAGTCCCTCACTCTCCATGTATTTATAACAAAATCTAGATCACAATTCATATGTAGCAATTGTATGTCCGTTTTTAAACGCGAATAATTCTCAATCTTCAAACTGGTCTTATTATAGTTTTAAATCAAAATTTGTTGAAAAGTACATTACATAAAAAATTAAAATTAGCTTAAAATACAATTTAAATACGGTAATATAATATTTGAAATAAAATTAAGAATCACAGTACCCTTAGAGTATTTGTTCCGGCACGACATGTTTCGGTGTCATTAGACCCATTCTCAAGTGCAAATAAATAGGATAAACAACATTGGATTAATGCTTCTACTTCAACTAAATTAAACATTGAAGATGGCCTGCAATAGTTTTTTACCACTTAGATAAATGATGTACGTGTCTAGGGCACTTGGGATTTCTCTTTTATAATTATACTAGCCGGCAGGCTCACTTCGCTCGCCTTCTCCGCCTTGCCAAGGGGCTCCGCCCCCTGGACCCCCGGCAGTATAGGCGGTGTAAGTGAGTCAAACAGGCTCGCTTCGCTCGCCAACAAAACCTCTGTCAGTGTCAGCTGATACAAACAGGCTCGCTTCGCTCGCCTGCAAATTCCGTTCAGAAGGGATTCGAAATTCATTGAGCACAGAATTTCTACACCTAATCTGGACCTGTCTACCTAATTTCAACATTTATGCTAGTTTGTTCTAGAAAAATCTAAGAAAAACTCCGAAAATTCAAAAAAATAGTAAAACGCTAATATTAAGCGTAACCTTGGGAAGTATATCGGACATAGTTTGAAACTTGATTCAATATCTTCCAAATTAGTTCATCAACAATCTCGCTGAATCATTGAATTTACAGTAAGGATTGGTCGGATCAAGGCGGAAGATATGCAACTCCAAACACATCTACAATTTTGAAAACCTGATTACTGGCGTAATCTTGAACGGATTGCAAAAATATTCCACACACAAAATTTCTAGACCTTATCTGAACCTGCCCACCAAATATTAACATTTTCTACCGATTGGTTCTCGAAAAAATGAGGAAAATGCCGAAAAACTAAAATATTTGGTGTATCCTTGAAAAGTTTTTGAAATCCGTTCTTAGCGCGCGTCTTAACGTCCAACTGATCATGCATGCCAAATTTGAACGCATTCGGTTCTGTGGATTTTTAGTTCTGGTATGAATGAATTAATGAATCAGTGCCATTTCGCTTTTATTTATAGAGATTCCTAATTTGATTATCGATAATGAATGATTATCATGAGTGTATCCGTTCATATCAAATTGAAAATTTTTCGCAACATGGAAAAACCCTTTGTACGAAAAATGACTTTCCCCAAATAGGCAAGTATATCACTTGTGCATAGCATAAATGTAGCTTGTAAATTTGAAGCTATGACCGTTAATCACACGAAAGACAAAGAAAAATTATTCATCATGAAATGATGCTATGCAAAAAATGCAATTGAATTATTAAAATCCGTAAAATATCTCTTCACGGCGGTTAAACTTGATTAGCTTTAATAAACCAGTCCTTAATTTCCTTCTTCAAAAATAAGAATTTTAATGCGTGTAATCTATTTTTTTATTATTGTGATTTTTTTTGAGAAATAAAATTTACTATTTTGAGGCCATTTCTCTACTTCACAACTCATTTTACTGATAATGATTACATGAATTTTGAGTGCATGAATATTGTTGTATGAGAGAGTTTTAGTGGCGATCTCAAATTTAGAGTGTGTGAAGAAGTTTGGTACAGTACTGGATATTATGGTGTTTTGTGAAAAACAGAATAATTAAAGTTAATTTTAAAGCTTCCTCGAAAGCTTAATGGAAAGCATGCTTTCGGATAAATTGTCTTGGTATTATAAGAATAGCCAGGCAATTGGGAGGCTCAGTAAAAAATGTTTAAAAATTTATTTTTAATTTTCTTGAGCTGATTAAACGTGAGGCCATGAAGAAAGAGATAAAATCTGAAGATTTGGTGAAAACTTTCCAAAAATTCATTTTAAATTTTGTTCAAGTGATGAAAAGTGAGGCCATCAAGAGAGAGATTGATTAATACCTGGTGATTATTTCGTAATTTATCAAAGCTAATATCTTAGTCTGGAATAAGATATAAACTAATATTTGATCTTTCGGCAACTTCGATTTTTTAAATATTTCAATTTTTTTCAATGCTCAAATACAGTATCACAGCTGAGTACTTCAATTATTGCTCTTCATTATATTTTTTTGAAACCGTTCTTTACTTTTTCTACTATTTCTCATTCTTTAACAGTATTTTATAGGCATTTGTTTTCGATAATAACTTCTAACGTCATCAAATCAGCTCTTCAATCTCATAAAACAGTTGCTATGAAAAGTGAGAATAAATAACTAATAGTGAACCATCAAACCTAATGTGTATTTCGACCATAAAAGCTGTAAAACACTCATATAATTCAAGTGAGGTCTATCAAATCTTTTAAACTAATTATGGTCATCTTATTCTATCAAGTATACACTAACCCAGTTAACTCTCAACATAAACAATGACATTCAAATAGTGCTTTAGATTATCTCTTATGATGAATTTGTTTAATCAATTTCATCATCATTTCCTTACAAGAATAATCTATCATTGGAATATATAACCTGTTTATTGTTGAGCGATATTTAAAGCACAATTAATCTTTAATTGTAATTCAAGTTTATTTTATGGAAATATTTCAATATTTTCACATTTGAGTTTCATATTTTCATTGAGTCTCAAGTACAGTCAACTATTATCAGATTATTGTAAGGAAAACAAGGTTAGAGTCCTTATCAATGCAACAAGATGTCCAATGTTTATTGATGATGATTGGAGCAAAAATCAGTAATATTTCTCCGCTTCATTTTTATGGTCCCAATTTCTCGATCCCTCACCGATTGCGATGTTTTCATAAACATGCATCTTGAATATTTTTACGACTGCTGTGTAAATTCATATCAGTGACATGGTTCATTTTAATTCTATTTTCTCATCAACTCTTATATTATCTTATCTTGAATATTATGTATCCATTATTATTAACGATATTAATTAACTTTTACTACCTATAGAATTAAAATAAATCTTTTTTTATTGTTGCTTTTATTTGACGGTGTTTTCATCTTTTTCAGAGAAAAACGACAAAAAATAGAAGATATTAAGAAAAATATAAGAGATGCTATTCTGGTAAGTTTGTGCTCCTGTATACGATTTTCAGTCATTCAACTTTCATCTTATAGTTTTTATTGAATCTATTATCAAATTTGCTCTTTCTCTCAATTCTGCTTTTCAAGTTAATTACTGTATTTTCTTCTACTATATTGTCCTTACAAGATGTATTATAGCCGACGCCAATAAAAGTGGCGGTTGGCGATTATCTTTTATATTGCTAAGCTCTGATTTCTGTAAGCGGTCAACAAGAGCGAAACGGTTAGCTAAGATCGCTCTTGACTCAATAATATTATGGAGAAATGAGTAGAGTACTTATATAATTCCTCTATGATGGTATCTCTCACAGACCTCTCGCAGATTGTCCTGACAGAGCTGAGCATTATTAACAGTCATTCGCCAACCGCCAATTTTGTTGGAGTCTGCTATACTATCCTTGTACAGTAGGCTACCTCAATTATAGTCTAATCTAATTAAATAATCCTAATTAATTATCCACTTTCTTTCGAACTTCTACCTTCTGTAGACGTTTATCACTGGCGGCTCGTGCCCACGAAACAGGTGAAGTGCTCGTATCTTTTACTGTACAGCACTTCACCTGTTTCGTGGGCACGAGCCGCCAGTGACGTTTATTCTTTGAGCGACCTTTTAAGTATTTTTCATTTATTGAGCATCACACATGTATAAGATTGACCGCCTCTAGCGTGACAAAAATCTGTTGAGTGTGTAAGTCTATTAATCTGTTGAATTTCTTAGTCTGTTAAGTGTAAGACAGTTTACGATGTGTGGATTGAATAAACAATAAAGCATCAATAATTTAAAACTAGAAAGATCTTGATTTGGCGCTTCATTGATTGATAACATATCGTAATACTTTGTTATTTTTTTCTTCTATAAATAATCTCATACTCAATATTGTATATGAGTCTATTCTTCTACAAATATCAATTCTTATTCTTATACAGACATCAATGATGAATTTGGCTTTCATCATAATAGAAATTTGACTTTTAGGACTGTTGCTCAATTCTTGAGCAAGTTGTGTCAAAGGTTTTGATGCAGACTTCAATACTGTTCTGTTTTCAATTTAATTTGAATACTGTGCCTTCAATGGTCATAATTGATTGATCCTAACTGCAAATTCATTAAATCCTTCCTGAATGTTATTTCATTTTATCTTTGACTCTCGATCGTGTGTGTTTATCGATTCGAATAAACTAACATGCGAGTGGACTATTGAGGGAACTTCAATAATGCTTTAATCAAAACCGAATCCAAATATTTGAATAGCTGAAAAAGAGGAGGGAATCCAATACGGAATAATTAGATTCTGTGGATACCATCGATACTCTCCTAATCCACGGATAGCTTGATGAATATATGAATGAACTATAGTTTACCCCTTTTAGGACTGAATGAAGAATACATCTCGTGTTTTGCATTTTCTAAAATAGAACAGTTCATGGTGATATGTTTTCCTTCATTTAATTTCAATAAATCAAATTTATTCAATCACTGTTTTATTTGAAAAATCCATCAATTCAATTCGTATTGGCTCTTCTAAATAACCTACTTTCAAAACGTTTGTTCTCTGCTAATCGTTTATAAATTATAGTTTACTGAAGTTGATAAGTTTTTTTGAAATAACCTACCTGAAAATATATTTTATTCCGTTGTTACTTTTCTATCAATTTGAGTTTGTGCCAGTTCTTCGAAATGAGCTCCAGTGATGTATTATTTCACTCTATGTCTCGTTTATCTGTACCTGATTTTGAAAACATGAATGTTTATCATTGTAAACTGGCTCTTGACTAGCAAATTGTTGGAATTTCACTCTCAAATAAACTTTGTCTTGTTAATTCTGTTAGTAATATCAGGTTCAGAAGAGTTACAAGTTGCCTGAAATTCAGCAGTGGCTAACTTGTTACGTGAAACGGGCCACTGAACGTAGTCTTTTAATGAAGTTTGAAATCCAGGTGGACCACTAATCCAATACAAAGGCCCAATATTGATAAGTCCTTTCTCTTTTCGTCCTCTGTTCTGTTCTTCCCTTTTTCACGTATTTTCCATCGTTTTTCATTTTTACTTTGACATTTTTTCTCTGACCCTATATCTGAATATGTCTCTCTCGTGAAGTGTTCAACATTTTATCATTGTTTTCATACTGTCTTCTAAATACTAATCATTTCCACTCACTAAATAGTGCATCAACGAATATTAGAATAAAAAAATCGGATATTTTCTAACCACAGATTAAATAAAAAACGAGTTACCGGCTTCGGCTCTTAAACCATTATCAATCTCTGGTAAACTCCCTGCACTTCTTCTTAACCAAAAAATGATGAGAAATTATTACTACTTCCATTATTATAATTCCTTAGTAACAAGTATAAAAATTGTGTGAAAATAAGAAATCAAAATTGCGAAAGATTTCAGAAACTATATAGTTTTTAAGGACTCTATTGTTTCTGTTTAAAATTTATTAGATTACCAACTATTCAATTTTGAAGGTAATTTTTTGAAATTTTTTTTAACTAGCAGGTTCCCGCGCTTCGCAGGGGGTCTCAAAAACCCTGTTGAAATAGATGAACAGCGAAGTGTGTTTTTTCTGCTCAACACTATTTCTGAAATCATTAAAAATCTAATGGCTGCTTTTAGGATTGTGAAAGGTGTCCGTGATGGTTATTCCTATAATTCGTAACTGACAGAATGATAATAAATTCAATTTTTCAAATTCAATAAATTTATCCTTTTTATAGCATAATACATTCAACAGTTGTTAAAAATAAGCATAATAACAGTTGTGTTCTAAATAGACCGTTCCATATTCATGTATTGTCGTCTAAATTAAAATCGTGATTACTGCATGGAAATATGGGATACACTTCTGATGTATTGGGGTATCTCCTTCATTGTCATTATAGATCATTCTTTCAATATATGGTATGGGGAGTTATTTGGACTTTGGGATATATTTTTAACGAATTGGGATGTCTCCCTTTTTTATAATCCTAGATTATGGTTTTAATATATGGGATTGAAGCCTCTATTTAGATTTGAAAAATTGTATTATTTTGATTCGCCAATGCTTAGAGTTTGAAGTATAAAATACACTATATAATATAATTATAATATTTAATAAATATAACAAGTGTCACTCGTAATTATTGAAAAACTTTCAAATTCAGCATTGGTAAAGTACAAAAAGCACTTGACCATGTATTGAATTTGAAAGTTTTTGCAATAATTATGAAGTTTGAGCACTAATTCTCAAAAATTTAGAATGAAATTTAGGCTTGAAGGGGCGTTTTCCCATGCGCGACATGACACGACGGTGTCTTGACCTTGAGCTTAAGCTACTAGAGCTGTGATTAGATCTTGCGGCCAACCGGCGTGTCGTGTATAGGAAAACGTACCTTAAGAGGTGCAAAAGACCAGTGCTACATGAAAAACTTGTTAATTGAAATCATACCCGTTTATTTGGAATTCTCGGCTGAAAGTAAGCTTGCATATTGCACTCACACACGCACTCTCTCTCTTTCTCTCTCCTTTTATATATCTCTTTGTTCTCCTCTCTCTCTCTCTCTCTTGTTTTAAAAATCTAGTTTTTAAATTCTATAATAATTTTATTACTATCTTTAGTAATTTTAATCGCTCGTTATAAATTTTCAACTCAAGGCCAAGTGTTAATGGAAAGGATATCCTTATTATCCTTTCCCAAGAATGGACATATATATGTCTAAACTTTGCCTTTTCACTTAGATAACTTTCACTCCTTATTCATTTTGCAGAACCTCGAATTTAAATTTGTATAAATTTTGCATTCATTACATCACCGTTTCTCCTATTTTCACAAGAAGTCTCTATTTTGTGAAATTTATAGGATAATTTTGTTTCTACTCACTTATATTACGATGTATAATCTAAGCCGAATTTTATTATCTATTTGAATAAAGTAATCTAATCTAATCTAATCTATCTATCTATATCTCTTTTTTTTTCTTCTATATCTCTCACACACTCTTTTTCATAAATATATTATATTCTAGTCGTAAGAAATTGCTGCTCCGATAATGGATTCTCATTCAGCTTGGAATTGATGGCATCATCTTTATCACCAACACCCAATTATAAGCACCTGTTGCACAAAAGTTGACAAAGTTGATTTCTAATTAATCTGGAGAATAATTGAAATTGTGGATCGCAGATCAAACCTCAACTTAGCAGTAGCACAAAATGTCCAGAAGAAATGTTGAAGAAGATACGTCCATTAAGTAGATAATAGAGAAGAGTCGAGATAGCAACAATCAAAACCTATAAAATTTAAATAGCCGTTCAAAGAAGGAACTATTTATCATTAAATTTGAAAATTAGTATATTTATTAATAATTATAGCATTTAATGAAAAGACAAGATTTTGTAAAACCTTCATTTAATTATGTTAATAAGGCTCTTTGAGATGGATTTTGTGTCTGTGAGCTTTTATGTACTCAATGAATAAATAAATGAACCACTGATTTATTAAAAATCGAGATACCAGTTTCTGTTGCTACATCATTATCAATCTGGTAAACTAAAACTTGAGTCAGGCAAGCTGGTCGAGTGGTGGTGAGTGAACCCTATCTGGCAGTATCGGAGCTGAACAGTTCCTTGATTGATCATACGTAGAATAGAACTTTAAGGAAAGAGCAGCAGTATTTATACTAACGGTGAAGCACCCCTATTGGTAGACGCTTAAACCAATGACAGTGAACGTCTGCCATTGGCCTAGGGGCTATTGGGGGTGGAGTTTGTCTAGGCCAATGGCAAACGTTCACTGTAATTGGTTCAATCATCTACCAATAGTGGTGTTTTACCGTTAGTATAAATACTGCTGCACTTGACTTTAAGTTTTAGTTGAGATTGATAATCGTGTAACAACCGGAACCGGTATCTCGATTTTCAATAAATCAGTGGTTTTACAACATCTTGTCTTTTCATTAATATGGATAACTACCATAATATCACCCTCACAACCACTCAAAAAGTAAAGAAAAATTAAGTAGCCTATTATTATACAATTGTAGATATGATTTGTGGTTCCCATTTTGTATGAATAACATAGTTTGTATTTGCAGTCTCACTATCTATTTAATCGAGCAATTTGATCAAGCAACTTGAATAAAAAACGACCTGGTGTGGACGAGCGTTAACAGCGTTGATTATATGAAAACAAGGTCTTTTTAGTTTGAAGTAGGTGCAGTAAGTTTGCATGAGTAAAATGTAGAGTTTGCAGTTCTGGCTGTGCTATACAAATATTGTATAATGTGCTAAATGTTGTGTGAAAAATATCTCTGAAGTTATTTATTTTTTTAGACGGTAACTGGAGCGATGGGTACGTTAACACCACCCGTTCAATTAGAGCATGCGGATAACCAGGTGAGAGTCGACTACATCCAAGACGTGGCTTCCCAGCACGACTTTGACTACCCACCAGTAAGTTTATTTTATATTCAATAAATATGCATTAATTGATTGAACCCTGGGTGATTGGAACTCACTTCTCAAATATCACCTGTTTGTATTCTTTGATTCAAATTTTTGGGTAATTATTAAGTTCTTAGCTGGTCCCTTGTCAGGCTTGAGGATATCAAAAGTGAAAGAAATGAAGAGTTTTAATAATTAACTAAAAGCTCTGAACATGAAAGACTTGATTGAAGCGTTAGAAGGATACCTTACTGTCTATAGTGATTTTCATATTGAATAAATGTAACCTAATAATAATAATGATGATAATTGATAATGAAAGACAATTAAGTCAGAGGAGTTTATTTATATAATCAATTAACATTACATAAAAACAATCAAGTAAGAGTATAAAGTCTTAATCTTATTGTGAATTGCTATTTTTTGAAAATTCTAATCTTTGACCTCACTTCCTATATAAAGTATGTGTTGGGAAAAATAAACTAAGGTAAAAGCACCAGTAGTGGCCATGTTCAAGGAATTTTTCATAGTTTATGCAGAATTGTGAGTCCATTTCATCATTCTATCTCATCGTAAACTCAATGAACATGTAGCCCAGATCCTTCTTGATTGACTCGTTCCTTAAAATGGCTGATATCTCAATTAGAAAAATAATTATTAAACTTTTCGTGGAACTCGATTTTGATTCTAAAGTGGCCACTATGATTCAGTAGTGGCCACATACTGATTCTATAGTGGCCACATGATGTTTTATGCTTATTTACAATTCAATATCTCAAGCTGCTTGTTGCAATCATTAAAGTAAGCTAATTTCACATTCCAGAACGTGATTGTAACGCAAAAAATAATAATAAATTATATTAAAATGAGTTGAATATTGGTAATGTATTGTTGTTGGTTACAAGCCACTAGAAAAGTGAGGTTAAACCATAAAATAGACGTTTCAACATTATTTTATTTTCCCTCTGTAACCTATTTGAAACAGTCTTAGGAGAACATATATTGGTTCAACATCAACTTTTACAACAATAACTACAACTTCTACAACAATATCTATTGGGTGGCCACTACTAGATTATTCATGGTTTCTTGCTCTAGTAGTGGCCAGTCTGCTTTTACGCCAAAATATTAGCTGTATTTGACTAGAAACCATCTGAACAACATCCTAACATTCTAGGGAACGATTATAACACCAGAAATAGCGAAATTTACAGACCTTATTGTCATAAAACAACAATTTGTACACATGCCTTCTTACTGAAACGTCTAAGAGAAAACTGAACTTCTTACTGAAACCTCATATTCGAGTGAAATGGCTACAATGAATTCCTCTCATGATACTCTGTAAGCTCCTACTTGAACTATTTAGCTGCTAAATAGCATAAGCTAAGTCTCTAGCAGGTTTGGAACCCATTTGAAGGCATCAAATCCGTATTTTGAAGAAATAACCATTCAAGTGGCCATTACTGAAACGGTGGCCACTACTGGTGCTTTTCCCTTACTGTAGATGTTTTCACTACTACCTTATTTTCTCAATAAATAGTCGAATGTATGTTTAGCTTACTGACTCAAGAAATGAGTTTATCAATATTATTACTAAACTGAAATTAAACCTTGAATAATATTGTTTACTATACCGTTTATTTCTCTTATTTTTACATTGATACCTCTGTCATGCACCAACTTTGAAAGCAAACTCATATTTCCATCGAATTAACTGACTGAAAGTTGTCCTAATATCACAGTTGTCCCAAGACATCACAGTTAAATATTCAATAAATAGTCGAATGAATGTTTAACTTACTGTATAAAAGTGGCCAATATTTGATTGTAAACAATAGAAAGACAAACGTTTCGCAGCTAAATTTTTAGTGGTGACATCTTCCATTTGGAACAACTTCATATGATAATATTAAATATGTTGTTAGAATATGAAGAAATATTCAGCTTTAATGTCATTTTAGGACAACTTTTAGTCAATTAATTCGATATAAATATATGTTTTCTTTCAAAGTTGGTACATGACAGAGTTATCAATGCAAAAATGAAGAGTTTCGTAACCAATGTGATTCAAGGGTTGATTTCAGTTTTGTAATCATATTGATTAATTTATTTATTGAGTCACATATCGTCATAATACTGCCCCTGAATTTGAATGGATCTTAATTAAATTGCTTATTTAGTTCCATTTTACGTAAATGTCTGTTGAATTCTACTTTGATGTTGAAACTGATGTCTACCTAAACTGACAAGTATTTCATCTACAAATGTTGCGACCATCTTACTATCTCATACAGTGATTTCTGAATCTCACTTGATCTCCAGCAAAATCTCGACTCTGCCAGTCCATCGCGTATAACTTACCTATTTGAATTACGCTGATAAAAATAGATTTCGTGCATGACATCCAAAAATGTCGCCGCGCTAGTCGAAAAACGTGTCCGAGCTCTGATTCTTCACTGTCATTCTGTCATAAACAAAATCTGTCGCATGGCTCCCCCCCCCCCCCTCCTTCTTGCTCTTCTATTAATTCTACCTGTCTTGCTCATGAATACTTACTCAGTCAGCTTCATTTGGAACTTATTATTCCCCAAATCCCATAATAGACTAGACACTTCATCACTGTTTCAGAAGCAATGTCAAATCTTGATCATATTTGAACTAGCTTATTTCAAATCTTAAAATTTAGTCCAGACTTCATCACTGTCAAATCCCAATCATATTTGAACTAGTCTATATCCCATAATATTGGAATAGTGAAATAATTGTTGCCAGGATATTGACCAAAGTGAGAGTATTTCACATCCTCATAATCGCTATGTTTTGGAATAGGAACCTAACGAATCACAGCATAAATTTCGAATATATTTGTATAGTCTGTCCAAGCAAAGAAGACATTCTGGCAAGATGAGAAAATGACTCCAGCTCGGTCAATATTGCTTCAAAAATTATAAATTTGCTCTCGAATTGTAGAAAACATTCTGATCTACAATTGGGGACAGAATTTATAACTTTTGAACCATTACTGACTGAGCTGGGGTCATTTTCCCATCTTGCCAGAATGTCTTCTTTGCTTGGACAGACTGTAGTACTGTATTTATCTTCTCCAAATTCCTTGATACAGCCGCATGTAGCCATATAATCCTTGATATAGTCATAATATAGTTGTTATATTTTAACATTATAACATAATAATTATTATTGCCATGTTTTGGAAAACTGGAAGAGTCAAAAACTCGAATATATGTTTGCTCTTTCTCTCATCTCTAAATCTCATAATAGTCATGTTTTAGAATAGCGAAAAGATCGCTGTCAGTATGTTGAACTATTTTACATTATGAAACCCAAACCTATTCGACTATCGCTGCATTAGAACTACTGTATTAAACAAACCACATTCGTTGGAAATAACATGAGAAAATGTCAACGCTGCTATTTATACTGCCAGATAATTTTGATGGACTGGAAGCTCCAACTTCATTTTGTTACCTCTGAGGGCTATTTTAGTCTACTGTTTATTCTCGCTAGAGATTCCAAGTTCAATCATTCCATAGAATGATATTTATACAAAAGTATAAGTATTTGTTTTAGTTTTAATATCTAATACTAAAAATAGTATTGAAGTTCATGAGAAATGCATAGTAGTTCTGTATTTGATAACATTTTTTTAAATTCATTGATGCACCTAGTAAATAGATCATTTATCATTATCATAAAAATTAACATTTAATAAGAAATTATGATAAAAAATAGTTTAAGCCTTAAAATAAAGGATTCAATAATCTTGATGAGTGAATGATTTGTATGCTATCTTGAAACTACTCTCAATAATGTTTTATTTATGGATTTATTATTACTTGGCAATTTCAATCATTCTAATAAATTGTTCTTATTATCATTTTCAAATTCAAATAATCTTTTTTCCTTCCTTACAACATACTGTATCTGTAGGTACTTAATAAAAAAGCAAGAGATACATACACGGAATTCCTCCACAAAGACACCAATCGTTTGCGTGTGGAGGAGAGTTGCATGAACAACACATTTTCAATCACAATTTCTTTATAATTACAACAATAATCAAAGATTTGAAAAATAAAATAAAGAAGTAACTAATTTGTAATGAGAGAGTATAATTATAATATAATTATACTCTCTCATTACAAAATAATTATAATAATATTATTATTGATGAGTGGATGATTGTATGTTATATTAGAGTAACTTTCAATGATTTATTTAGGAATTAATTTTCATCTGGCTAGTTCAGTCATTATATAATAATTTAAGGAGAGTGTTGAAAGTAATGATTGAATGATTTTATGTTGCCTCTAAGAAGTGATTCCCATTAATTATATATTTCAACAGGAGTTTTACGAACACACGGAAATCCTTTGGAAAGACAGAGGAGTCCAGGCGTGTTTTGAAAGATCTAACGAGTACCAACTAATAGATTGCGCCAAATAGTAAGTTTCTCTAGTTTTTCTATTGATTTTCTACAATATATATCAACAAGAAAATATCATATCACAAGTAAAAATATCATAAAGTACACGTACACAATTAAGGTACAAATTCATGAGGTATAAGTACTTCAAACGGTATAGCCATCAAACGTTTTAAATTGAAGAATTATTGTTCACACTCAAAAAAATATAAAATCATTGAGTGAGAGTTGACATACAGCATGGTAAAAATTTTACCATATTTAATATGTTTGCTAAATATTCAAATGTTTGCTTAATAAACCAATTATTGAACTGTTTCATTATTCAATAAATTAATTGTAAGAAATTCTATATAATTTATAATTAGAATCACTAAAACTTGTTTTAATCTTCTAATTATGTAAACGACATTTTGAGTTTGAGACTGATAAATTCAACAATGATATCCTTCGCGGATGACACTGCAGCTATTTTCCACGGTAATTCATGGGAGGAAGTGCATACCATAGCCGAACAGAATATGTCTCATATAAAGAAATGGTTGGATAAGAACACTTTGAGCTTGAATGTCGAAAAAACTAATTATATTACGTTTTCATTAAACAGAGTAGGACAACCTATAGACAATCACTCCCTGAAACTACACTCAAACTGCAATATAAACTTGAATGCCTGTAATTGCCCCACTGTAAAAAAAGTTTCTAGGATAAAATACCTGGGGATCATAATCGATGACCATCTCAAATGGGACGAGCAAATCAAATCAATTTCCAAAAGAATGAGATACTTATCTTTTAAATTCCATCAAGTAAATAAAATTCTCAATAAGCACCGTTTGAACATGCTATATCATGCATGTGTTAAATCAATCCTTCAATACGGGATAATTGTTTGGGGAGGTTGTTTCAATAGCCATTTAAATGAATTATTTGTTACCCAAAAGTTGATAATTAAAGCCATCCTCAATAAACCCAGACTTTACCCTACGGAAATTGTTTTCAATGATTTTGAGGTGATGACTGTGAGGCAATTGTATGTGAAAAATTTAATCGATTATCTAATCAAATATAAGGCAAATTTTCTTACTAGCCCAAACTCTATTGCAAATAACTACCGTTTAAGAGCCTCTGCTAACAGATACGTTACTTATAACACAAATACAGAAGGTATAAGGAGACAATTAATTTACATAAGTTCCAAAGTAATAAATCAAATTCCAAATTATTTTCTCACAAACTCGAGATGCAGCAAACAGACTAAACTAGATATAAAAAACTGGATTAAGTGTAACTTTTTTTTGACATGTAGGAACTAGAGTTTCGCTTTTTGATTTTTTTGCAACTAAATTCCTTAAGCCTTGCTTTTTTTTCTCTGTGTCTGCTTTAGTAATAAATGAAACATTTGATTTTTTATTACTAAAAAGGTATTATTTTTTTCATGAAGTGGACTCGCTTACCTTTCCCTTTCTTCATTTTTTCAGTTTCATTTTATTTTACCTTCTTTCCTTTTTTACCTTCTTCTACCTGCCTATTACATGGGAAACCATAGTTGGCTAGGAATTTCCCCTCCATCTTTTTAAGCACACCCCACCACAGTAACTGTTGAATTTGTAAATAATGTATTATTCTGTTATTGTGTTTTACTAATTTTTGTATTATATTATTCATATTGTCTTTATGTATGTTCAAATTGAAATAAATTTAATTGAATTGAATCTTGTATAGCTTGAACAAAAGTAAGGTAGATGTAACTTCAGTATTGCAGTACAATTTATAAGATCGAGAGTCAATTTTATACCAATAATTTATCTATTCAAGTATAGACAAGCCTTGAACTGCTTCATCATTCAATAAATTACTTGTAACAAATTCTATAAAATTTATATTTAGTATCACTAAAACTTGTTTAAATCTTGTATAGCTTGAACTATAGTACACTTGACCTAGATTGACTGCTTAGTACTGTGACTGTGCTAGTGTGGTTGTTCACCTTAAGGGTACATGAAGTGATTTTAAATCTATAGCTTCCATTAATCTTAATTAGGCTAGGGTGGACTCACACCTGACCCGAACGTCACACAGCATGGTAAAATACTGGGTGATCAAAAAGTCTCTCCACAGTGGTAAAGGTAGGTTTCTATTACTACAAAGCACATGTCGGGTACAAGATGCAATAGAAACACGTAGTTGTATGGAGCAACGCAAATAAAAAATTTGCTGACCAGTGTGTGCTGCTCTGTACAACTAAATGTTTCTAGTGCATCTTGTGCCCATGTTCTGTAGTAATAGAAACCGACCATCAACATGTGGAGAGACTTTCTGATCACCCGGTATGTTTGCTAAATATTAAAATGTTTGCTTAAACGAATAGGACGACAGGGCAGGCAACACCAAGCTCGCTCCCACGGCGGTAGCGAAGTTAAAAAACTCGCTTTTCATGTTATTAAATTGGGCAGGCCACACTGAACTCCCTCCCATGGAGGGAGTACCTCGGCGGTAGTTTCACTTCGCCTGCCAGGCGAAGTTTTAAAACGTCTGCTAGTGGTACTACCGCTTCGGTAGCGAGCTCAGTGTGGCCTGCCCAATTTAATAACATGGAAAGCGATTTTAACATCGGTAGCGCATGCGCATACGCATTCCCTCACTACTAAAGGACGTTTTTTGGTGTGGCCTGAACTACCCCCGCGGGAGCAAGCTCACTACCACTGGCAGACGTTGGTGTGGCCAGTGCTTTAGTGTTAGAGTAGGTAAGACCACGTCTTCACAAGACACAAAACAACATTCTGGATATGCACTGTGCATAGAGGATGTATGGTATTGTGTTGGTTTGGGTGTGAATGCATCCTACATCCTAATTCGAATAATTAATAAATCAATAAATAATCACAGTACATAGAATGTAAATAGCACATTAAAGTAAACAATCCAGCCTTGAAAAATTTGAACTCTAATTTCTGTTGAAAAATTTTCAGCTTTCTCGATCGGGTCCATATAATAAAACAACCAGATTACACACCCTCGGAGCAGGTGAGTTAAAGAACTCACAATAATGTTAACTAGAACACGTTTAGTTCTTTAGCATTTAAGTGTAAGTTGATCTATTATTACATATTTTTCACAGAAAATAAGTATAGTCAGTCCAAGCAAAAAAGACACTCTAACAAGATGGGAGAATGACTCCAACTCGGTCAATATTAGATCAAAAATTATAAATTTGACCTGAAAATGTAGGAAACATTCTACTCTACTATTTGAGACCAGATTTATAATTTTTGAACTAATATTGAACGAGCTGGAGTCATTTTCCCATATTGACAGAATGTCTTCTTTTCTTGGTCAGACTATATTGTAAGCTCGTCATGATGCTCTTGAAGGTGGCATTCCCAAGCGGCAGTTCGAGCCGCGCTGCTCTAGCCATCACAACTCTATTCATATAGCTATATTATAAATGTTCACTATGTTTTTAGGGATAATAATGCATAATTAATTAATAGTGAAACTCACCCTTTTCGAGTATTTTTCAAGATTATTTAACTTTTTATTGATTTATTATAAATTAGTAGCCCTAATAACATAGTGAACATTTATAATTGAGTTGAGATGGCTAGAGCAGCGCAGCTAGAGCCGGTTAGCTCCAGCAGTGCAGCTCGAGCAGCCGCTTGGGAATCTTACCTTAAAGGTTGCATTCATCGTGGTATATCCGATGGAGATGGAAATGAGACTAAAAATGATATTCTTGAATCAGCTGTAGTAATCATACATAACTGAATTGATGGAAGTGAACATAATTAATGAATTTGTCACATCTTCATCAATATCAACTATCCCACTGTGAAAGCACCTGAAGTTTTCGAATAATCGCATCCTAGGGCAACTTAGGCAGGTATCAGACTAAAAAATATTTGATGCAATGTATTTTATAAAAGAAGTTACAATATAATGAAATACATTAACCTCGAATTCAGTACCTGAACACTCTTATTAATGATAATGGAAACATATTGGATGATATAAAAGGTAACTTATTTTACTGAAAAAGATGTTAGCCAATTAACTGTCAACAGATAGCCTTTATTACTTTTTTTAAAAATCTACTAAATTTGAGGTTATGTATGAAGAAAAGGAGGCCCCCTGTACGGGTTTTAACAAAAATATATCCAATAAAATATTTGATAGCCTACTTCCTGAGATCAGTAGGTATTAGACTATAATAGTTCTATTATCATATATTATTATCATCGAATAAAAAATGGTATGTACTTTCTAGGAGAGCATATTAGATCAGCTGTTAGACTATTATAATAGTTAGTCCATTTCAGTGTAATATGAGTGTAATACAGGGCTAGAAATAATAGAATCATAGCAGGTAAAGTTTAGAGCTGGAGGACAAGTTCTCCTGAAACATCAGATTCATATAATTGAGACTCATCCATATTTATCGCTTTAAAAACATTTGCTAGGCTACCGTTGTAGTTCTTGTGCGTCAACTGTCTTCATTACTAGAATAAAGACTATACAGAACATAAGTGCTTTTGTGGAAATACTGTCTTCATTTAAATGTAACTTCCTGATTTCTCAGTAATACATTGAATGCTTCACTTGATAGATCTGGCTTTCATTCACTATGATATTCTCAGTTTTGAGAAAGACAGGTTCATAAGTTTGTCTTCAACTTGAATGAAAAGACTAGGAATTGTCATAAACACAGATTTACAGACCATTGTCTAGAAAACTGGTTATCAGATGTAAACTGTCAGAAGAATGTAAACTGTCATATAACCATAGATTTACAGACAATTGTCTTGAACATTTTTTATCAGAAATCTTTGTTTATAATAATTTCTTGTCTTTTCGTCCGACGCAGGTAACTATTACAATATTATCTCCACAAAAAGTGCAAACTTCTTTACATTTCCTACTCTGTAGGAAAGCATATTATTCTTTTTACGAAGGGGGAAAATCAGGTTCCTTTGTTGCTTTGAGGCTTCTGTACTTGGTAAATTTATAAAATACGTATTTATTGAAAGATTTTCATGTTGATAAATGTAATTAAACCTGTGGATTTACATAGGGGGTTTGGATTAAACAAAATGTATTTATACTTAATAAATAAATGAATAATCATTTTATTTGTAAACGAGCACTTACAAATCGTAAGTTTGTATTATGCACTTACAAATGGTATGTGCATAATATGCTCGTTCACGAATAAAATGTATTTACATTTAGAAATGTGTGACCTCAGATTTATAAATTGATGTGAATATTTATGAATTGATATTATTGTGTATACAAATTGATTTCATTGTGTATACATTCAATGTATTCATATTTTTAAATTTTGATTATTCGCTAATTAGTTTTTGCTATTTACAGGACATTCTTAGGTGTCGAGTTCTCACCTCAGGAATTTTCGAAACCAGATTCCAAGTTGAGAAAGTTAATTTTCAGTAAGTATGAATCTTAGTGAATAGATTAGTACTTCAATACTTAAATCGAAGTTCCTCAATTTCACTTCCTAGTGAGATATACTCTCAATTGAGCAGTCTCCTCTTCTATGTTTAAGTTGAGCATTGAAATTAATTGGTTACTTAGCAAAAGATTTTTATTTGTACTCAGTATTACCTCCATGACATTAGCACTCCTCAATGTAAACCCCGAAATAGAATGTTTAATAAAATAATGTAATAATCAAAATTAATATCATAATATCTAAAATCAATAATCAAATAATTGTTCTATTTGTAACCAGTAGATGGATGGTACACAATACAAATGTTTTACAAAGATGCTGCTTTCAGTAGCATTTAGTAACTCAGTTCTAATCAATTACGTACAAAAATCCATATCTAGCTGAAAAATTGATTAGCCTATTCAATAACACTTCATAAACTTCAATTTTGGTTTTTAACTTCTGGTTTAAAAATACTTGAATCCATAAATCAATGTAGAGATTTGGAGTCAATTAAAAAATCTTGAAACTTTCTCAACTTCCAGTTCAATTCTTGTAAATCTACCGTACCTGCTTATGCTGTTTACATTTTGTGCTAATATCGTGGTTGCGATACACTTGGACAAAAATTAATTTGAAAATGTATTGATAATATTATTTTTAAAACTCATGCATGCGCTATTCTCATCAGCTGGAAAACTGAAATGATTTTGTCCACGATGAGTCGCGATTAGAGTTGACATAGAAAAACTTTCCATAGAAAAATTAGATTTTCTTTTTATAAAAATATTCAAATAGTTTACACGAATCGAAATCCATTCCAGGAAATCAAAATACAATTAGTTACAAAAAAATAAAATAGAGCAAAATCATATTTGTTGTGCTGCATATACTAATTACCGTATACATTATACTAGTGCTGCACATAACCCCAGTTCCAATAAGATAAATTCACTTTTCCATTTGATTAGTAAATTTTTATTTTACCAGGAAGAGAATTTCGTCTTGAACACTTGTTTTCCTTCCTTTAAAATTGTATTATTTCAACACGTTTCATTTATGAATGAAAGGATCTAAGGTACTTGAATAAGTTTGGCAGATATTACAAAAACCTTCATCTTTAATGTTGCATATTATCATTTCTAGAATAACCGAAAATTCAAAGATGTGTGACACCTGCCGGCTTGAAATATGAGCTTTCAAAGCGAAATGCTATAAAATTTGAGTAATTCTCAATAACTAGAAGTGCGAAACTTCAATTCAACTACCTGACTCTCTTACTCAATCTTCCGTTTCCCACAATCTCCTCTTCCTCTTATTCTTCTTCTCTCACCTTAATTTTCTTAGCACCGAAAATCATATTGAGACGTTTTTGGACTGGGCAAGCTGCCAGTCTCCAGGTCAGAATGTTCTATAACGGCTATTATCGAGGATAGACATCGCGAACAAATTTAGATATTCAAATTCAATTTGAATGCATGGCTCTTCAAGTACTTTTTCAAAATAGTACTACAATTTCATACTGCATTTAGAAAAGTACCAAATGGTTAGTTTGATTTCACAAAATATATTGTTTTGGAACCACTTCATCTCGAAGAGTATCAAATGGGTAGTTTGATTACAGTGAATAGTTTTTGAAATCATAGTTTTTCATATTTTTTCATCTGTTAAAAAACATGAGTTAATAAAATATCCCAGTTGCACAAAGACCTGATGAATCATTGATTAACAATGTTGATTATAATATCAGTAATCGAAGATTTATGTTAATTCATTTCTGTGCAACATCACATTTGTTTTCTACTCTACTCCCGTATGATTGCAGTTTTGGTCTTGTTGGTGGATCAATTGTATAGTTGTACCAAGCACAGAAGGCCCTTTGGCAGCATGGCTCCCATTCACTGCTGCCACCAGTCGAAATGGAAATTGTTCCAATATAACCAAATTTAGGAAGAAATAGTGCAGGCTCAGACTATTTTTTCTGTCCTAGTTCATAATTGTGTTATGATTTGTGCTATCATGTCAATAATTATAATATATATATATATATATATATATATATATATATATATATATATATATATATATATATATATATATATATTTATTTATTTATTTATTCGTGAAATTACTATAATTATGATTTTCTGGAACACAATATTTCATAATATATGATGCTCAAACATAACCAACAAACCTATTTGAGGTTACCGTACCGCACAATATCAAAAATGTCATATGGGAATAATGTTTTCGTATTTTGTAAACTGCTGATATTGTAGAATGTTCGTTTATTGGAAACGTTTATGAGACAGAAACTTCAATAAAATCCACAAATTATGAGTAATTTATTGTAGATAATTTTATGTAGTAATTTATTGTAATTCTTTATGAGACATGGCCCTGTACTGTAGATTATGTACCGTTGGTTGGTCATGGCGCAGACTATAGAATCATATTGACAGTTGCAATGTGTGCTTTGTTGATTCAGCCTCCCGGAATAATAAAGTGTAAAAACAGTAGGTTGGCTGAAGTGATTTTACCCTAAAAATTTCAGTTCTGCGCATGCGTAGATACACTCACTCCCCTCCGCCATCTTGCAAGAGGCTCTTCTGGGCTTGGCACAACTATATCTTAGTTTTAAAACATTAGAATGATACAGCAACAATCATATGGACCATGTCTCATGAATATATAATTGAAGTTTATCTATAGATAATTTGACACCTTGTGAGATTGGACTCCCATGAGTAGTCCGAAAGTAGTGATTCCCAACATCACCGCTCTCATTACCCCTCGCATAATTCTAGAGCTTATTTGTGGACTTCACCTTCTCAAGAAGAGTACTGTTTTCATAAATCATTATTACTTCAAATGAAATATTCAGATAATGTTAAAGTTGAAATTGGTTGAATAAATAATAGCAACCAACTGAACTAAATTGATTGTGAAATTATTTTTCTAATTATATTTTGTTTGTGTTTAGTATGTTTGATGTTGGAGGCCAACGTGATGAAAGGCGCAAATGGATACAGTGCTTCAATGATGTCACGGCGATAATATTTGTTACGGCATGCAGTTCTTACAACATGGTACTGCGAGAGGATCCCACACAAAACAGGCTGAGAGAATCGTTGGATCTATTCAAATCCATATGGAATAACAGGTTGGTACTCATCGATTGTATACATACCTCATTCACGATTTCTTCAGACGAAATAAACAAACTTTTTGCGTGTATGTAAGTATGAGGTGATTATTACAGCCACGGCACAACATAGCTGAACGACATAGGATTGAAAATGCTTATGTGCCCGCTTTTTTGTCGGGCCTTATCGATACTGTGCCGTATCGTTGCTATGGTTTGTCAACGCAACAGAAGCCACCCTGTTTGTTTACTTTGTGGGTTTGTTTATTTCGTCTCAAGTCATCGTGAATGAGGTAAAAGTCATTCGTAAAAAGTACTCTGTACCCATGTTATTTTAATTAGGAAGCTTTATTTATACCAATTGTTTTATAGGGTTTAACAAAAGAACTCCGGGGTTTTGAGCTTTAACATGTAGGAATTCATCACTAATTCTTCAAGTAGATTCTGAAAACAAAATCATGTGTTTCTAGATTCTTCCCACAGAGTCTGCAGATTTTGTTGTAAAACCCTAAGTATCAAATAAACTAAATAGACAAAATAGAATAATTGTCATCAATATTCTCTATAAAAAAGGTGTCTAGTTCGATTCCAGATGACAGAAGTAGATTTTGACGACTCCCGCTTCCGTCATCTCTGATTTGTTGCTACAATTAAACTTTTATCAAGTTGAAAGTAGGGCAACTTTTTCCATTCTTAAATTCTTCATTCAATACAGTTAGAGAAATAGATATTGATTTCAATAATTTAAAATACTGTACTGGTTGACTGGTTGTAATAATTGTATTCAGTTCATAGGTTTTTAAAATAATCATGTCCGTTTGTTTATTCTCTAATTCTTAAACTGATTTTTTCCATAATTGTAAGACTATAGGTAAATATGTATTTAAAATGAGTATGGTGGTTTTTTTATTCTTCAATTCTTGAGCTTAAATTTTGTTTTTTTTCCAATTGTAAGACTTTACAATACTTATAAGAAGGAATCTATTTACTGCTATTTGGAACTCGCTCCACAATCACAGGCACTTGCCCATGTAAGGACCCTTCTTCCCATTTAATTTTGTGTGCCATGTATTCTGTAATTTTGGGGAAAATGATCAATTTCAATCTTAAGTAGTCAATAGCTATTTTTATCATCATATTTTTAAAAATCAAGTTGTTTTCACAATGTTGGAATAGTTTTTAGGAGCTAATTATGTTTTAATGTGTTTGGCAGATGGCTCCGTACAATTTCCGTAATCCTTTTCCTCAACAAGCAAGACTTGCTTGCCGAGAAGATTAAAGCTGGCAAGTCGAAACTCGAAGACTACTTTGCAGAATTCACGCGGTACCAGACTCCAATCGACGCAGCCCCAGACCCGTCTGAAGAGCCTCAGGTCATACGCGCCAAGTACTTCATTAGAGATGAATTTCTGGTAAGTCACTGTAATTTAACTCATATATATAAAACATACATATAAAACAATACCAATTAATATTATTTATTACCTTGATAACATTCTTCTCTTTCTTCTGGCATTCGATGTGAGCTTTATACTCTCTCACAAGAGCCCTCCACACGGTCCGGTCACAAGCCCTCCGCCTCCATGCTACAACTCCCATCCTCCTGAGGTCCTCCTTTATTTCATCACTCCATCTGTTGTGTGGCCGCCCCTGTCGTCTTCTTCCCTCCATCCTGGCCTCATAAATTGCTCTTGGAATTCTATGCTCTGCCATTCTTTCTACTTGACCCACTCAGCTCAGCCTTTGTGATTTGATGTATATCAAATTTATCTGTTTATCTATCTATATCTGTTTAGATATTGTATGGTTTGATATAATCATATGATAACAAGTTGAATTATGAATGTTTATAAGTTGTTGATTAATCTAGTTTGTAATTAATCGTGATTAAAGAATGTTCGTAGCATACAGTCTGATTCTATTTTTAATATTTTATACAACCTCCAAGAATTCCATTTATTTCCTCATTTGACCTTCTCCTCCATACTCCATTATCATTGATGCCCTCATATATTCGCCTTATTAATTTTTTTCAAAAACTCAGTTTATTGGCATCAACTACAGTAATGTTCCAGATCTCTGTGCAGCAGGTAAACACAGGTCTGATCAGAGTCATGTATATTTTCATTTTTTTGCTCTGTATATTGACAGAGAAGTTAATAT
The DNA here is from genome assembly GCA_017141385.1 of Sogatella furcifera. Taxonomy (NCBI): domain Eukaryota; kingdom Metazoa; phylum Arthropoda; class Insecta; order Hemiptera; family Delphacidae; genus Sogatella; species Sogatella furcifera. The sequence continues at coordinate 16,067,643 of CM029560.1, read as the reverse complement.
TGGCAAAATAGGCACGATTTCCAGCTATCATATTCTCTGCTTTATTTCATCACTCCACTTGTTGGAACTGTTCACAACAACACCCAGGTATGAGGAATGTTGTACATTTTTAAAGGACCATTCCTACACTTCAAAGTGATTTGCCATCCGTCTAGCAGCATTTCTTGTCACTCTCATGTGCTTTGTTTTTTCCTTATTAACTTCCAGACCCATTCTCTTCCCTGCCATCTGAAGCTCCTCAATCATTCCCTCCAGCTCCCTCTCGTTTCTGGCAATGAGTACGGCATCATCAGCATATGCGCATATTTGTCTTGACTTATAGACTATACAACCAGTGTTTACCACACTTCATAATACCTTCTGTTTAGAAATATTGAATAGAGTCGCTGATAACGCATCCCCTTGCCGCACTCCTCTTGACAGCCTGAATTGATCTCCACTTCTACATTCTAAAACTACTGTGTGGACAAAATATATTTATATTATTGTATTAATGCATATAGCTTATATAAAAAAATTTAGGCAGTTGGCGAATGACTGCTATTAATGCTCAGTTCTATTAGGACAGTCTTTGAGTCTTAAGCTGTCTTCGATTGCGAATTAGTATAGCTGGGGTTGCACTTGTTGTAATGTACTCTTGTAGATAGCTCGCCGACTGTCCTTACAGAGCTGAGAATAAATAACTCATTCGCCAACCGCCTTCATGTTTGGCACCAGCTATGTACAATACAATAATTACATTTTTCGAAGTAAGACTGATACACATTTCTCATCCAAGCTATACAAAATTTTCTGTTGCACTTCTACTTACTGTTTTCTTTGTAAGATGTAAACTGTGCAAATAATGAATAATTAAAAATTTTCAATTATGTAATAATGAATTAATAGAAAATGCCTTTATTTATAAATAATAAAATATTGATCACATTCCAGACATATGGATGAAAATACATCATCCCGGAAAACATTGCATGATCCAGAAAATGATAATAAAACTAAACTTAACCATTTAATTTTTGGCATAACCGATAAGGTTTTCTGCCAGGAGAATAATGCAATAATGTGGGGTGTTTTTGTTTGCAGCGTATCAGCACAGCTTCTGGGGATGGCAAGCACTATTGCTATCCACATTTCACGTGTGCAGTTGACACGGAAAACATCCGGCGCGTATTCAACGATTGCCGCGACATCATTCAACGCATGCATTTGCGCCAGTATGAGCTGTTGTGATTAGCGTTATTGTATATGTGCGGCCACCATCTTATCGTGCTTATGCGTACCATCTTCATCGTCTACTCCTTCATTATCTTGTGCGTCGTTGTGACACATGCGCATTAGCTTCTTCTAATCATCCTCCTCTCAGTTCTCACTCAACTGGCCTCTCTCAGTTGCTTCATCTTCTTGTGTGAAACGTACCAGTCTTGACTTATTTAACCAACAGTCCACATTAACCGCAACCATCATGGCTTCAATTGAATCTACCACACCCAACTTCCGTTGAGTAATTTAATCATCGTAATAATTATTATTTAGCAGTGTGTATGGTCCCAATGCTCTTCTTTTATCTGATGAACAAACTCCCTCAACAATAACCATTCCACCAGAATGTGTCAATACAGTAAGAAAATTATAAATTAATTTATATATTCATCATATTCATGAATCTCATAATTTTAATTATAATCTGAGTATGAATGGTGAAAATTCCCTCTCAGCTCCTGGTCTATCATCGCCTGTAGTGACATAACGGCGCCCTAAACATTTCATATTAACCTAGTCATTATTACTCATTGATTTTGTGCTTTCTATCAACTTAATTCGCTATGAAGTTTAATTGATTGGCGTTTCCTTCATCTGTTTATCCATTTTGAAATCAAAACTGCGCAATCTCACCACTAGACTTTTCAGGTATAATATAGTGAAGCCGGTATTGCAGTTGTCTGTCAAACTAAAATATCGGGTAAATAACTCAAATTGCGTGTGGACTCTATCTGTGCTAACGGCTCTCAGATCAGAAGGGCTTCTGTGATGAAATCTCCCATATGACTTGAAAATATTGTTCTATGTATTACTGATATAGTGTTATTTTTTGTAAACAGTTTCATAATCTACTTCATATTATACGATTTTTACTACCCTCCTTCTGAACATTCAATTCCAAAAAGTAAAACTGTTCAATATCAACATTAAACGTACAGTACATGTTGTTCTTAAAAGCGTTTGCTAGAGTCATTGACAAGTCTCTATTCTCTTGGATATTTCTGAATAAGACTTATCAAAAGTGTTAATTTCTCAGTAATTATTACATTACGTCGTTCCAAAACTTGGCTCTGCGTTACTTAATGACTACTCCTTGATCATAGTCATATGTTCAGTGTTTGTAATAATAATATTATAATAATGATAGAAATAACGCTACTAATCAAAGTTTATCAGGGTGATTTATGTAATACTCACCAATATGGCTGAGCAATCCTATGTTTCTTGCAGTTGTGCCTGTAGCACATATTAGACAAAGCTCCAAAATCTTGCTGTCACATTTAATAAATTGATTCCAAGCCTTCACAACCTCTCATAGAAAAAGGTAGAGGGAAAAGCTATGAATAGGTAGTATTAGGATATGTGTGAAAATTGCAGTTGGTTAGCTGTATTTGAGCTGTAAATTACTCGAAATCTATCTATCTCTGGATCAAAATACAATTTCAAAAATGTATCGTGTTAAACAGTCATGCACTTGATAGGAAGATCTCCCCTCATCTTAGTTCAATCACGTGGAAATAAATATTAGTTTAATTCAGAAATATTTGAATCAGGATTCCATCCCTTGTTGTTTTTCTCATTATTCTACTTAATTCGAGCAAAGCATTGTTCGTCACCAACCGTGAAATAAGTGTACTCATCATCATAAAACTTTTGTATCTCAGACCAGACTCTTCACCCCTAAACAAGTTGTACTAGAATTTGTATTAGAAATATAGTTGGAATAGCTTGTCATCTATGAATAAAATGAGAAGAATTATTAACAAATTCTTTTCCGAAGTGGTAGCTGATTTAGCAAGATCACACCTATCGACTTCAAAAAGTTAAGTAACGATAAAAATGTGTCCGTCATTATTCTTCACTTGAATTGTAAATTTAATGAGTAAGAGTAAATTAACCGTGTAACTATATGGAAAAATAAGCAATGTATTAAATAACAGTCGCCTGAGTTAACTGCCCAGGAAATACGTGTCTGTCCCCCTTTCCTCTTGAAATTATTGTAGGTTCAGGGTATATAGATTTTTATCTGTAAGGAATTAATAAGTTCTTACCCATAATTTGTATCATTCCAAAATCTGTGTATAGAAAAGAAGTTGTGACACGTTTATTTTTAAATTTTGTATTTATAAATTTTCTAGACAAATCTGGACGATATTACATTGAGAGTATTTTTGATCGGATATTTCAACAGTTTTATTCGATTCTCTCAATCTTGAAAATACTTAGAAACAATGGTAAGACTTGTACGAATTGCCACTGCATCATAACACTACCTTCCTTTGCAATTTTGATTATTGAAATTCTGTACATTCAGATCAGTTTAATTGTGTTTGTGTGTGATATGATGTTATTAATCAAATGCAATAATATTTTTGTGTCACTTTTAGATTTCTTAGCAAGAGTTCACGAATCTTTTTTCAGATCAATAATAATTTGTAGTTTTCGTCTGAGATAGATGATAATCATACATTCCCCGCTTTGTTTGTCGATTCAATCAACTTTCGTCATTGTTATTTTACAGAACATAACTTTATACTTTTATTTTTAAACATTTGAAAAATATCATTCTCTTTTCGAACTTTCATTTTCAGTAAGATTTTTTGATGATCTAATATTTGCATTTTTTAGAATCCCGCAAATTTTTAACACAGAAATCATAACCTCTTCATATAAGAGAACATCAATTTTTAAATAGACATGTTATGCTTCTATCATTGTTCAAAACAAATGAGCCAAAAATAAAGAAGATGAAAACTGTGCGTAAATGGGAGTGCGTATGTTTGTGTGTGAGTGGAGACTGCGTAAGAGGAGTTTGTCTGTATATGATCATTTAGATGATTCTATAGTATGTCTGTCCTTGAACTCAACAATAAAATTAGTTGAAAATACAAAAAAAAATAAATGAAGGAAATGATCTAACTTTAAAAGAACTGTCAATATGAAGTAAATGTCCTGAGTTCTATTAATCTGCATAGAGAGTGTCCGTTCGTCTGCCTGTGTGTCTCTGTGGTTGATTATGTAAATAAGATTATAATGTTGATTATTTTTTAATTCTATTCAATGTCTTAACAAAACGGATTTCAATTTCAACTTTCAGTATTTATAGTTTTTCTAATTAAGTTTCCTTCAAAGGTTTTATTTTGGGAGATGAAAATTTTGTGATTCTTTTTTCTAATCATATCGTTGTACTCGTTCCATGCACGATTGTTGAGAGGGAAGAGACGTGATTAATTTATTTGTTACTGTCAAGAAATACAGAAATCAGATTGATATGAGAATCGAATTCATTATAAATATGTGGTGTATAGTGTATAGCATTTCTTGAAAATATTCAGTGTTACTTTACTCAGTGATATTCATTAATACTCAATATTCAGTCATAAATGATGTACATATTTCAGTTATTTTCACGTCTACCAAGACTAAAAAGCAATAACGAAGCCAACATTTGTTTAAAATAGTTAATGAATTTCAAGCAGTGATTTTTCTTAGAGAACTAGTTTTCTCATCGAAATACCATATTTTGAACCTAAATTTGATTTCAATTGATGCCTGAATTTTCTCCAAACCCTGAAAGTGTTGAATCTTGGTAGACTATTTCGAAGTGGAATTCACTTTCCACAAAATCTGAGAGAATTGGCATTCATGAAATATAATCAGCTTCAGCTTTTAATATCAAGCTTTCTTCTCTCTCAACAATAGTGAGTATATTTTTCCTTCAGCATAAATTCATGGAACGATGATATTTTTGTATACTGTAATCTTGAGGCGCACATTTTCATATGAGAAATTACTACGTACACAGAAATGTTCAATTAGAATCCAAAGATACGCTGGCCAAACGTAACAATTGATTTTTATATCTTTTCCTCATATTATTGGCATTGACTAGATAGTAACACCACTCCTAGTATCAAGTTTTCTCTTCGTTTCTTGAAATTTTTATTATGGTATACAAATTTCAAAATCTTATTTTTTAAACTCTAATGCTTATTTCCAATTATACCATCTGATTCCCCGTTCTAAATAGGAAAACGAAGCAAACGAGAAGTTTGATTCATCATTCATAAAGTCTCTTTTTGGCAACTACATTAGTTTAAGAACTAAGATATTAGTGAGAAATGTTGTGTACTTATAAGATGTTCTGTCTCCTTGTAATTATGCCTCAATCTATAATTTTGTAAGTTGACAAGAATTTGGAGCGAGTGTTTTTAAGCTTGTGTATTAAATTGATTCATGACTTTGAGTGATGTCTATAAATAAATTCTGAATGTGACTAAGAATACTGTAATAGGCAAATTCACAGGCAACCTGTGTTTCTTTTGATTTCAAGTCATTTAAATGTTGTACTGTATATTATGGGTGTATTGATAATTTTTAACCAAATCTTACAAGTGTGAATATTATTCTAATTTTTTACCAAATGAGCAGTTGTTTGTTAGTGCCACGATATTGTATCTTGCTATTGTCACCTTTTAACCACCGTATAATATAAATATCGGTATCTTATAATGTGTTTAATATATCGTTTGGTCGTTACAAATCTTAGTAGCAAATCAATAATTTAAATGCAAGTATGCCTTACTCAGACCAGAATAAAGTGTGTTAAATGTAGAATTCCAATTGAATTAATCGAATTGAGATCGCCTTTGGGATAGATCCTAGTTATTGTGCTCTTCTAATTTAGATCATTTCAATTCTTTTGAGCACATTGTAATACGTATAAATTATATCTTTCTCTTGTAAAAGTAAGATGGCGCAATATTCGAATAGGTACTTTCTTTCTTGTAAATATGTGTTATTTTTATAATATCACCAGAAGATTTTGAAGTATATTTACATGTTCTCGGCTATTCAAGTTGCATATTCTGTTGTAGTTGTGTCTAGCCTTTTCAGTTGTGTTCTATGTTACGTACTATTCTACAAACACCAATGTATGTTCAGCATCCAATTGATTTTTGTCAAAGAAAAGTACAAACTTTTGAAGAGAGTGATTTCTTTTTGTACAAGCCGTGTTTCTGTGTACAATCATTATTGTAAATTGTGGAAATGTGTTTTTGTCCACTATCATGAATGATGTAGTTTGGTTTCGGGCCCTCCCATTCAAATTACAATGCAACCATATGAACCTGTGCAATTTATCTATGTCCATTAGTAGTAGCAAGATGCTTTTACGACTATTTATTCTTAAGTAGCCTGAAATTATTAATGTCGTAACCTCTTTTAACAGTTTCTCAGGAATTGAATTAGAGATTGTTGAGATTATTTCACTAAAGTCGGGGTCTTACACGAAAAAGCAATTCAATAATATCGCCCGTTCAAACTATTCAAGAAAATCGATAAATTAATTCAAGTTGGCATTGTTGAACATTACAAAAATCTCTCAAGTGTTAGGTAACAGTTCGGTGAGAAATGATGAAATTTTACCGAAATGTCATTAATGAATGTTTGGAGGAAACTTGATACTGAATTTAGAATAGATTGCACCTTGCTTATCTTTGTTTTTCAACTGAATTTCACTGAAAAATAATTGTCATACACTTTGAGATTTAATTAAATTTCTTGAATTTGTACTGACTCAACATTTTTGCCAGTAAAATAAAGATGGAATAAGTTGATTGTGAAATAATTAATTCTGTTTCGAGTTATGATGTACAAGTATTCGTATCCAGCAATAGAGAACGACTGCTCAGCACTAATGAAGAAGGCGATATTATTGTTGTTAGATACCTCAATTGCTTTATAGTAGCTGTGAAAGTTAAATCAATATGTGTTATAATAAATTTTTTTGCAGCTGCGTTTTTTTTCTTCACATCCTGCAAATTGAATCCGATTTTGAGGTACGGAAAACATTTGCCAGCGTAGTAGTCACTCGAAATCAGGAATGATGATGAACTATGGCATAAAATCCAAGAAAGGTTCTCTTCTGAAGATTTTTATGCTTATTTTACCTTTCTTTTACTATGTGTATCGTAATACATTTATTATTATCATCAATATTATTATTATCATCATTATTATTATTATTATTATCTCTATTATGTTCATAATTATAATCATTATTATTGTGGTCTAGATGAGAAAAGATTGTAAATCTTCCGTTCTATTCATTGTTATTAAAATAAATATTGTTATTTCAGGTGTGTATTGAATAATTACTATTATTAGTAAGTTTCTTGTGATAACACTAAAACCATTTTCGGGAGTGGTTGGTGAGAGTGATGCAAATAATTGTAGTGAGGGAGATTATTTCTAAATCTTGTTGTCACTGCTTGTAAACTATTATTTATCACATGGTGTTAGAGAAAATATATGGTCGTTGGTGTTGAAGTTAATAGGATAATTAAGTAAATACTGTAATGAATAATGACCCAAAAACTTTCGGTCGATTGTGATTCATTTCAAACATTATCATCACTTTTTTTAATCTAGTCCAAAACTTGAGAGTTTAGTCGTTACATCTGGAGTTTCTTACCTATTAAACATTTTAAAGTGTGAATTGTTTTGATAAAATTCAAAATATTTATTTAAATAACAATTTCCACGCTTTTTTCTGTACTAATTTGAAAATGATTTTCCTTTGAGTAAACATACTAAAATAAATAATGAATTTGTTCACTCTAAAATCTTATTGAATTTCCTCAGGAACCGAAAAGAAGATTATACATACCGTAGTCATTGTCGTGAGTCAGACGTTTTTAATATAATCATTGAAAAATTGATTTTTGTTTCAAGAACGTTTTATTGTTACATAAATACTTGTTCAATCATAGCATTTTCATATTTTATCATCAATCGAAATGGAGATTGCTTAAAATGGAGATCACTACTTGGACATAATTGTTTTTTAGCTAGTGCATGAAAAATGTTATGATTCAACAAGTCTTTCTGTACCGTACTTGAAAAATATCCTTGGAGCAAATATTAAGTTTTTCTGTGATAATTTAAAAACGTCACATTCCAGTGAATGACCCAATATTTCAGATCAGATTTGTTCAGGTTCCTTGTAAAGATTTATTTTAATTGATTCTGATTCTTAATCGTTGAAACTAGTATTTACCAACTAGTTTCAACGATCGAAACTGTTTATTGTTTTCCTCAAACACAGACTAAACGCGTGATGTATTTATGCACAATGATATTCGTGTAGTTTTAACCCTAACAGACTGAGTAGGCTATATTAATATGTGATCATACCCATTTTATTGTAGTGTCATTACTTTTCCATGAATAGTGGAAGTAGTCCGTACATTCAGCTCATTCTCCGGAATATGAATAATTTTAAATTTGGTGTTGTGAATGAAGATTTGTATCCGATTTACGCCTTCTCTATATAGGCTAATCATAGTATCCGGTCAATGTTGTGTGTGTATATAATAATATTATGACAACTAAATTCTGGTTGTTGAATTCTCTCCCTCACAGCAACTAAAATGCTAAGACAAATTTTTTGACAACCGTCTCCAGGACGTTTCAAAAGAGATTCTCAATACTAGCAATAATTGATGCCATCACCCAGACTGCCTAAAATTTCTGTATAAGATCTCTTCTCTAAACAAATAAAACACGTTGGATCTCACCATACAAAGATAAAGAAACGGATTGGGTACAATTCTATCGAAGGGTTGTTCAAAACTGTTGTCCTCAGCATATTTAGTTGAAAATCGTTTACCATATCGAAAATTGTTCTTACATCAAGGTTGCAGTCAATAGGGAGAGATTTACCCCAAAATCATTTATTCTCAGACATCAGGTGAATTGATACCTCATTTCTCCAATCGTATAAAAAGTCAAAAATAAAATCTTGAATTTTATTAAAAATTGGAAATGTCTTTAATAGTTCAAAAATTTAATCGTGGCTCATATTGTCCAATTCACGATCTGATTAATTTGTAAAGATTTATCCATATTAATGACATTATGTCAACTTTTATTGTTTTTCTTTGAAAATTCATCCAATATATTGTCAAGGGGTATCAGTAACATTATGCACAAATTTTGAATACTGTTTGGAAGGAGTTTGAGATGACCACGGGATGAATAGGAAGCTGATTATAACTGCTTCCTTGAATGTTACCCACTTCCTCTCACCATCCACTACCACTTAAACATAGTAGACATATTTTTAATTTCCGAAAAAGATATGATCGAGAAATCATAAATATAAATATATAATATATCCTAATACATTTTGTTGTAAATGTACATATATTATTATTACAGATTGATAACAAATTGTATTATTATTATGGTTATTATTATTTTTATTGTATTTTTGTTGTTGTGATGTTAGAATTTAATAAAAATAGTCGAAATATGTAATATATATATTATAATATAAAATGTATCTATATTATAATATATAAGTTATGTATTATATGAATATAAAGTGAATGATGATTGGAAGATCGGCAGTAAAAGAATTGAAACAAAATGAGATAAATTCATTTTATGATATTGTTGTCAATACTATGTTCAAAATTAATAATAAATAACTGTCTAAAGAAGACAATTCAAAAATAGTTTTATTGTTTTGCTTTTTTACTTTCTCTTGTTTTGCTTTTCTTATTTATAATGTATTCCTTCTAACCTCCAGAACGGGATGGCTTTATAATATAAGATTTAAATATTTTTTTGTATGCTGGATTATTAGTATTTTTTGTGCCTGTTACATTAAACTTGGAAGTCAAGTAATACAGGAAAAAGATCACACACTAAACTATTTTGATACTTTTAGGCCTGGAAATTATTCTAAAAGTTTATAACTACAATTCTTAACAATTTTTAATCAAATTAACTTGAAATATTACACTACTATTAAATTAATTTCCATTATCTGTAGGATTTTGTTGGGAGGATTATGATTCATGCTGTTTTATTTGAGGGCCTTTGTGATCCAGTGAGTGAATATGATCTTTATTTTGTGTTTCATTGACTATATAAAAGTAGGCCTACGGTACCTATAATTTAGATACCTCTCCAGACGGCTTCATAGAGGCTTCACCCCCTACAGAGGGGGGTGCCGACCAATAAAATTTAAAAAAAGTATTGGGCACCCTCGAACCTCACGACGGCCCCATGGCTTAATAATTGTTCTGTTGAAATTCAATGTGCCTGAAAAATGCTACATCTAAATTTAAAAACTTGAAGAATAAAAATCTTGCATCTTCACCCTCGGCTGGCGCTCGATGCAGCCTATTACACCTTAGCCCGCCCCTGCCCAGCAATAAACATTATGGTATTTTCTTTCAATATAGGGCTACCAAATAAATTATGGTACGGTAAGTTATTCTTTATTATCTGCTACAATATAGTTGTGCGGGTTTATTATATGTGACCATACAGCAATCTCTTAAGAACTTGGAATTCAGATTATTACTGAAATATAATTTTAACTTCCAAATATTGCCTAGAGAGTCCTAAGGCCCAATTCAAGCAGAAGCGGACGGGACGAAGACAGGACATTGAGCTTTCACACAGGAAGAGACGTGGAATGGACACGGGATGCTGACATGCTGTGATAATGTTATTGTAATTGGTATGTCATCTGCTGTTCAAATGAAATGTATAAAACAAATAGAATAATGCGTGTAGGCTAGTAGGCTACAGAGATATTTCTTCACAGATGCTCATAAAGCTATATCAAATTCAATTAATTTATTCTCTCATTTTACTTGTTTCATAAATTTGAAGATCATTATTATGTTCAGCACGCCCACGTCCCGCCCTCTCTGTATAAATTGGATAGATGACGGACATGCATCCATTTGATGTGCTTTGAGCTATTCATTCTATACATTTCAGTTATTATAAGCTGAGCGTTCTAGTCCCATATCCCTTATTCTGTCTGAATAAGGCCTAAGACTACACCATTGATGGGCAAACGTTTCTGTGGCGAGCCACAGACTATAAAAACTCATGCTGGCAGATCACAGAATATACAAGATCAAGTTTTTACTGTGTATAATAATATTGTTGGGATTAATCAGAAGCAAATCGCGGGCCGGAATAGACCAGTCCGCAGGCCGAAGCTGGCTTTGCCCATAACTGGAGACTATACCTACCGTAGGCCTACCTAACCTTGCTGATGAACGATAGGAGAGAAAGATTATATCTTTTATCGTTGCCCTATTCTGAATATATACTCTTGATATTTAATAGATATTTACGACAAAAATGAATAGCCAAACAATATTGATTTATTTTGCTGAAATTCTGTAAGAAATTGTCGAGCATTTGCTTCACTGAATGATACGGGGTGGCCGAGTGGTCTGGGGCGTTACAACCTTCAGTCCGCTAGCGCTACCTGGTCGTGGGTTCGAATCCCACCAGAGGCATGGTCGTTTATGCACCTCATAAATCACACTCGCACACTCCATTACCCATGCACAAGTAAATTAGAATACTTATGTGGGCATCATCCGCAGCAAAAAAAAAAAAAAAAAAATACAACAGCCTAGCCAGCAGGGAGCAATAGCCGAGATCAGGAAGCAAATACGTTGAAAATGCATCTCATAATAATATAATCAATGGATATGATAGGTATTTCTATTTTTTATCCTAATTCTATTTATGTAATTTCAATAATTATGACATCGTAAAGGTCTGAAGAGTTTTTTGAAACAATAATAAAATCCAAGATGGCCGACCAGGTCTGGCCAATTCCTTTTCCAATCATGAAAAATTATTCTTAATGATTCATTTTTCTTTGTTTTCATGATCATTTAATTAGATAATAAATTATTTTATTCATATTTTTCTTAGATTACCGTATTAGAGATATGATTACTATAATTCGATCAGGATTAAAATTAGGTTTTGCAAAAGTTGGTATACTTGTCTGACATCATTGTGGATGGACAGCGGGATAGTCATTTTCACGCTGATTTCAAGTTGGAATTTCATTTTCAATAAAAGTTATTCATTTTTGAAAATTATCCTTGAAATAACTTATTAAAGTTATTTTTTTCAATATTCTTCGTTCAATGCGACAGATGTGTATGTGTGATGCGCGCTTTATAATTGTGAATGACATAAGATAGTGTGATCTCTTGAGAGCGGAGAAAGCTTTTTATTATCCACTCAAAATATATATTATTTCCAGAGTTAAGTTTGAGGTGATATTATTTACGTCAATAGATTTTTCCTGTGTTTTTCTAGATTCGAACTTGAAACCCCATTCGCGAGAATGATGTCAACGCCTCCAAACTTTGTGGAGTTTTTATCAACAATAGATACATCGCCTCCAAGTAAATATAAGATTATAAAAAAAATATCTGAGGGGGCTTATGCCATCGTTAATAAAGCCGTCATCAGGGATAACGCGGAAGCTGGATTCTTTGCATTAAAAAGATGCAAAGACCAAGAACTTGAAAAAGTGGTCACTATGATCGATATCAACGAGATAAAAATATTGAGAAAACTGAGAAACGAGGAGCATGTCATAAAATTTATTGAGATTTTGAGGAATCATGAACAATTGACTCTGGTCCTCGAGTATTGCAGAGTGGATCTTGCAAAAATCTTAAATCATGAAGTATACGCGATTTCGTTGTCAGTACATGTTAAAAAGAACTTGCTAATTCAATTGTTCACTGGAATCAAAGCTATACATGCTCATTACATCATTCATCGCGATCTTAAACCTGCAAATGTACTTCTATCGATGGATGGAACACTGAAAATCGCAGACTTCGGCGGCTCTATGGAGATGGGTGTTGTGCCTGAGTTGAAAACGGATGTCCGTACCACCTGGTATTTGAGCCCGGAAGTTTGTCTTGGCCAAGGAGATTACGATCAGTCGGTGGATATATGGAGTGCAGGTTGTATGGCCGTTGAGTTTTTCACGCGTAAACCCGCTGTCTTCCAAGGAACTGATAAATTGACCCAGATGGAGAAAATATCCGAATTGTGTGGATTCTGCAGTGAATCGGTGTGGCCAGAAGCAAAGACATTCCCGAACTACGATAGTTTCCATGAGATTTTGGGACATCACACGGAGGACAAACTACATGAATATTTATCGGGAGTAACACGTCACTCGGGCGCCGCCAACTTTTTGGGCAGATTGCTCAAACTGAACGCAACACAACGATTAACCGCTGATCAGGCGATTAACGATGTTTATTTTCAATCTGCTCCGAATCCATCTCCGGACTTGAGTCAACTTCTCAGGTCTCTGGACAACAGACGTATAGGCCTAAATTGAAGGTTAGTAAGATTATCATACCGTTCTGTATTCAGTCTCAAAATAACTTATAAGCTCAGCTATTTTATATGTTGTATCTGCTAGTATCAGTCTAAGGGGCTCAGTCTGATGACAGTGATCTCGACCAATACATATCAGGGAAAAACGAGTAAAAAAAAACTGTGTACTAAAATAAAAGTGTTTTTCATAATCAGTTTTTATTATATCCAATAATTCACAAGTAAAATAATAAATTTCTCTCAATAAGAATTCGACTGAGTCACTGTTGATATTGTAGAAATAAAAACTCACTAATTTTGTCAATTCTACACTTTATTTGTAATATACCACTATGCTTTCGTGGCGACACAAGTCAAATATTCAGATAATGATTAATCTATCACAATCTATGATCCTGTACCACAAATTTGTAGGATTGACAAAATCAGTGAGTTTTTATTTTATTAAGAAGTAGATTTTTATGATTGATTATGTATATACAGTAGAACAATAGAAGTGCCATGGTCCATGATCCTGTACCACAAATCAGGTTTAGAGAATTGACAAAATCAGTGATTTTTTTTCTCATTAACAAGTAACTTTTTTGATAAAATATCAAGTACCTACTCTGGTTGATTATGGATATAAAAGCAACCATAAAATGGCTTCAAAGAATTTAACTTGTAGACCAAAATAAATGAAATCTTTATATATAAAAGCGAAATGGCACTAACTGATTCATTCATTCATTCATCACCAGAACTAAAAATCCACTGAACCGAATGCGTTCAAATTTGGCAGGCATGTTCAGTTGGACGTTTAGACGCGCGCTAAGAACGGATTTCAAAAACTTTTCAAGGATACGCCAAATATTTTAGTTTTTCTATAGTTTTTCAACGTTTTCTTCATTTTTTCGAGAACCAATCGGTAGAAAATGTTGATATTTGGTGGGCAGGTTCAGACAAAGTCTAGAAATGTTGTGTTAAAATATTTTTGCAATCCCTTCAAGATTACGCCAGTAATCAGGTTTTCAAAATTGTAGATGTGTTGCGGGTTGCATATCTTCCGCCTTGATACGACCAATCCTAACTGTAAATTCAATGGTTCAGCGAGATTTTAGATGAACTAATTTGGAAGATCAAGTTTGAATCATTGAATCAAGTTTCAAACTATTTATACTTCCGATATACTTCCCAAGGTTACGCTTAATATTAGCGTTTTACTATTTTTTGGAATTTTCGGAGTTTTTCTTAGATTTTTCTAGAACAAATTGGCAGAAAATGTTGAAATTAGGTGAACAGGTACAGATCAGGTGTAGAAATGCTGAAATAAATTTCGAATCCCTTCTGAACGGAATTTGCAGGCGAGCGAAGTGAGCCTGTTTGTCTCAGCTGTCACTAACAGAGGTTTTGCAGGCGAGCGAAGCGAGCCTGTTTGACTCACTCACACTGCCTATACTGTCGGGGGTCCAGGGGGCGGAGCCCTCTGGCTAGGCGGAGAAGGCGAGCGAAGCGAGCCTACCGGCTAGTGATCAAATATAATGAAGCTGGTAACATTATAGAAAATTCATTTTGAAACAGAAATACAGTAAACTGTTTAAAACAAGTTAATTTTTGAGAAACATAAAATATACTGTCCTCATTATTCCTGGTTTCTCATAGCAAATAGTTCAAGAATCGTCACTGTTTTTTTTTGTTCAAAGTTGGAACATCATTACAATCCCATGCAATCGCTGTATAAAAAATATTCAATTATGCCTATTAAAAGATGCGCAGTGGTACAGTATATGATAATTGAATAAAATTTGTAATCAGCATATAGCCTAACATAAGTAATTTCATGTCACAAAAGAGTCTTTATAATCTCCAGCATCATCATGCAGTAGAAGTCAAATAATCCATACTAAATTTTTTACAAAATGAATGTTTTAAATCTTATTTCAACCTTTTATGAATCACTTATCGTATTCATTCCTAATCAAGAATTCAACACATGGCGTTGAAAGTGAGCTCTTGAGATATTAATATATATCAGTAATATAATGATTAGGGTGAATGCACCAGTGAATGACCGGTTAATACATGATACTCATCTTTTCTTAATATAAAAATAGTAAACTCCTTATGAGTTTACTACTATTGCAAATGTCTTGCAAAAACCTTCCTTTATCACCTGGGCAAGGTTACAATCTATAAGAATATACAAATTAACCTCTCAGAATGATATTAATTGAACTATGTCAGTGTACCAATGAATGACCGGCTTTGAACCAGTAAATGATCACCTCAGTACCAGTGAATGACCAGTCACAACAACCATACGGATTTAGGTCTGTAGGTCTAGTATAGCTTAGCCTATATAGGTTCATAATAGGCCTAGGTTATTGTTTGAATGAATAATATACAGTTCAATGGAAATAAAAGAGTCAATTTAATTTACATTCAATAATTTTGTCTTCAAGATCGTATAAAAATGAATGAAGTCCTAGCTCAAAAAATCATTTAAAAATTCAAGTAAATCATAAAACACTAAGAAAATTTATAAATTATATACACAATCATAATAATAAAGTGAATTCTTCTTCTTCTTCTTTTTCTTCTCCTTCTTCGTCGTCATCGTCATCAAATTCAATGAATTCAATTTTTAGTTTGTAACTTCAACGGTTATTGAGTTAATGGGAGAAATATGCTTAAAAACGCAATTTTTTAACAATATGGATTTTAAAATTTTTTAGAGGCTACACTCGGGTCCTGAAATCATCAATTCTTATGTAAAATTATCTGAGAAATTCAATGAAACCAGTTCCAAGTTGATTTTTTAAAAACAAGCTGGTCATTCACTGGTGCCCGGTCACGTACTGGTGCATTCACCCTACTTTATCCATCAAGATAATTGGTTAGGTAATTTTAAAAATAGTTAGAAAATTAAATGATCGTATATAATTATATGTACATATAAAACTAAAATTTCATTAATTGATGGGGTATACTTATTGTGTCATTTTTAGACTGACTAAACATTTTCAAGTATATTTTGTCCTCATTCCCAATTATTGGTGTTATCGCATTTCTAATTTTCATCTTAAGCACAGAATAATAAATTTAGCATAATATATGCCTATAATTTCAACAAAACATGTTGTATTCATGTGCCTCTTTTAAGCATGAAATCCTTATTCAAACTCGAAAAATACACTGTTTCCAAATGCATTGGAGCAAATAGTAAGTTACCTGTACTTTTATGCACATTTTCATTATTATAGGGAAGATCTTAAAGACTGTATTTTAGATCACTTTACGCGCTTGAGCCACAAAAAAATCCTTAAGAAGAAATGAGAATTGTCCTTGAAGCAATTATAGGCTACCCAAAAACCCTAATATACGGTGACTGATCAATTATTCTCATGGGTACATAAACCATACAAATGTATTCCAATAGCTCAACAGCCCATAAAAGGCTTAGGCCTACCAGCTGGTTGCCAGTTTCATATTCACTCCACTACACAGCAGAGGTGTATACGTAATCATCAATCAGTACCATAGAGGTAACTTACTTAATCTCACGTTACCACACGTTTTGTTAGCATCTTGATCCTCTGAACCATAAGCTAACTTCCCTAACCAAGCTACGCCGCAGAACAACTCTGAAAAACATCCAGTTATTTTGTAACATACTGATTGTAGCATTCTTGATACCAATGTACTCGATTCTCAAATTTTGTTACCAAATTGTAATGTATTTAATCCTTAAATTTTGCAACTTCTAAATATTTTGTGAATGAATAACTATTTAAAACTATCAATTCTATGTTCGATACTCTCCAATCCACTCAAGATTGAAAAAGATTAATTTCTCGCATTTCCAGATGTGATTGTGACATGGCCTACTTATAATCAATCAGACACCTTCATATTTTGTTTGTATGGGCATGATCATATACAACCAGCAAGTTTAAAACATTTATTTAAAACTATTATGCCACTTTCTTACTTGAATGAGATGATTCATTCTAATTCAATCTGAATTAACCTTGTACACATGAAAAATTTATCAAAAACTTTGACTCTTTCTTACTGGAATAAAATTTTTTAATCTAGGTTTATTTTCAACAGTTGAAATTAAATTCTCTTATTTTCCAGATCTTCACCAGTTTTTGCTCTAATTTGGCAGTTTTCGGATAAAGTACGTGTACAATGATATTTTTGAATGTTGAATGGAAATCTTTAATACATAGTTAAGGTATGATCGATTCTTATAATATTTTTCATTTATGATTTTTAAGGCTTTCTATTCAATTCAATCTTTCATTTGTGAAAAGTTAGAGATCCATTCTACAGTATTAATTTCTCATAAATGAAAAAGTAAAGATGGTTTACGTGTCAAACAGTTGGAATCAAGATCTAGACTCCTTAGAAAGCACAAATACTGCTATACTTATTAAAGTATTAGAGTCCACTAAACTAGAGGTTGGCTAATGTCTATTGTTCATGATTGCTCTGTCTAGACATTCTAAAAGTGGTCTACGAGAGCCAAACTGTTCAGCTGAGGTCACTCTTGAGATTAAATGCTAACGCATACCGCTCGCTCACTGTCCCGTCAGAGCTAAGCATTGATAACATTCATTCGCCAACCGCCCGTTCTGTTTTGAATGTAAACGTACAGAGTTAAATCCATTTTATTAAACAAACATACATTTTTCTTATTAGTCCAGTCAAATTAGGCAAAAAAAGTGAAAGTCGGAGGACCCAGCTGAAAATTTGCAGATATGATCAGAAAAGAGCGCTGAATAACATACTAAAAGTCCCCAAGGGTCCCCTGTGAGCTTCGGCCGCCATCTTGAAAAAAATCGTAAAATTTACCTACTAGGAATTGTTCTTTCGTGAATTGTGGCCAAACCAAGCGTCGGACAAGAAAATTTTATGGGACCTTTTTTGTAGACAATAAAATTTGTAGAAGAATAAGACCAATTGAAACTCTGTATCATCAACCGTTTTTGAGATAAATTCTTTTTAAAATTTGGCAATTTCTTCATAGGATCGAGAATTTGAAATTTTTCTTACTTAAAAAGTTTGTTACTATAAATTGAGCACTCGTACATCCGTATTTCAAAATCCCTCTCGGCGAAATTCATTTCTATTTCATTTGAGACCAATCCACACTTCTATGTTCAATATTTTTCGTGCTACAGCGATTTTAGAAAATCGTTACACCTCCAAAAAACCCAAAAATTGCATATTTTAAAACAAAAAACTTACTAAAAAAGTTGGGATTTGCGTATACCTCTCAAAAACTGTTTCTGGGACCCCAGGCTGTCATTAGCTATGTTCATCCGACCAAAAGTATCGTAGGATTCTTGGGGAGTGGGTCAAAAGCATCCCCTATATTTTAAATTATATATATTTATTCATAACTTTTGAACGTTACGTCGTATTTCATCGTGTGATAGCTCATCGTTTTCAGCTCATTGTGGCGGTATAAATTCATATATTATATACTCATCTATTTTGTTTTCCATCACGAACTGCTAGTAAATAAGCCTCAATCAAGCAAATTTCATTATACTATTCAATAGAGGATGAATTTCTTCACATTAAAAGACCAGAAAAATAACTCTACCTTTATTAGTAATCAAGTTACAATTAAATTAATTATTCAATATTTTCACAGTACCATTATAACATAGAATTTGAAACTTTTCATCAAATTTGACATATAATATATTTCACTCTGAATTATTTTACACGACTCTGCAGTCAAACATTTTTGAATATAAGTTTAAATAAACTTCTACTCACATGTGGAGCGCTTTCGGATGTTAATCCATTTTCAACACTGCCTTCATTTCGTTGTCACTGATTGGTCTAGGAAGCATTGGTGTTGGCGGTACTATTTAAATTTATTATGACGAATAGTTGGCGGTTTTGTTTGAATTTATTAGTGTGTCAAAAAGTCTATGGGATTTGAAGTTTAGATGTTCATTTAGGATGTTTTGGGGGTCGGTTTTTATGTGTTTATATATTTCATATTGTTCTAGAGTGTTGAGTTCTGGTCCTTTTGTTTTTATGTGTATTATTTGCAAATTGTTGTTGATGTTTGTGTAGGTATGATTGTTTTCTATAAGGTGTAATGCATAGGTTGAATCTGGATTGGTGATGTGTTCTCTGTATCTTTTATTGAAGGATCTACCGGTCTGCCCTACATAATATTTTGGGCAGTTAGTGCATTTCAATTTGTAGACACCTGGATTCTCAAATTTATTTGTTTTTTGTTGTTTTTTTGTGAGGATGTTTTTTGTTTTATTTTTTGTTTGAAAAGCAATGTTGTACCCAGCTTTTTTGAATTTTGTTGCCATGCTGTATGATTTGGAGTTGAAGTAAGTTAATGTGATGTATTTGTCTTCATTTTTTGTATTTTTCCCTGTTTTATTTTTCATTTTTTGGTGGAGTCTGTCAATTAGGTTTGGCTCATATCCGTTGGCTTGTGCTAGGTATTTTATAGTGTTGAGTTCTGTGTTGTAGTCTGTGGTTGATAAACATACCTCAAAACTCAACACTAGCTTCATTTGATATTGTAAACCTATACACAAACATTCCCATCAACGATACCATAGACATAATAAAACAGAAATTACAACAGAAACACACATCTCCAGAATTAATAGAAGAAATTATTGAAAGCCTGGATATTATCACCAAACAAAACTACTTTCAACACAATACAAAATTCTACACCCAACCAAAAGGACTACCTATGGGATCACCAATATCCAGCATATTTGCCGAAATATTCTTACAAAACTTGGAAGAAACCCACATTCTCAACAGTAAATATTCAAAAAACATAATATATTGGTTCCGATATGTAGATGATGTAGTAATGCTGTACAGAGGCAACAAAAGACAATGTGAAATTCTTCGTACATATATAAATAAAATAAACAGAAACATCCAATTCACAGCAGAGTATGAAACAAACAATAGACTGAACTTTCTGGACCTCACAATTTCAAAGACCCCAAACAACAAACATACTTTCAATATTTATAGAAAACCAACAATGTCAGACACCCTCATTCACCAAACATCAAATCACCCAATCCAACACAAACATGCTGCCTTTAAATCAATGCTCCATAGACT
The DNA here is from genome assembly GCA_017141385.1 of Sogatella furcifera. Classification (NCBI taxonomy): domain Eukaryota; kingdom Metazoa; phylum Arthropoda; class Insecta; order Hemiptera; family Delphacidae; genus Sogatella; species Sogatella furcifera. The sequence continues at coordinate 16,047,057 of CM029560.1, read as the reverse complement.
GAACACCATCCCCTTATCAACCACAGACTACAACACAGAACTCAACACTATAAAATACCTAGCACAAGCCAACGGATATGAGCCAAACCTAATTGACAGACTCCACCAAAAAATGAAAAATAAAACAGGGAAAAATACAAAAAATGAAGACAAATACATCACATTAACTTACTTCAACTCCAAATCATACAGCATGGCAACAAAATTCAAAAAAGCTGGGTACAACATTGCTTTTCAAACAAAAAATAAAACAAAAAACATCCTCACAAAAAAACAACAAAAAACAAATAAATTTGAGAATCCAGGTGTCTACAAATTGAAATGCACTAACTGCCCAAAATATTATGTAGGGCAGACCGGTAGATCCTTCAATAAAAGATACAGAGAACACATCACCAATCCAGATTCAACCTATGCATTACACCTTATAGAAAACAATCATACCTACACAAACATCAACAACAATTTGCAAATAATACACATAAAAACAAAAGGACCAGAACTCAACACTCTAGAACAATATGAAATATATAAACACATAAAAACCGACCCCCAAAACATCCTAAATGAACATCTAAACTTCAAATCCCATAAACTTTTTGACACACTAATAAATTCAAACAAAACCGCCAACTATTCGTCATAATAAATTTAAATAGTACCGCCAACACCAATGCTTCCTAGACCAATCAGTGACAACGAAATGAAGGCAGTGTTGAAAATGGATTAACATCCGAAAGCGCTCCACATGTGAGTAGAAGTTTATTTAAACTTATATTCAAAAATGTTTGACTGCAGAGTCGTGTAAAATAATTCAGAGTGAAATATATTATATGTCAAATTTGATGAAAAGTTTCAAATTCTATGTTATAATGGTACTGTGAAAATATTGAATAATTAATTTAATTGTAACTTGATTACTAATAAAGGTAGAGTTATTTTTCTGGTCTTTTAATGTGAAGAAATTCATCCTCTATTGAATAGTATAATGAAATTTGCTTGATTGAGGCTTATTCTTACTGCAATTTCGATAATATTGGAAAAAGGTGCGAATTTATCTGAAAATCAATTATAAAAACTGGCTATTTACAATCCCAAGTAAGAAGTCCCGGATTTCCGACCCTAACCATCTGAAAGAGGAGAATTTCCTCTACATTTCATTATAAGTTTCAGATTTTTGGGCCCAGAGGTTCCCGATTGGGAGTCACTTGAATGTAAAAAAGTGTGTTTTCAACGAGGAGGTATTATTACACACATTACCATTATAACATAAAATTTGAAACTTTTTTTCAAATTTGACATATATAATATATGAATTTATACCGCCACAATGAGCTGAAAACGATGAGCTATCACACGATGAAATCCGACGTACCGTTCAAAAGTTATGGATGCCCCCCCAGTTTTCATGGGAATTTTTCCAATTGTTATTCTAGTCAGACGCACATAATATAATTATTTCTAAAAAAATTAATTTAGTGTTGACTAAAATCATAAAAAATCATTTAATGGTTTATAGAATAGATAATATCTGTTATTGGAAGTTCATATGGACTTTCTAAGCCTAATTGAAAATCCTCACTCATGTTATAGTTTGGTACTTCAATCAAAGAAGCTTGCCGATATCTTCCATGTATTAAGGTTATTGAGTCCTCCAATCTACAATGAAGTGGATTATGATTATTGCATCATATCTAAAATATCATTACAAAGTAAATAGGCTACCGGTAATCAGTCTAACTTAATTTGATGATTTTTTTTAAGTTGAAAATCTTAATGCCTCGAAAACCTGGCCTTATTTTATTTAAAAATGTAGTCTTGAGGTTCAAAAGTAGATAGTTTGGCAATAAGTTTTACCAACTCTTGAATTAATTCCAAATACACAGAGTGTTTCAGAAGGAATGTGCAATACTTCTCAAGTTTTTTCTTTACACCAAGTAGGGGAAAAGTTTCGTGGGACATATCACCAAAAACGCTTTGTTACCTCTTGGATAACAAAGTCAAAAAATTTAAATTCCTCAAAAAATATTCATTTTTATATTTTTTCACTGGTTTTATTCAGATTCTAAAATTATTAGGTAATTCCCATGTGAAATCTGAGGAATCCAATGACTGTTTTATGAGGAGGTTTTAACTTGAATGGTTATTGAGATAACTCTCAGGAACAGTATTCAAGAAGTATAAGCAAATCCCAATTTTTAGTAAGTTTTTTGTTTTAAAATATGCAATTTTTGGGGTTTTTGGGGGTGTAAGGATTTTCTAAAATCGATGTAGCACAAAAAGTATTAAACATAGGAGTGCAGAATTGGTCTAAAATGAAAGAGAAATGAATTTCGCCGAGAGGGATTTTGAAATACGAATGTACGGGTGCTCAATTTATATTTACAAACTTTTTAAGTAAGAAAAATTTCAAATTCTCAATCCTATGAAAAAATTGCCAATTTTTTAGAAAATTGTATCTCAAAAACGATTGATGATACAGAGTTGCAATTGGTCTTATTCTTTTCCAAATTTTATTGTCTACAAAAAAGGCCCTATAAAATTTTCTTGTCCGACGCTTGGTTCGGCCACAATTCACGAAAAAACAATTCCTAGTGGGTAAATTTTACGATTTTTTTCAAGATGGCGGCCGAAGCTCACAGGGGACCCTTGGGGACTTTTAGTATGTTATTCAGCGCCCTTTTCTGATTCTTTTTCAAGATGGCGGCCGAAGCTCACAGGGGACCCTTGGGGACTTTTAGTATGTTATTCAGCGCCCTTTTCTGATCATATCTGCAAATTTTCAGCTGGGTCCTCCGACTTTCACTTTTTTTGCCTTATTTGACTGGACTATATAATTGAAGTGGAAATAAACAAAATATCCTGAATCCAACAGTCTATGTTCAATAAACCTCTAGTACCCCTAGAAAAACATTCCGTTTGGTGTAACATCATCTATTAAAACATAATAGAAGAATACCGTAACTGAAAATTTCAACTGATGAGCTGGAGCCAAGCAAATAAAATACACAAATTAAGAAAATCAAACTATAAATATTATACATACTGTACTATCATATACTCTTAATTATAAATTGCATTAATTCAATCGCGTAGGTACGTCATTTATGAAAACAATCCAATAATCATTTAAAAACCTAAATCTAATAATCTTCAATTCAACTATAAATAATGCACAAAAATAATGAATATTAAATAATATTTCTGAATTTGATATGATGTGTGTAGAATTTAGAAGAATGTGTATAGAAGAAGTGGTACTACATTTTGGGATTTCAATTATAATATGAGAGTCATGACATTTTTATAGTATAGTCTGTCCAAGCAAAGAAGACATTCTGGCAAGATGGGAAAATGACTCCAGCTCAGTCAATATTGATTCAAAAATTATAAATGTGGTCTTAAATTGTAGGAAACATTCTGTTCATTCAATTTTAGATGAAATTTATGATTTTTGAACTAATATTGACCGAGCTAGAGTTATCTTCCCATCTTTCTTTGTAGAATGTCTTCTTTGCTTGGACAAATCATAGCATAAAGTCACAACTTGAAACATGTATGACATACGAATGATCATAAACAAACACATGTTCATTCAGTAAGTTACTGGTAGAATCAATTTGATGCTCTTTATTTGTTCATTCACACTTGAGAATGCTGCCTCATGGGAGAGTGAGACATGTTGTGTTTCAATAAAAAATACTACTATGATTTTGATTTTTATCTATTAAAATATCACCGTAAATCACGTATATATTTTTGTAACTGCAAATATTACAATATTCTTTATTATTTTTCAGAAGTGCTCAATTGAAATTTGGAAGATATGAAACCGTCCATCTTCCATACAAGACATGGCTGTGATGAGTATGTAGTACCTAAGTATTGTGATAGATGTTTACCTGACTGTGATGAAGATAGAATATTAAATGGAGACTTTTGTTTTGTGGATTTTAAGATCTCAAAAGAATAATTAGTTTGGATAATTTTCAAGATATCATACTTCAATCTCAGTCTTCCAAAATAATATTGTTATCATCAAGTAGGCTATAACTATGCTATTTTAAATTCATGATGATAATCTATCTTCTCGAGTTCTCCAACAACTGGAAATAGAAATTTAGTATGTTAACTCAAAATATTTTGAACAAAATTTCTTGTCAATTATAATTTTCCAATAATATTACAAATTAATGCAATTAATTTTTAATACCGGTAATACATTCAATATATAGGATAGACAATGAAGCTTTTAGTTTTTGATACATAGCAGCTGCCGAAAGAATATAACGTATCGTATATTAATATTAATTTCTGATCAATTTGAGAGATAATTAAATTTATTTTGCTAATAAGTTCAAATTTTTCCATAGAGTTATTTTTGATGCATGAAAACTGCCAAAATATTAAGAGCCATATTCATATTTATTCTGATGAATATGAAAAATAATCCATTTTCATAGTTAAGTTGAAGTTTTTCGTTACCTTTTACTTTGTACCAAAGAATTATTTTGTTTTCTTTTGCTTTTTGATACGGTACCTTTGTTTTTCGTTATAATACCATGTTCCTTGTTCAAAAGAGAAGATACCAGGATGGTAAAGAATTGTTTTGTTTTCTTTTTTAATAATTTCATAATATTATGTTCCTTGTTCAAAAGAGAAGATTCCAGGATGCCTAATAAAGTACTACGGTGTTCATTTCTTTCTGTTCATTGCATTCTGCATTGACCAGTGTTTTTCTAGTTCAAACACTTAACATAATTTCAAACAACATTTTCTTGTAGAAAACATGTGTTATCTTACTTTAAACGTTCCTATTCTGTTCAAAACCTTTTCTCAGTAATAAATGTTTAAAAAAATAGTAAGAGTATTATTATTTTTAGTGATATTCCTTTATTCTCTTATTCAAAGATTTTTAGATCATCCCTGTATCAAATTTAATAACTATTTGATAATTAGATAATTGCCTAGTATCTGACCTGTTATGATAAACTTTTATCAAATTCAAATAGTGTTTTATTCACATAATTATAAGCATTTATACAGTAACTTACATACGAAACATAGGTTTATAGTGAATGTTCCCCACAAAGACTCAAGTCTGAGTGTGGGGAATGAAAATTATTATATGATTATTATAAAAGTTTATTATAACAGGTAATTATCTGAAGAACTATCCCTGTTCATCGTTTCCTGTTATGCTACTTTCCTGATATGCTACTTTTTACATGGTGATTTCCATCTGATGAAATGCAACAAAAATTATAAAATTGTAGATTGGATGAAAATAATTGTACAATCCTCCGATATTATTATTTCGGTAACAAAACATTTCTGGGTATATTCAATGGAACTTGACGTGGAGAATTAGCCCGGAAAAAATGCATATTCTTCGGTTCTTCCTGAAACACTCTGTTCATTTTTGTACTAAAATAACAAGTGCTACGAACTTGATATAATAATATAATACCTGATTAAATATAATAATCGAGGAAACGTACTAATAAAAATTTCGAAATTACTGCCCTTTCTGTGAATACCAAATTAACGAATGATGCAAATGTTGTGAACAAGAAAATTACTAACCCTGGAAATAGAAATGTAGCAAAGCAAAATCTGTCAGAAAAGCGATCAACAAAAAATTCATCACTAGTTGGAGCTAACAAGGCGACAGGTTTGATGGCGGCACCGCGAAAATGGCTTCTTCATATTGGAAGACTGAGTAATGAGACTACATCAGATGACGTAGAAAATTTTTTGAAGAGCAAATACCCTGACAGAGAATTTGAGATCGAAAAGTTACCATCCAAAGGGAAAAATTCTAGCTTTAAAGTTGCAATTGACTATGCTATTAAACATGAATTAGAGGACCCTGAATTTTGGCCAGAAAATGTGACAGTCAGACGGTATATTTTTAGAAAATATGCCTCACAAAGAGTGGAAACCTAGTCATGAGTCTCAGACCCAGATGAAATGTGATAAAACTAACTGTGATAATTATACTGTGATAGGAATAAATTTTCAATGTTTAAGAACCAAGATCAATGTGTTGAATGTTTTTATTGACGATAAGAGGCCAGATATTTTGTGTGTTTCCGAGCATTGGCTTAAAGCTGACGAAAGTAACTTGTACTTGAAGCTCAATGACATGACACTTGTTAGCATCTATTGCAGAACACAGTTTAGTAATGGAGGAACGGCAATTTATGTGAAAGAGCATTTAATTGACTCTGTTCAAAAAATTATTTTGGACAGTTGGTGTGAGGAAAGGGTGATTGAGCTCTGTGGTGTGAGATTTATTAGTATGTCTTTGACTGTTATATCTGTATACCGTCCACCTGATGGCAACATTGAAGCGTTTTTCGAGGCTTTGGAGCTTTGTTTGACATCTATCACACGCACAAATGACAAGGTAGTAATATGTGGAGACTTTAATATTCATCTTGAAGCCATCTCCTCAAGTGAACAGTCGTTTACAAATCTCCTACTGGGTTTTGGGCTTTACATTGGTAGCAGGTTGCCCACCAGAGCTATGGCCTGTCTTGACACGGTGATAACCAACTTGAATATGTGGGACTATGTGGTTGAGGTTGTGGATCCGCTTGTGGCCGATCATTATGCAGTGGTGTGTAATTTGAGATTGAACTCTGACAAGAGAGACCATACCAAGTCTGATTGGTACGAAAACTATGTTTTCAGACACAGGAAGATAAATGCTGATAACATTGGTCATTTAAGAGAGGCTTTATCTGAAATTGATTGGGATGGTTTGGGCTCACATTTCTCATCATTGAGACCAGAGGAGGCCTTTTCAGTATTCTTGAGGATTTTCCAGGATACATATGATAATATATTTCCTGTGAGAAGCTACAAAAGAAAAATTGACATGAAGAATAAGGGCAGGTCAGTTTCATCATGCAAGGATTGGTATACTGATGAATTGTCTCAGATGAAAGCATATGTGGTTTTGTTGAAGGATCACATGGCATCAGCATCAAATGATGAAGAGTATCAACGCCTGTACTCAAAATACAGAGAACTAAACAGGCTCTACAGAGGGAAAGTTGACTTGGCTCGGAGGAGGTTCAATGTCAGACTTATTGAGACAGCTAAAAATCCACAGAAGGCAGCATGGTCCCTGATAAATAACATGAGGAAAGCATCAACTAGGCCTCATTCAAATGCTAGCCCGGACAAGTTTAATAAATTCTTCATTGCCAAGGTGAATGAGATAGTGGATAGCGTGCCACATCCGGTGAGGAATGATGAGAAACATAGGGAGCAGACATGATTACAAAATCAACCTCCTGTCCTGTTATCGTGGAAGAGGACAAGCTCTGAAGATGTGGTGAAGATAGTGAAAGGTTACAGGATTTCCCACAGTCAAGATATATTTGGCATTTCCTGTTACATCTTTAAGGCCATTGTGGATATTGTGGCAGCTCCTTTGGCAAATCTCATCAATGCCTGTCTCATTGGGGGTGTTTTCCCGGATGAGCTGAAACAATCAAGGACTGTCCCAATATTTAAGAAAGGGGATCCCAATCTTTTGGCTAATTTTAGACCAGTTTCCATTGTCCCTGTATTTGGAAAAGTCATGGAGTCGGTAATGAAGGAACAACTGGTTGACCATTTTGAGAGAAACGGATTATTTATTGAAAGTCAACATGGATTTCGCAGGGGCAACTACCAATTATAAATAGGGGCAATCTACCACTACTGCTGTCTTGTCTCTTGTTAGAAATGTATTAGAAGCTTTTGAGGCAGGAGACTCCATGGGATTGGTGCTGTGTGATTTGAGTAAAGCCTTTGATTGCGTATCACATAGTTTGCTGCTACGGAAATTAGAGTGCTGTGGAGTTGAGGGTGTGGTGCTCAACACTCTGCAGTCATATCTACAGAACAGAAAGCAGATTGTGGAGGTGGAAAAGGCACAGTCAGCCAAGCTTGATGTGATTCATGGAGTCCCACAAGGATCAGTGCTAGGCCCTCTATTATTTCTGATTCTTGTCAATGATTTGGACTTGGGAACTCAGTCTCTCTTGTATGCTGATGATACGACCCTGTTAGCAAGGGGGAGAAGTATAAAACAGGTCCAGGCGGAGTGTGAGAGACTCCTTCCTGCAGCTAAAGACTGGTTCAGAGAAAACAGACTGCAGTTGAATGAGGACAAGACACAAAGCCTCATATGCACAATGAAGAATACAAGTCCTGTAAGTACAGTTAAATTACTGGGATTTTGGATAGATCCCAAGCTGACATGGAATGAGCACACATTACAGTTATGTCACAAGCTCTCAAGAGTCATCTACCTTCTAAGAAAATTGAAGACATCTGTCCCATCTGACTATTTGATCACCGCCTACCACGCCCTATTTCATAGCCATATGTAACCTATGGAATCCTACTGTGGGGTCATGCAGCAGGGACTAGAAGAATATTATCAATTTCACTAGTTTTCCACTTTCACTTTTTTCACGTGAATTATACGTGAAAAAGACCATTCAATTTTAACGTTTCACCTTTTCACTTCTTTTACACGTGAAAAAAACGTGATTTTCACTTTGTGTGCTATCTGGGATGTAACCTATGGAATCCTACTGTGGGGTCATGCAGCAGGGACTAGAAGAATATTGCTGCTGCAAAAGAAGGCAGTTAGGATTTTGTCATCAGTGGGAAGAATTGAGCATTGCAGACCACTGTTCTCAGCTCTTAACATACTGACCGTCTATAGTCAGTATGTATTTGAATCTCTTGTGTATATGAAAGAGAACATTGAGAAGTATGAAGAAAGAAGTGCAACTCACCACCACAATACCAGATCAGCAAGGAACCTGGACATCCCAAGATGTATAGGCTATCAAGGACTCAGGGATCATTCCCAATGTTGGCTCTGAGGCTCTTCAACCTTCTGCCTGAGGAGATAAGGAGACTTCAGACTTCAAGAGAAAGATGAGATGGAGGCTATCATCAAAGCCACTATATATAGAGTATACTCTCTGCAAGAGTTCATCCTTGATGAGGGGACAAGAGGCCGTCCACCAATCTGAAATGAGGCCTAAACAACAGGACACAGCCTATCCAGCAACAACTGGTCAACGGCGACGTAGCGGTAAAAAGGTAATAATAATACCAAATAAAAGGCTAGGTACTTCAAAATATGTTTTGTATTTGACAGTAGGTATAAATTATTGATCATAGCTAACCTTTTTGTGACAACTTTTGATATTGATTAGAGCTTTCAATTAGAAATGTTATGTTTCTAAAACTAAAAGACTGATCTAAAATCTATTGAGGTCTGAAACTGAAAATATATTCTGACAATACTCCATGTTTGTGTAACAAATTCTCGAGTAAATAAAATTTATTTATTTATTTAAATGTCTTGGGAATACATTCCACTCTAGAATCGTACCTTTATTAGTATTTTGATGATTTTTCCTAGTTCAAGAATAATTCCCTGAGCATTCATATAGATGCAAGTACAGTAATTCATTTTACACTGTATTAACTTTGATTTATTGATTTCATGTTTCATATATATGTCGGCTCGATTTTCTATGCCTAGTTTCATACAGTAACAACCCCAATTCCATACCTGACAAACCGAAACGAAACAATTCGAGTGATAATTGAAAAATATAAATAGCAGTTACTTTCAAATTGAAGAAAGTTATTGTTTAAAAAGCGAGGAGTATTTAAATTATCCGCTCTGATGAAGTAAACCAGTACCTAGTAGATTCTTTCCTCAATAGGTAGCGATAGCGTTCACAATTTGATTGCCAGCTGTTGCAGTTCAACAGAATGAGAAAAAACTTGCCACCTAGTGAATTTCTAACCTCATTATTGATAAAATTATTTCGGTCAGGTGTTGTTGATATTAATCAGAAGAAGATAATAGCAAAGGTTTTTCTTATAGTCTATGTGGACCAAGAAAATTTTCAGTTTTATGCCTAGTTCGGCAATCGGTGTCTAGATCTAATTTTTAGACTTCTTTAAAATTATTATCACAAACACTCTAGGTTTACAGTGAACCATCATGTTTACCATTTGCAAGACCAAGCAATTTATCAATATTGAAGTAAAGTGAGAAGTCTGATGTTATTTAGTAACATTACCGTACCCAATAATTTTGCGTGTAATTATTAGTTACATCTAAATAACGTGTTACAGAGGGGATTTTTGCTTAAATCGGTTCAATTTTATATATTTATTCAAAGCGTGAAGCACTTGTGATGTGAATCGTTAGCTTTGAGATTAGATGTACGATATAAGGTCTGGAACGAATTGTAAGCCTGCCAATTTACACAAATATTGAAACGAAGAAAGAAAAGTTCAGTTTAAATTGACGAAGTGAATCGTGTATCTATTTGCTTGGTGACATCTGATATCGTATCTTACTCTAATATGGCTGCTAGAGTTCTGATAAGTGAGTAAGATTGCTGAGGCTACGTTTTTTGACATAGTAGTACAAAATACAAATGATTCAACCCTCAAGAAAAGTATTTTTGATCAACCGAATTCCCAGTGAATTCCCAGGGATTTTCTTTTAAATAAGAAAACAACCCTTTCACTAAGTTCGCAAGGAAGTAACATTTCTATTCTCAATGTGGGTTGGATCATTTCTTAATTTGTGTGGTTTGTTTTGTGTTCAATGTAGTGTGTAGAATTATAGAGCTTTCTCATTAGAATTTAATTGTTTCTAGTTGTGATTGACAGTTTAAAATTAATTTTTATCGTAATGTTGACGATTTCGTATGATTAAAATTGCTTTGACCTTGCACCATTTAGGTGGAATAGCATGCTAAAACATCTAGCCTAATGAAAGAGACTGATTGGTCAGACTCCAATAAAATAAGCATTTATCGAAGCAAATAACAAATTTTACTTGATATATATACTGCATTCATGCTTCAACTCGGGATGTACTAACAGCAGAGACAATGTAATAGTACTTGGTCAATGGTATATTAAAGTTATATTAATAGGTATTCTATTTTATGTAACGTCCGATTTGGGGGACACGAATGAAGGGAATAGCCTACAAATGAATCGACCGCTGCCTCAAAACCTCTCTGAAGAAACCAAGAACGCAATAAAAATTGTCGCTATTCAACCAAACTACAAAACAACTTATCTGAATCACTCTGTAATTCTAAATTTATACAGAGAAAGTTTCATCAATTTCGCTCCAACTCAATTGGTCACCCCTCCCCAAAGCTCCAGAAGGATCCCATAAAAGTGGACCCTTATGGATTTAATAATATTCTGAAACAAAACGATTTTATCCAAACCAGAAGATGTCTTATGATTTCCTGAACAGATGGCGATTTCTCTGGTGATACTTCACTCTGTGAAATTTATCACGACTTCGACTGAAATGGACTCACTATAGACTACAGAAAGCGAGACAGATATAGTCTGTACAAGCAAAGAAGACATTCTGGCAAGATGTAAAAATGACTCCAGCTTAGTCAATATTGGTTCAAAAATTATGTTTAAATTATAAATTAATTTCGAATGCAAAATTTTCTAATTGTTTAAAACGAACCAAAACGAAGCTTCAGAAACATTGAATTCGATTTATTAAGCCACACGTTACTCCTATTCGAGCTATGTTACCGCATTTTGGGTTTGGACAGACAAAAAATTTACATCATACAAAAAATATATTAATAATAATTTGTAGATTGAAATCTAGAGACTCATATAAAACATATTTCAAAAACTTCAATATTGCACTTTTTACATTTATGAGCTATCAGTTTTTGTTAAAGTAAACATTAATAAATTACAATTTTGCGCAGAAAATCATCAACATAATACTTGAAATCATGATTGTGTATCCAATACAAAGGAATGCATGATTTGAAGAAACTTCAATTTACTCAGTATAATGAGGCTTTTTAATAGGCTGCCATCAGCCATTCAAATTTAAGACTTGATCTCAAGAAGAAGTCAATCTGAGAATTTTATTAAATTTTATCAATTCAAAGGGTTTCTTAAATGTCGATATTCAGATTGGACCAAATCTATACATAATACATAACTATTGTTAACTTAGTATCATTATTCTGAAAATATCCATTATTGTATGTAGTTGTAGCAATTTGACAAGTCACCAATCAAGTGAGTGTAACCCAAAATATAATGTGATAATAAAGATATGAAATCAGCAGCCACATACAATATGTGACCATGCCACTGACAATACCAGTGAAACCTACTGGTTGCTTAAGGTTTTTTATGTGTCTTTTGACGTAGTCTGAAATCTCAGGATTCATACCAGATACATATCTATCGTACTCAATTTTACGCAAGTAATATCAATTAAAAATGTTGTTTCATCAAACAAATCATGTACCATTTTTAAGAATCTGAAAAGTTAACATTTTCCAAGTTTATTTTTAAAAGTATCTCAATATCTATCAACGCAAACAATATTATATACACTACCTACATTTTGCAAACAATGTGGTTTGGTACTTTCAACTAGTACCTACCAAATTGCTGCTCATTCATTAAATATTATTTATTGGAATCATAAGATATCTCACTTCACATAAGATAAGATCATTTTTATTATTAGGCATGGAAATAAAATTTCAAGCACTTTCTTTGGTGTGCTACTTTCAAATTTTGCCAAATCGTTGCTAATTTATTAAATGTTATCTATTGGTATCATAAGATCAGGAGATATCATGAGATTTGATCATTTTTAACATCAGACATAGAAATAAACTTTCAAGCATACTATCCAATGATGTTTAATTGATTTATTTAACTAGGCCTAAACATTTTTCGATTACAGTTCACTAAAAGTTCACTCGAATGAAAGAATGAAAATCAGATAATATTCTCTTTATAAAAATGTGTTTTTGCAATTACATTAATTCAATATTATTCTTAAATGAAGAACATTATCAGTGGTTGTTAAAAACTTCTATACGTTTGTAGAGAGCAATCAGACTCGAGAGGTATATCCCCCCCTGGAGATTCCAGTACTTACCACAGAAAGAGCTTTTTTAGAAGACACAAACCATATAGAAGTCCATGTTTAGAATTCCTAACAATCCCAGATGAGACAATGCCCCACATTAATGACCCTAATTTCACATATACTACAAGCAGCTCGAAGGATGAAAATGGACAAATAAAAATCCTGCATCAGAATGTACAGCATTTACCATCTCGTTTAGATTTGTTAAAAATTAATTTAGAGGAGCTGAAACCTGACATATTGATTATCTCTGAGCACAAGATGTCGGAAGAGGAAACTGCGCTATTAAATATACCTGAGTATATGATAAGCTCTAAGTTCTCCAGGAGTAATTATATGGGAGGAGGAGTCATGATATTAGTGAGTAATAAAATATTTACAAGTAGCAAGTCCGTCGAACTACCGGCTATAAAGTCAATAACAATGGATAAAGAATTTGAGTGTTGCATGTCCGAATTTTCAATTGATAGTTTCTCTTTTGTTATGGTCGCTTTATATAGAACACCACAGTCTTGTTTCATAGATTCATTTTTAGAAAAACTTGAAATAATACTTGAAATTCTGAGTAAAAAATACAAAAATGTTATAATTGCCGGCAACATAAATATTAATGTGCTAGAAAAGAATAATGTTTATAATAAATTCACAAATATTCTAAAAATGTATAATATGTCCTACAAGGTCAATTTCCCAACCAGAATAACTACCACCTCAGAAACGGCTATAGACAACATTATCACAAATATTTGTGATGTGAATTTGAAAGTTTCAGGCATTATAACACATATATCGGACCATGACGCTCAGCTATGCGAAATTTTTAATGTGAGTCAAACTGTAAAAAAACCTATACGATGCTTGAACCGAAAATATGACGAATGTAATTTGAATGTATTTTTTGGTGATTTGGAGAACATTGATTGGATGGATGTATATCAATCTCCTGTAGGTGACAAGTTTAATGTCTTCATTTCATTATTCTCTTATTATTTTAACATTCATTTTTCAAAGCTATATAGGAATGAGAAAATGTCAACCAATGAGAAATATTCTAACAGTGACGTAATTGAGAAAAGGAGAGAGTTATTGGAACTAGAGAGAATGTTAAGAATTACAAGGAATGAAGATTTAAAGGATGATATAAAAATAAGGAAAAGTGATCTGAAACAAACAATAGTTAAAAATAAGCAAAAGAATTTCGATAAAAAAGTTGCAGATGCAAAGAATAAAAATAAAGTTATCTGGAAGTTTGTTAATGACAACGTTGGTAAAAACAAAGAGAAGAACGTAAATATAAGTGTTATTGAGGATGGAGGCCTTGTAACAAATCCTCTTGAAATTAGCAACATCTTTAATGATTTTTTTGCGACAGCAGTGGATAAATTTGTCAAACCAAACATTCCTGATAGAGTGGAACCTGTTGAAACCCTGATTCATCCAGTCGATCAACCCACACTAAGATTTAGATTTAAAACGATTTCAGAACCCGAGTTGGTAAATATAATTATGTCATTTGAAAATAAACTATCTTCAGGACCAGATGATATCCCAATTACAGTGATAAAAAAAGTTTTTCCGGCAATAATCAAACCCTTGACTCACATTATCAACTCCTCCTTGATATCAGGTCTTTTCCCAGACTGCTTAAAGGTAGCTAGAGTTTTCCCAATATTCAAGAAAGGAGATAAAAGAGAGCCTGAGTGTTATAGGCCAGTATCTATCTTATCGGCATTCTCTAAAATAATTGAACGCGTGGTTTTCATACAGCTTATGGAATACTTAGAATCCAGAAACATTCTAGACAGAGAACAGCATGGTTTTCGCTCTCAAAAGTCCACTGTAACTGCAGGAGTTGATTTTATTAACAGTATTATCAATGCAATAGACAGGGGGGAGAAAGTGATTGGTACCTTTCTCGATATGACACGCGCTTTTGATAGCGTGTTACATCATGTTCTGTTGGACATGTTGAAGAATGTAGGAATTAGGGGAATTGAACATACATGGTTTACATTGTACCTGAGGGATAGGCAGCAGTATGTTGAGATTGAACATATTGAAGAGACGCATATTTTTCAATATAAAGTAAGATATCGCTCTAATCTAAGGCGTCTCAAATATGGTGTCCCTCAAGGGTCTATCCTGGGTCCCTTATTATTCCTGGTGTATGTCAAAGGTATGCCTGGGGTCGTACAGGGACAGGCCGCTGTTTGTCTGTATGCTGATGATGCAAATATAATTTTTTCGGGTGAATCCATTCAAGATATTGAAGTAGCATCAGCTATTGGCCTGTCTTCTCTGAATGAGTTCCTAAATGACAGAAACCTTCTCTTGAACGCCAACAAATCAATTGTAGTTCCGTTTTCAACAAGACAAAGACAAATTTATGCTCACCCAAATGTTGCAATAAACGACGAAACTTTAAAACTAGTTGATGGCACAAAATTCCTAGGGCTAGAGATTGATTGTCATTTGTCTTGGGATCGGCATGTTTCTCTGGTTGTTAAGAGGATATCCCCCGGTCTTTTTGCTTTGCGACAAATGAATAGCCTTTGCAGTTTGCAGACAAAGAAAACCCTGTACCACTCCTTGATACATTCTCATCTGGCGTACGGATTGGCTATCTATGGATGTACAACCAAAGGTAATCTTGATAAAATATTATTACAACAGAAAAGGGCTCTTAGAATAATGACGAATTTAAAACGAAGTGACTCTGTGAAACTCATTTTTCCACAGTTTGGTATATTGACAGTCTATGGGCAATACATTTTTGACGTAGTCATGTACTTTAGAAAATATTCTTCAATGGAACTAAGAAACGAAACACATGGATACAACACCAGATTTGGAAGGGTTGAGGAGAGGTATAGGCTAGAATTCTACAAGAAAAAAACAGTTTATATGGGGAGAAAATTGTTTATCATGCTGCCTAGGGAATTGCAGGAAATAGGGGACATTAAAAAACTTAAGATAAAACTAAAAGAATTTTTGGTAGGACTATCCATATACTCCATTCAGGAGTACACAGATTTGACAGCTAGATTTTAGAGTCTTTATAGTATTTATTATTGTAATTTATGATTATGAAGAAAAATAATTATTATGTTGTAACCTTATGTATAATATTATATTGTATTGTGTGACACTATTCTGATGTATTTGTACATTTAATGAATAAAGGCATTTTCAATTCAATTCAATTCAATTCTATAGGATCTGGTAAGAACTATCTGCTTCATACAATCCTATGCTAATGAAAGAGAATTGTCTGGGTTATATATATATTTTTCATTTTTAAAGTACCATGAATATTATTGCTTTCTCCATAAAATATAAATCACAGTGCCCTTTTTAAATTATTTCTATTTTAGCATAGAATAAAAATGATTTCAAAAGCGTACTGTGATTTATATTAAATATAAAATTTTATACAGAAAGCATTGATAAGTAGCCCTAAGAAAAAGGAAAAATGAATATCATTGTACCTAATAATGAAATTGATGATACTGCATTTTAAGCAAACGAACTAGAATGTAATCTAGTGAGTGGCTCTCAGTTAAGTTCCTCTAGATTTATGATATAATTGCCGGGTGAAACAATTCACGTGGATTTTATTAATTGAATTGATTATCAAATAATTATCAATTTTGAATTGATTATTAAATAATTATCAATTATCGAAAATTATTAGTCTCATTAAATGATAATATTCAGTTTCGGTTCTCGATATCTGACAATATTTTGTTTTGAAACACCGGTACTGAAAACCCATCATCCACAATTCAAATAAACATCAGCCGCCTCAATATGAAATCTACTTTTTCCATCTCAGTTGAATTCACAAATTGATATTTGCGAATCTCTGGCATAAGGATTACTTGGCAAGCACAGCATGCGAATGAATGTACGAGTCGACGCATCCCTAACAAGATTGGATTTTCAAATCATATAAATTTTGATTTTCTTCAGTAGCTTCAGCTTATGTCTGTAATCTTTCCATTTCTATAACACACATGTGGCATATAATGTACATTTTCCAACGGATTAGCTTGTAGTTCCAAATGCTCAAAACATTTTTCTGTTTTTTGTTCATATAAAAGCTATTTCAAACCTTGAAATGACAGAAGAACATTTTGTTAAAATCATGGGTCGTGAGGTGTCTAGTGAAAGGATTTTCCGCTCAAGTTCAATTTTTCAATATAGAAAATGTGAATAATAAAGTTTCACACCTCAATGAAGACTTGTTCTGATAGGATTTCAATACTGTTGTAAGGTTTGTTGTTTCATAATATTTTTAAAATTTGATTTTTAATTCCAAACCGAAAGTTGGAAAGAGCTTGGAGTATCGTGGAGCATTCATGTTTGGGTGAATAACCTTTGACCTTTTGACTCTCAACGTCTCAACCCTTTTGAAATGTACAGCTTCTATTGAGAATGTTCTGAAAACCATACACTAAGTTAATACATGACGTTTTATGCAGTGTGTGATAATTTAATTCTGATTTAATTGTCTTCAGGGTGAATTATAATAATGATTGAATGCATCTGTATTTGAATGTCTTCAGTTTTAAAGGATTAATATCTTGTAATTTCGAACAGAAAAAGTTTAGAGTTTATTGCAATTCTCAATAAGCTACTATATTGTGATGGAATAAGGTACTGTAGATCTAAGCAAAAACGAAAAAAATATTTTATAGAAAGTTAAATTACAATCGCTTTTCGATTAAACTCGGTCTGTAAACTTAGATTTGTAGACGATTTGGGAACTAGTCAATTATTCGAAGTAGAACATCTTAATTGTACTAGAACACATGTCGAATAGTTCAGACCACCACCACACCTGAAATCTTGAAAGCAGACATCCCACACAACTCGGAGCACTTAAGCTCTCCATACATAATCAGCTTCTCAAAAGGCTGGCTGCCTTTGTTATTGAAATTAGTAACTAATTACTAACTATATTCGCAATATAGGTCTGCACATGTGGAGTAGGTTACTTACTTTTGATTGAAATCTGAAACTTTCTGCAATAATTTGATGAGACTGCATGCGCTCAATTAATTTTCACACTCGAGAGGTCGTACTTTCCAGACATCAGATTCATCTCACCATGGACATTAGGTATATATAATGGACTTAGCCTTTATCGTATTAATTTTGAAAATACTGAAATATGAGATTATTTATGATGAAAGAACTTATTTCTGAAGTTATCTCCGAAGTTATTTATTATGAAATATATTCTCAATCTTGTGGAGTATGTCAATATTATTCTCGTCCCTTGACTACTTCATGAAATTTTGAAAAATTTTCGAAATGGGCTAATCAATGGCAAGTATGATCACTAATTTAAATTTTCCATGAATATATTTTTATTCTGCACAAGAATCTTAAATTTTAGATGTCGTGTCATTTCATCCTGAAATTAAATTTCACCGTGAAAATTAATGTTAGGCTATTACATTTCTACTCGATTTGAAAAAAAATACAAAATATTGCATTTGCTTATACTGTACTGTACTTACGATCCACCTAATGCGGAACTATCCAGTAGTAGTACCGCAACGTTCAGTGCTACCGCAGGTAGCATTATTCCGAGCGGTGCCCGGCTTGAGCTGCTCGGATCTGAATTCGCTGCTCGAGCTGCTCAGCTTCAGCTGCGCTGCTCTAGCCATCACAACTCTATTCACATAACTATATTATAGAAGTTCACTTTGTTATCAGGGCTACTAATGTATAATAAATCAATAGCTAGTAAAATTCACTTGAAATTACTTAAAAAGTGTGAATTTCACTATTTATTATACATTAGTAGCCCTAATAGCAAAGTGAGAATTTATAATATAGTTATGTGAATGGAGCTGTGATGGCTAGAGCCAGAGCAGCGCAGCTGAAGCTGGCTCGAGCTGCCGCTTGGGAATGCTACCTTTAGAGAGGCTAGGTTCCTTGATTCTATATTTTATCAATTTTGTAATAATTATTGTAGAATTATACTGATTTGACGAAAGAATGGAATGTTGATAAATGTTTAAATAATCGCATAATGTTTGTTGGGTTGTAAGCGTACAGACGAAACTACACGCTTGTGTTACTAACTTGAGACAAGGTAAAAAAATATTTCACGTATTTTGCGTATGTGTGCGTGTAAATACAGGGTGGCCACCACAACCACTACAATCCATAACCAATACACGATGTCGTATGGATACGTCATAGCATTGGCAGTGCGTATGTGTCTCAATTTGTTTTTATCAGTACTATGTCGTATCGAAATAATAGAACATTCATGTTGGTCGGACTTACGAACAGCTCTGAAAATCAGTGTCAGCTTCATGACTCCTAAATATTCACCTTTTTGTATATTTCTAAATTTATACTTGTATAAATAATAAATTTAAAAGGGTTTCCCACCAACAAAGTGATAGCTCACTTTGACAGAAACAAACTTGTCTGTGAGATTGAAAATTCATTTTACGCTCTTTGTGGGAGAATAATTTATAATATGAAGAGACAAGAGCGGTAGTTTTCAATAAGAATGAAAAATCTCTATGGTTTCTCAACCATAGAAGTTGTTAGTGCATAATATTTTACGCTAAAATTTTAGAGGTCTTTCTTGATGAATTTTGTCAGAAAATCTGTATTTACTAAAAACAGATCAAAGGTTAGCATGAAAATACACACCGTGTCTCTTCTGCCCTACCAAGATCATGCTAACTTTTTCAATAGTATGAAATTTTGCTGTTTTGAAAATAAAGGCATGCTTTTCTCATGTGTCTTATTTCTCTTATACATTTTCAAATGTGGTAATTCCATTTACAACCCAGTAAAGACTAATGATTAATTATAATTAACCTGTGTCTCTAATTTCTAAATAGCCGTGAGATGATGCAAAACATAGGAGATGAAAACTTTGACGAACAGAATAGTTCATTAACGTGTTGATTTCATGAAGCAAGCTCCATATACTCACACACATAAACTTTCTACAATTTTAGTGTATGTGTACAATGCTGCATCCGCCGTTGGTACATGTCTCAATGCAATCCTCTTCTTTGTGGAGAGTTTATTGTGTATGCGAGATAATTAGTGGAATTAGTCGGTATGTTTTATTTTCACCAATCTCTGTATCCAGACTAGATTATATTTTGAAACCTGAACTTCATTCTCCTTGCAGATGTTATTGCTTGAAGGGATCTAAATATCAATTAGAAGGTTCCATTAGTTATTTGTCTCAGTAGCTCGCAGTGAATTCAGTCTCTTTAGTGTCTAGCTTATTGAAGGCAAATGCTTGCGAGTAATTATCTGTCTATTCCAGTTTATCTTGGCTCCATTACTCTAAACATTTTCTTCAGGGAGATATACAAGTATACAGTATTTAATTAGGTTATTACGCGATTATACCATTTCTTTCCAGGTTTGAAAGAGAATGCTGGCATTAAATTATTAAACGATCAATAACCTCCAGAATAATGCTGTGAATTTTCCTCCCCGGGCAGACAAAACTCCTTCATCAACGATAAGTTAATTTTGCAGTTTGTTGGAGGAATTACTTAAAGGGCTCATTTTGATACAGGCTACCTCAAATTACTCAATGTTGGCCTAGCCTACCTTGTGTTCGATACCTGCTTTTAGGCAAGAGTAGGCTGTTTGATAGGGGAAAATTGAGTAAACAGAGAAGTCTGGAGTCGTGATTTATAAAATTCGAACGGTTGGGGAAAAGTGAAATGATACAGTACAACTTTTTAACCCTCCGTTACACGCGGCCCTTCCTCAACAAAGATAACACGTTGTGATCGTACAACACTACTCTTAAATCCAATCATCTTTCTCTCCTATAGTAAACAAATAAGTTACATCAGAGGCCTCATTTTTTAAAAATATCATTTGAATATACTTGAATACAAGAGAAAAGATAATTGATTTATATGTTTGTCCATTTTAGAGGAGTAACACCGAATAAAGATTATTAGATAAAATTTTAAGTTGAAGAAATATTAAAATTAGATTCTCATTGATCTCACAGATTGTAGATAAACTTGCGACATGGGGCCCCTTCATCAATCCCCTCTAATGATAGTTAGGGAGGTGTAGTATGTCCAAGCAAAGAAGACATCCTTACAGGATGGGAAAATGACTGCAGCACGGTCAATATTGGTTAAAAATGATGGATGTGGTTTTAAAACGTAGGAAACATTCTAATCTACAATTTGGAATTTAATTGATAATTTTTTAACTAACATTGACTGAACTGGAGTCATTTTCCCATCTTGCCAGAATGTCTTCTTTGCTTGGACAGAATATATTAGAATGCTATTCTTGGTGCTGCTACTCACAATAACTCTATGAAACAAAATATCGATTTCTGATCTCTTATATCAACTCAACCGCGTGTGATGAAGGGTTAAAGTTGTCTATAACTAATTATTGCTCTTGCATTTTTTGATAATTATTTGAGATATAGCCCATTTCTTGCCTCCTCACATTCACAATTCAATAATTCTCTAAATAAATTGGGATACATGCATCACAGTTTACTACTGGAATTTTAGTGACTTCTCCATGTGTGAACCTCTCACTTATTCGAACAGATTTACTCTTCAATCACGTGAAAGACGTCGTCTCCATCTTATACAGAGAAACACTTGAATAATTGAATGGTGAATTCTAAAATGACTGTGAATCAAAGTGACCATACTTCACGTGTGAACCTGGCATGTATATAATGAGCCGATAACTCAATTCACTCTTCCAAATACGAAAATACTTATTCATTCATCGTTCAAGATCTTGTAACAGATTCATGTACTTTTGGTTCCATAAATGTAGAATACAATAACTTCCTAGTTGTCAAATAATGTAGATCTCAGTACCCTTTTATAGTAATTTTTTCAAAGAGTACTGAGATCTACATTATTTGAAAACGTTGATAGATACAGTTACCCTAAGGAAAAAGAAATTATAACTTCCTAGATATGAGATGTATATGGAGATAAATATGTATTCAGTCTCTTCAGCCTATTTCGTCGGTATTTACCTCTTTATACCTAAACAATGCGTATCATCAGCTTAGTCTCCATGGGAATGAATACTTCACTCTCAAATCACTCACGTTGTTGTCCATTTGTGAATGACGCGCCAAGCCTCACTCGCTTCATCATGGAGTGGCCTGAGAGAGAAGGAGAGTTAATGAAGTGAAATCCAATCCATGAGGCGTCTACAATGCTATCGAGCGAATACGAAAATTGTCTGCCGATGCCAATAAAGCAGAAGTGGTGTTGGTTAGAGTTGAGATCATCGAGAATCTGTCAATATTGCCATCAATAAAAACTTTGCTCTCTCGGTCTCGATGATTCAATTAAAAATTGAGAATTTTTTCTGATAATTTTTTTCTCTCTTTTATGGGTTTCTCGGTAGACGCAGAGGCGTACTCTGACCTCATATTCGAAGATTGAATGAATCGATCCCGAGTTGATCATGTCTCCCGGGAATTTAATAAAAGGTATCAGGAAATAAGCGCGTTTTAGACTCTCATGATCATTTCGTGTTTTCTTTTGCAGTTCAAATAAATTCTCATTTCATTTGATAGCCGTGTCTTCTGCTAATTCAATTAGACTATATCCTAGCTCACGAAAAAGTCATTTGGATATCTGACTCGTCATAATGCCTTTGGCGTTAATAACAGAGTTGTAATTGAACTCTTGAAATTGTTGACCTTTTATAAAAGTTTTCTCGCAGCTTCTCGGTAACCTCTGTTATTTACACAAACGGATCCAGACTGACTTTTTAGGGTTGGTCATGAACCCTTGTCAGAGTAATTATTTTCCTGAACTGTTATTTTGTTTGAATCCAACTAACTTCTCTCAATGGCAGCTCGTGCCCACGAAGCAGGTGAAGTGCTGTATAGTAAAAGATGCAGGAACTTCACCTGTTTCATGGGTACGAGCCGCCAGAGACTTCTCTACTACTAAAAATGGAATTCTGCTTACAATGGAACTGACTTTTGCCAAGATGGCTGATATTCTATTGAATGCATGCAGTGGTCATGTTTCAGGTGTATGTGTAGATTTTAATTGAATTTTGAAATTTCTTCACTTGTTTAAATTATAAACATACTTGTATACAAACACAATAAAATTCATAAGCATCTGCATATTAGACAAAATTTTATAGCGCGGAAGTACAATAATAATAATATAGGAACAAATAAAGTCCAAGGTAAAAACCTGTATGAGAAAACAAATTCACATCTCATAGAATCTTACTCAAGAGACAATTGATAATATTACAGTTGATAACTGATAATATTCACTCTATTGAATTTAAAATAGAGAATCTAAAAAGATAATCTCGCTTAAAATTGGAGACTATGGCCGGTTGCACGTACGTTCTGATAGTTTAATCAGCGTTATTTCACCGTGTCAAAGTGGAAAAACGTTCAAATGAATAAAGTATTGAAATGTAATAGTAGTAGCAGAATATTCAAATGTACTTATTCAAAATAGATATCTGAATCAATAATTATCTCATTATAATATAAATTATTTATTAAAACAAAAACATGATCTGGAAATTGCATGCTAATACAACTTAATTGTTGTCAGGCTGGTAGTACTACAAAAATCGAAAACCTTAAGCTGCTATTGTTTTCAGATATTGAAAATTTAATCATAAGCTGATGGTTATGTTAAAATTTTCAACGCCTCAAACTCTGGCCGATTAGTTTAGTACTGTGAAATGAGTATTCAATTCTAATTAACAAGCTGCTGACCTGTTAAATTTGAAAAAAACCGCCATTGAAATTTTCTATAACCTCATTCATATCATCACCTCAATGATAATAAATCTTAACTTGATTCATGAATTTGAAGGTCAGTAATATTTTTAGTCAATAAAATTTAATGTACATGATGTGTTAAGAGTTTTGTAAATGAAACTATTGAAACTCAAGGCTTTTTAATAATTTATATGTTTCTATTCTCTATTTGAATTGCGTTAGTTTGCCGTTGCTACAAGATGTCGTTATCCAGGCTAATCACGGCGTTAAAACTTAACGAAGTTACGAACAACCGGCCCTATGAATTGGAAGCAATAAAATTCCATGATTTTTCCTCAAATGTAATTTTTCAAGAAAAAGCAGGATCGAAATGTTTGATTAAATCTTCTCAATTTTTTATTTCTGTGACGTTTCAAGCAATTTAAGATTAGTCGAATGAATAAATTGTGTGTTCTTGCACTTATGAGCTTTCCTATTTCCCTTGTTGAGAAAATTAAATCAAATTTTCAAATCAGTAACATTTTTTTGAATGTTTTGTAGATGTGCATTTCGAATATGATTGCACTAGGCATTTAACCAACATGATTGGAGTTCATGAAATAGCTCAATGCTTGAATTTTCACGCAATCTTCGCATAAAATCGGGCTGAATTTTGATTCAACGCGAATTTTGATTGGTCTCGATCGATTATTCGCAGTTGGCGAGAGAAAATTAGCGGATCTACATGCCCGAACTGCCCGATTCAATGAGAAAAATGAATGGAATTCGTTTGACCACTTTATTGAAAAAAAAAAAAAATTAAATTTATTCTCCTTTTGTACAAACGAAAATCTTTCACACAATAACTTTTCTTAGAATTATACTGGCAGCAATTTTACATGGGCGCTGCCAGTGTCATGAATTATAAGTACATGATTTGAATATTATGTAGTTGCTATTTTGAACTTAATCATAGTGTACTGCGGCTATTGCGGTACAAAGTCATTCATATATACAAAAATAACAATAAAATATTATTCAGAAATACAAATATACAAGTGAAGTGTTACTAAATTTTGCAATATTGAAACAATAATCAAACTAAGTTAATTACATTTGAGCTGAGGAAAAAAGTATAAGTAGCACATAAAATTTGGAAATTGACTGAAAAAACTAGAAAACCATTTTAGCTGAGGTACCTATGTGATGAATTCCTAGGATAGAATAAGGAAAAAATTTTCAATTTCTTGATGATGAAATAGCCAGTCTTTTATTATTGATAAAAATTCTTTTAAATTTCTACTTCTTCTACCAGCATTTGGTATAGTGTTGAAAAGTTTAGGACCAAGGTATAAGAAAGATTTTGAAAATAGCTAAAATTTATTCTAGGTAGTCTTGATACTAGTTCTAATCTTCTTCTTTCTGAAAAGCTGGGTCTGAAAACCCCATCGTTTCCACTTCGCAAAAAGAAGATTCTCAATACTTTAAAAACAAAAAGATGACGAAGAGGGAGAATACGTAATATTTTGAACAAAGGAAACGAATGCTCTCTTCGACTTTTAAAATGTTTCTGTAATTTATGCAGGGGACTAAAGTACACGTTTGCAGCTCCTCCCCAACATACAATACCGTATTCTAATTTTGAATTGATTAAAGCAAAGTATACTGTGCGAAGTGTATTTGTATCACATAGATTTCTCAAGTGATAGAATTTACAAAGATATTTATTGATATTTTTTTTTCAGATTAGCTGTATTCGTTTTCCAATTAATAAAAATACCAAGGTATTTAATCTCTTCGACTTGCTCTATAGGAGGAAATTGGCATAATAAATCATGTGTGCAGCTATTTAGATGGAAAATTATAGGCTGATGGTAAATTTTTGGTGCACGCAAAGAGAAAATAATGAATTTAGTTTTTTCAACATAGATTGCTAGTATATTTTTGAGATACCAATGTTGAAGAAACTTACAGTCATTGATGAAATAAACACACAGATTTTGTCAATTTTCTACACTGTTTATTTGGTACACGACCATGGTTTCATGACCACACAGGTCACATTTTCAAGCTGACTTGTACCAAATAAACCAAATAAACAGTGTAGAAAATTGACAAAATCTGTGTGTTTATTTCATCATGGAACGTTTCTACAATATCGACCACAACTCAGTTGAATTACAGTCATTGTTTATTCTGTTGAAAAGTTCTTCCCATGATTTTCCTGAACTAACTAATACCGTGTCGTCAGCATAACAAAATATTTTCCCATCAAGATTAGCATCACATAGGTCATTCACAAAGATTATAAAGAGAATAGCAGAAAGTACTGACCACTGTGGTAGTCTTGAAGTTACTGTTGAGAATGAACTACAAGTATCATTAATTTTTGTACATTGAACTCTATCGCTCAGGAAAGATTTAAACCATTTAAGGGCCAAGCCCCTTACCCCTGATTTAACTTATTAAATAGAAGATCATGCTGAACCGTATCGAATGCTTTTCATACATCTAGAAATAAAGCATTTACATTAGGTTGGCATTGGAGGTTGGCACGACTGCCATAACGTGAATAATTCAGTTACATTTAGCTCTGTCAAAATTGTTAAAATAATCAGTTAATTCTTATATATAGGTGTTAAGTTCACTCATTCTAGTAACTAATCATACTTGTTTATGAGATCTTACCGGTGAAGTGTTTGAACTGTGAGTATTTGTTTAATAATTCATATCCGAACACTGAACTAGGTTAACAAATTGTTTTCACTGTCCGTTCTTGTCAATCAACATCAGCTGTATTCTGGCTACTGTATCGGAACAAAACAACTGTGTACCGGTCCGGTTCATAATTGATAAGCCTACTTCACGGAACTTTATCCACAAGAACGTTATCTTGTTTTTGTTTCATACTCTGACTAGAATTTATAGCCGGCCGACGTTAGCAACAGTAGCGTCCTTTGGTTTCCATGACAACCCACCGTCGCTTTTATCAGCTTGTCTACTCTCGCTCTCAATAGGTCTATTGGAAGGCGGGCGATTTTTGAATCCTACTTATTCCTTCCACTACACTCAGGAGCTTCCTTTATCCGCTGTGATAGCTCTCTCGGCAAATATCCTCTATATTCCGTTCTGTATTATCCTACTTTCTATACTCCCCACCCCTCCTATAAGAAATGACGACACGCCGTAAACGCGAAAACATGATTAAAGGTGTTCAATCTGATGTTCAAAATTTAAATGATGACTTATTGAATGAAACAGTAATTGATTTAGCTGTAAGTATTAGAGGAACTCTCTCAGTGTTTGCGGAAAAATATTCTAGTGAGTGGATAATCGACTTGATTCCAGATTTGATCGGAGTCCTTAGTAAACTTGACAATTCTTTATCTGATAACAACAAATTAAGTAACAACTTATCGGATCTATCGGAAGAGAATGATCAGTTGTCTAGACAATTGGAGGTTGAAAGAAACAGGAGGAAAGAATGTATTGAGGACTCTTCATGCAATGAAGAGAGGGCAGAAGAGGAAATAAAATCTTTAAAATCACATATAGAATACCTTGAGGCCATCAAATGTGATTTGATAATTGAGTTGAAATCTAAAAATGCAATAATAGATTTGATACAAACTGAAAATAATTTACCAGTGGATAGAGATACAGATGATGCTCATTTAGATTTCGAACAATTTACCGCTGAAGATAAAGATTTTGTTACACCCAGGTACACAGCCAAGCCTCGTAAATTGCGAAAAGATATTGATGCCATAGAAATCGTAAATAGATTTTCTGTTTTGTCTTCAAGTGAATCGCCCCCTTCGATACCGCAGAGACTGCAGGTTGAAGCTCAAGTTCACCGATCTTCATCTCAAATTCAATCTATTAGAAGTGGGTTTCCTCGTTCCAGTAGTTTCAATAAATCATTATCTAGTCCAGAGAGGAAGAATCACATTGTGATCCTTGCCGACAGCCAAGGAAGAGATATGCATAAGTTTATGAGCAGGGTATCATCTAATTATGATATATTCGTTTACTGTTTGCCAGGAGCTGAATTCAAACAAGTCATCAAGAATGGATTGCAATTCATTAAGCACTTAACTAAGTCTGATTATGTGATTGTGATGGCAGGTACAAATGATTTTTGTGGTTATGAGCCGGGATTTCTCACTATACAGCAGGGATTGGACGTGATTCTAAGTGCGGGGTTGAATACGAATATCATTATTAGCGCAATTCCTCCTAAATATGATGAGCCACATCTCAATGATGACATTAACTTTGCTAATGCATCAATTTCAAATAGAATATCTGCTTATAATGGAATCTCATGTGTGATATTCGAAAATTTCAATAACAGTTTGCAAAGACGTCACTTTACAAGACATGGCCTGCATTACAGAAAAAATGGAAAGCGTCTAGTTGGAAAGTCATTCTGTGATATCGTGATGAATCGTTGTCAGAAACTTTTCCTCCCCTGTCAATGGAGACTAGTAAACGTGTTGACGAGGATGTGATAATACGCGACCCTTATTACGTGACGCCGGTTTCAATCCAATTGGCTGAGGAACATTCTGACATAATACTTCACGAGACGTCTTCAAGCATTCATCACAGTAATAAGAGGACTGTCCACCAAGTGAACAGTGATCTTCTTCACACTCCAACGTCCAAAGCTCCCACATCATTGTACTCAAGAACTAATGAATCTTCCAATCCTAATAATAGATCAAATAGTGAATCTAGTTTTTTAGGTCTGCCACAGGTCCTAATCCTAAACAATTCAATTTGAATGAGTCTCCTGCCCTCTCCTTATTCTTTTGCAATGTACAGTGTTTAAGTAATAAAATAAATGAACTCAATGTGATAAACAGTATTAATGATTATAATATACTTTGCTTAACTGAACATTGGTTGAGAGAAGAACATTTGAAACTGGTTAATATAGATGGTTTTGTGATGACATCTGCTTTTTGCAGAGTGGAATCTAAGAATGGAGGTGTAGCTATTTTCATTTCAGACAAATTTGTTAATGACTTTAAAGTAATTGATGTTTCAGATTATACTAAGGAAATTCACCATGAGTTTGTTGCCGTTAGGAGTAAGAAATTGAAAGTAATTGTTATAGCACTCTATAGAGCACCTAGTGGTGATTTGAATCTCTTTTTTAATGCCTTGGATAGTCTTATTGAATCATTAACTAGATACATGCAGGATCATTATTTTATTATAGGAGGTGATTATAATGTGAACATACTATCTCTCAATCCTAGAAGAACTGAATTGGTGAATTTTCTCAAATCCCATAACCTTTATCTGACTAATTTCGAGCCTACAAGAATGAATTCTTGCCTGGACAATGTTGCAACTGATTTACGCCCAGGTATGTTCAAGGTGGCTGTTGAGCCGGTGGTATTGGGTGATCATGATGCCATTTCTTTTAGTATGATGCCCAATTCAAATGTATGTGAGAATCCCAATTCAAAAGCTGCCAAGTCGTTCAGTTTCAGACCAATAACTGCTATGGGAATCAAACAGTTATATTCTCAGCTATATGCTGTCGACTGGCCTAGTATTCTAATTTTCAATGCCGAAAAGAACTTTCAATTATTTTTCAATGAATTTTACTATTTATTTAAACAGGCTTTCCCTTTGAAAATAAGTAAGCCCTTCTCTGGCAAAGTCAAAAGGAATAAACTCCCCCCTGCTTTAAATGGCCTAAGAAATACAGTAATACTAGCATATGATAAATACAAGAGTTGTAGATCAGACAATGCAAAACAAACTTATGCAAATTTAAAGAAATTATATAAAGTTGAACTTAAATCATTCAGGCTTAATACAAATGCCAGGCTTATTGAATCGGCAAATAATAAATGCTCAGCTGCATGGAAAATTATTCAAAAATGCTCTAAACCATCTCCTAAAGTTGAAACATCAATTTCTCCTGATACATTCAACCATTACTTTCTCAATTCAATAGAACAAATTCATGCTAGTATTGACTCTACTGGAATCTCAGCAGAGGATCTACTTTCTCTCTCACCAAGTACTGATTGTCGATTGGAAATTAAAGAGGTTTCGGTTGAGCAGGTTCTGGGAATTGTCAAGAAAATGAAATCCTCTCATAGTAAAGATATTTATGAATTATCCGGCTCTCTGGTTAAAGAAGTGATTCATCCAATTGTTGCATCCTTAACAGCTTGTTTGAATAAATGTATAAATGAATCAGTTTTTCCAAAGATTCTAAAACATTCTAGAACCGTACCCATTTATAAGAAAGGTTGCAGGAAACAACCTGAGAATTTCAGACCAATATCGGTTCCACCAATATTTGGGAAAATTTATGAATATATTATTTCCATTCAACTCTATGAATACTTCGAGAGCAATGGCCTGCTTGCCGCTGCACAGTTCGGTTTCAGAGCGGGCAGGTCAACCATTGATGCAGTTGGCTCTATTGTAGACAACATATTAGACTGCTTTAATTCAAAAAACTATGCAGGACTTGTGCTATATGACCTGAGTCGAGCGTTCGATGTTGTCAAACATGAAATTTTGCTGAAAAAACTGCATTATTTAGGTGTACAAGGGAAAGCTCTTAAACTGCTACAGTCGTACCTGAGTGATCGTAGGCAAACAGTAAATGTAAACAATGAATTATCTAAGTGTTGCCTTGTTCCTCATGGTGTACCACAAGGTTCAATACTAGGACCTGTGCTATTTCTTGTCATGATGAATGATATTGATTATTGTGCTCATTCTAAAATAATTTGCTATGCTGACGACACATCAATGTTCTCTGTAGATTCAGAAATCTTGGCACTAAAAGAAAAAATGTCAAACTGTCAGGAGGAAATAAGCGTATGTTTTAGGGCAAATAATCTACTTCAAAATAGCAGTAAAACACAAAAAATAATTCTAGGGTTGAGACAAATAGATAAGGATAATCTGAAATGTGTGAAAATTCTAGGGATTCATCTGGATCAAAAATTGACATGGGGCCCTCATATTGATAATGTTTGCTCTAAGTTGAGTCGGGTCTTATACCTCTTACGTAGATTGAAAGAATATGTTCCACAACATTACCTAAAAATGTGCTACTTTGCTTTCTTCCAAGGTACGTTTTCGTATGGTTTATCATTATGGGGTTGTGTTACCGATGTACATAAGATCCTGGTTCTCCAAAAGAAGGCATTGAGAGTTATTTACAATGCCAATCATTTACAACACTGTAAACCGATGTTCATAGAAAATAAAATAATGACCATTTATAGCTTCATTGTATTTTTACTAGCAATAAATGCAAAGAGAAATTTAGACTCTTTCCTCTGTAGAGAGGATTTCCATTATCATAACACGCGTTATAGACACTGCGTTGAAATACCTCATGCCAGGTTGAGGAGAACCCAGATAAGTTCAAGAATAATTTCTTTGAAAATATTTAATAAGCTTCCCTTTTCGGTGAGGTCAATTCCGTTGAATCAGTTCAAACTTAGACTGAAAAATCTACTAACAGATAATCCCCTCTATTCACTGTCTGAATTTCTCAGTATGAATGATACAACGATTCAAAGTTATTTCTGAATTGGGTGTATTTGCAATTTGTAATGAATGTCAGTCAGAATTGGGCTCTCAGAGGTTGTTTGAATGTTTAATAATGTTTTATGTCATTTTTTTAATATGTTTTATCATATGTTTTCATATGTAATATGATTTATCTATTACCGTATTGTTGTACTGTTTATTGACGTTTCCAATTGTACATTGTCATGTATTTAAAGGAATAAAACATATTCTATTAAACCCATCGTTAACATTGTTATAAATAATTTTCATAAAGTCGACTAGGGCACGCTCGGTATCAAAACCTTCACGAAAGCCATATTGGTTTTTACTAAAAAAGTCATACCTATTCAAGAATTTCAATAATCTGGTTTTCATTAGCTTCTCTAATATTTTCGAGAAAGTAGAGAGTAGCGCTATGGGTCTATAATTATTCAGTAATAGTTTATCTCCACCTTTGAAAATCGGGACAACTGCTTTTTTCAAGGCTTGAGGAAACACTCCTTGCGACAAACTAGCATTAAATAGTCAATAACATGACTCATTATGTCAATAACATAAGACAGGCAGTATAATAGGAAGGATGTGTTTCAAAGTATCACTTGTAAGTGAATCACATCCTGTCGACTTTTTTGTGGGCATCAATCTGATAAGTTGAAAAATTTCTTCTTCAGTAGCTGGGTATATAAATATGGAATTCTCAGAAATATTGTATTTGAAAACTCTATTGTTATTTCCTGGTGTAAATTGATGATTCGGATTAATATTCCTCAGTAGATCACCCCTGACATTATTGGGAACACTTAAAAAATATTTATTAAACTCCTTGGCAATAGTTAGTGAATCAGTAACAACGGTATTGTTATTCATTGTAAGAATACTCTCAAATAAATTATTTTTCCTACAGTTGCCTCAAAAAGTGCCAATTACGCACTGAATCTAGTTTGTAAAATTGGACATTCTCGAGGAGTGCGTAAAATGAAAAATGCAACGCGTAAAATCGTATTTTACGCGTTCCCACCTAGAACCTAACAACACGAAATAGTAAGCACGTTGAATGGACGTTCCGTATTCAGAATCCGAAATTAGGTTGGCAACACTGGCTCGACCGCTAGCCAGATGCCGGCTCCCGGAAAGCGAAAGTGATTCTAACCTAACGTATTGCGCTCGATCTTTAAGTATAACTTATTTCAATTGATTTTTCTTGTAAAAAATAATGGATTTCAGTGAAGATGAAGAAAACGAAACCAGCACTCCGGAGGAATTGAAAGAAATTGCGAACTCGCTCAGCCTGCTTCCCGAAAAATCCAAACAAATATACGAACATAAGTTTAACCAATTCAATTCTTGGTGCATTGAGAAGAAAGTTACTAGAATAAGTGAAAATGTGTTATTAGCCTACTTTTCCGAACTATCCAAAAACATGAGCCCGTCGACAGTTTGGAGCACATATTCAATGTTGAAGTCTACCATAAAAATAAAAAATGATATTGATATAAGTAGGTTCAAAAAAGTGATTGCTTTTTTGAAAAAAATGCTGTAGGCTATGTACCTAAGAAGTTGAAGATTCTATCAAAGAGTGAAGTTGAACAATTTTTAAAAAAGCTCCAAATCATTTCTTTTTAATGAAGAAAGTGGTATTAATAATTGGTATATCAGGTGCGTGTAGGCGTGACGAACTTACCCAGATGAGAGTTGAAGACATCGACGATAAAGGTGATGTTTTGATCATAAAAATACTGAAGAGTAAGAACTACAAAAGTCGCACATTCACAATCACAAACGATAATGAAAGTGACATTGATTATCTCCAATTGTTCAGAGACTACTTAAAATTAAGGCCAGTGAACATTGCCAGCACAGGTCGTTTATTTTTGAACTTTAGAAATGGTTTATGCACGAGACAGCCTGTGGGTAGTAACACAATAGGGAAAATTCCATCCGATGTAGCTACTTTTTTGAAATTGGCTGATCCCCAGCTGTACACTGGACATTGTTTCCGAAGAACTTCGGCTACACTTTTAGTTGAAGCAGGAGGTGACATCCTACAATTGAAAAGGCACGGGGGGTGGAAGAGTTCTACTGTGGCAGAAGGATATGTAGAAGAATCTATAACTTCAAAAATTACAACTGCAACAATGATTCTTGGTCAAAATAGTCACGTAAATACCAATAAGCCTCATCCAACCTCAGCAATACAACAAACAGCAACATCAACAACTCAATCTCATACCGGTACTGAATCACAGCATTCTCAAGAAGTTTCGTCTGCTACAGCTGGTATCGTAATTAATAACTGCACCAGCTGTACATTCAATATCAGTATAACCAACAATAAATAATAAACACCTTCTTTAACATTTTATATTATATTATAATCATGAAAATAATCAACATTATCATGAGAATTATCAATATCCAATAAGATGTAAATAAATTTTTATTAGTGTGTGAAAATGATCATCTCTATTTCATGTTTTCAACTTAATTTTACAGCTATTATAACAATGAATAATATCATCTTCTAGTCCTAGTGGCTTTTGGAAAAAGCTTCAGTTGGAAAAAGTTTGCGCATGCTGAGAAGACACGCTGTCATAATATAAAGTGTACTGTAATGACGAATCTTCCCAGCTTGCGCGAACTCTTCTACTGGAGACAACAGTCACTAGATGTAATATTAGAGACAGAGCGCTCCCGATAGAGCGCTCTCATTGATACGCTTCACCAAAAAATTGGTTGTAAAATTACGGTGGTTATTGATTCTCAGCTCTTTCTAGACAATCAGTGAGCTGCCTGCAAGAGTAAATTGAAACAACAACTAAATCAGCTCTACTAATTTGCTTCCGAAGACAACTTTATATTGTCCTGACAATAGCAATCATTAATAATAACAGTCATTCACCAACTTAATTTTTCACCAGATTTTTTGGGCAGCTTGTTCTCTCAGCGGTTTTTCAATGGGAAATGGTAAGGGTTTAATGTTGTACGTGACCTTGATGCAGAATTTGAGAATAAATTTTTTGCTGAAAACGACACATCAATTTCTTGAACCGTTTAAATATATATATTTAATTATATAATTCATGATATAAATTTAATTATCAAGTTAATATTCAAAAAACAGTTTGATAGGACCACTTGCTTGCTTCACTATTTATTTCGTTTTGAAAATCTTTGTTGAAATCATGTATCAACACATTACCTTCCCATTATTTAAAAAATAAATATTCCGCCATCTTCAATTTCCCAAACTTGTAAGATGGAGATACTTTACATAATTTTTATGAAGAATATAAAGATGAAATGAATTATGAAGATTACGACAAAAAATACTGAAAAATTACTGTAGGCTACAATAAAACATTTGAAAATTCCAGGTTATTTTCATCCACTCATAACAGGGGCCTAATAATGGTAACTGTAGGAAAAATTTAGTGTGCAACTCGACCGTAAAGTGTTGTTGCTGCACTCGAGAAACGTTTTTCACTCGCCTACGGCTCGTGAAAAAAACTGTTTCTCTCGATGCAGCAATCTGTCACTTTACGCTCTAGTTACACAAATAACTATTTCCGTTTTCTACCAGTTATATCATTCATTATTCTCCATTGAGCAGCTTTGTTATTAGAATTTTTCTCAAATAATTGACTGTAGTAGTTCATCTTTCTAGTTTTTATGTCGTTTGCCAAATTGAGTTTGAAAGTGTTGAAATAATTATTGAGGCGTAAATCAAAAGGATAGGTTTTAACTTTTTGGTATAATTTATTTATTTTTAGCAATCGCCTATGAATATTATTTGTTATCCAAGGACTTATTTTTTTAGCTTTAGTTAATGAATTAACTTGCGTGGTGACCATAGACTCATTCCAACATTCCTCTATAATTTTCAAGAACTCATTCCAAGCGCTATCAACATTCAGGGAATTAAAAACTATTGACCAGTCACAAAGATTTAATCTATCATTCAATTTTATATAGCATATTTTCTTTGTTACGGCCAACCGATCTTCACTCCTATCCTGCTGAGTATCTCTTGTTTTTGATTTCTTGAATATGACCGCTACAGTGTTATGATCGGTTGTAAACAATGCACTTTGATACTCCAAAAGTGGACTGGATCTTACAAATAGGTGATCAAGGCAGGTTTTTGAAGCAGGTCTAGTAATTTCTCTTATACAACATGTATATCCTAAGAACCAAGCAGATTCAAGTAATCATTTACGTCATCATTGTCTATAAGAGAATTTAGGTTTATATCACCACAGAAAACTGAGTTGAAGCTGGAATTTTGTTCAAGCCAGCTCTTGAGCTCATTTATGAACATAGGTACTTGGAATTCTATTATTGTGGCGATAGGCGGCAAGAAGAACAACTAGACTGAAATTTTCATATTCAAGGAAATACAATCAGAAGTTGAAAATTCATTTTCCAGCTCAGTGCAAGACACCTCTTCATGAACGTAAACTATTACACCACCTGATCTATTTAAGTAGTTACATTTAAAAAAACATTTATAGTGGTCTATCTTGTAGAGATCAATTTCATTATCCTTAATCAAAACTTCTGTAAGAATAATTATTCTAGGTTTTTCTGTAATATTCAACATGACTAAGAACTGGTCAAAATTCTTTCGTACACTTCTGATATTTTGCAAGACGACTCCCAAACTATAGTAATTGACTTCAGGCACAAAGAAATTGGGCTGAAAATTATCGAATGTAATGCTATTATACTCATCTAAATCCAGATTATCATCCTCCATAAATCATTGAAAGTGTATAATACAGTAGACTATTATTATTGATAAAGAAATACAAATAACATAATAATGTAACTTCATATGAAGCAGATAATAATAATGCGATAATCCTATTCAACCAGATATAGGAAAATGAAATTGATAAAAATATAAAAGTAAATGAAATATAAATAAATTCACAGTTCTCCATTGAAAACCCAGAAATTGCATTGTAAAAGTAATGCATCGCTATAAAAACAGTACCCGAATGAACCCGTAAAAACAGTATTATGCTACGTATGCGTGATTACATTAGTTACTCTAATCACATTATTTTATTAGTTATTAAGTTAGAAAGTTGACTACGAATTACTAGACAGAGTAATCAACTAAGCTCCTGTTTTTTATAAATTATAATATTCTATGTTTTTGAATGGAAAATGAAGTTTATTAGGCCGGTATTACAAGGTAATACTGTATTTACATCATCATATTTAATCATATGAAAAGAGATAGAATTATGATTTCGTATTTACATCTCTTTTCATATGATTAACCATGATACGTTGGTGGCTCGTGCCCAAGTAACAGGTGAAGTGCCCTTATCTTTTACTGTACTGCACTTCACCTGTTTCGTGAGCACGAGCTCACGTTATCATTGCTATGATAATAGGAATAACATCGAGTAATACCGGCCTTATCCATTATGATCTACTATCACACAAATATCTCGAAAGTTATAATCAATCTCGAAATGAATCCTGATGATGATGATGATCATTTGCTTATAAGAATAAGAAACATTACAGAACAAATACTTACTATTTTTGAATCTCTATATATAAAAGCGAAATGGCACTGATTCATTCATTCATTCATTCATCACCAGAACTAAAAATCCACTGAACCGAATGCATTCAAATTTGGTAGGCATGTTCAGTTGGACGTTTAGACGCGCGCTAAGAACGGATTTCAAAAACTTTTCAAGGATACGCCAAATATTTTAGTTTTTCTATAGTTTTTCAACGTTTTCTTCATTTTTTCGAGAACCAATCGTAGAAAATGTTGATATTTGGTGGGCAGGTTCAGACAAGGTCTAGAAATGTTGTGTTAAAATATTTTTGCAATCCGTTCAAGATTACGCCAGTAATCAGGTTTTCAAAATTGTAGATGTGTTGCGGGTTGCATATCTTCCGCCTTGATACGACCAATCCTATCTGTAAATTCAATGGTTCAGCGAGATTATAAATGAACTAATTTGGAAGATGTTGATTCAAGTTTCAAACTATATCCGATATACTTCCCAAGGTTAAGCTTAATATTAGCGTTTTACTATTTTGGGAATTTTCGGATTTTTTCTTAGATTTTTCTAGAACAAATTGGCAGAAAATGTTGAAATTAGGTAAACAGGTCCAGATCAGGTGTAGAAATGTTGTGCTCAATAAATTTCGAATCCCTTCTGAACGGAGTTTGCAGGCGAGCGAAGCGAGCCTGTTTGTCTCAGCTGACACTGAAAGAGGTTCTGTAGGCGAGCGAAGCGAGCCTGTTTGAATCACTTACACTGCCCATACTGTCGGGGGTCCTGGCTAGGCGGAGAAGGCAAGCGAAGCGAGCCTGCCGGCTAGTAGTCTATATGATGCCATTTAACATCATGTAGTACACTATCACTATGTGCACAAACATGTAGTATAATGATAACTGAGAATGATTCCGATGATGATCCTGATGATGATGATGATGATGCTTATGGTGATGATTATTTCGATGATGATGATGATGATGATGATAACGATACCAGTCAATTACACAGCACTCGCAGTCTGTGATATCCTTCCTCATCCCTGATCTAGGCAGTATTCCTTCTATTGCGCTCCTAATGAAGCTCCATTGAGAGTGGTCGGTTGCCTCGATCACTGACTGCAATCTGATAATAATTTTCTTATTTCTTCCTCTTTCATTCTCCTGCATTGAAGCGCGTTGACGCAATTGGCTAATATGAGTGTTATCCTGCGCACATTGCTATTGATGTCAACTCTTCAAATGTCGATGATCTTTCACCGAGAGGACTGCTGAGTGGTTGTGGGGGGGGGGGCGCTGTAGATTCAATTGAAAACTTCTGAACTGTTGATGTGAAATCATGTACGAGTATTTACTCATTAATATACTCACATAGTCTAACAATGATTTCTAGTTACGGTGATTTCCAAAGAATTCCGATCAGCCTAACACACCTTACTATGCTTTAGTGTGTGTGATAATTCAATTTTCTCATGAAATTCAATTATAGGCAGTGAGGGTGGATTGGATTGAACACTTCTGAACTGTTCATGTCAAAATCATTATTTACTCATATTTACTCACATAGTCTAACTATCAATTCTAATTTATGTGATTTCCAAA
This sequence comes from Sogatella furcifera, assembly GCA_017141385.1. NCBI lineage: Eukaryota > Metazoa > Arthropoda > Insecta > Hemiptera > Delphacidae > Sogatella > Sogatella furcifera. Next base: position 16,008,603 of record CM029560.1, on the reverse strand, counting down.
GAATTTCGATCAGCCTAACAATAGCTTACTATGCTTTGGTGTGTGCGATAATTCAATTTTCTAATGGGATTCAATCATAGGCAGTGATCAAATTCAATTAATTATGAATAGCTGTGGTTGCTCTTCTTCTATATGAATAGCGATTCTGATGAAAATTAATTAAAAGATAGTGAAAACTTCATTTCCAGAGAATTCCATTGGAAGGTGATACCATAGTGGATTGATCTCGATTTGCGATGAATAGCAAGTGGATGGCTTCATGCCCTTGCGAAAAGTTATGTTAATAACTTTAGTAAAAACAAAAATATAGGCCTAACCCAAAATCTTATTATATTAGCAGTCTTCATTTTCACTCTTAATACACTGTTCAATCGCGTCACACAATCCTTTTAAAAAATTAAACCAATAATCAGTAGGTAGCACTCAGTAATGCTCATCCCCTCATCTATTTTCTTATCAACTAACTGATTTCCATTCAATAATTCTAATGATACTATTAGTTTTTCATTCTACTGAGTTTTCTTCTCTCTTGAAGTAGTTAATTCTCAATGAATATTTGTGGAACCGGTTCTCTCTATGAGTTCAATATTCAATTATACAATGTTCAAAGCTAATTTCAAATTACATGCCACCCACAGACTATAAGTTTTTCATTGAATTTTAATTGAATTTAAATGTCCAATTCTATCTCTCTGAACTGAAATTAGAATTGAAAATTATTTTAAACTGAATTATGATTGATGAAATAGATTAGAATATGAAGGTGCCAAAGAAAAATAATTATGTTACTTTCAATTTATTGAAGAATCATTAAGTCGATGTGACGGTCATGTTACCCAAAAGCAAATTAGATGAAATCAAGTGATACTCATGTATAGTTGTGCCAAGAACAGAAGAGCCTCTTGCAAGATGGCGGAGGGAAGTGAGAGTGTAACTACGCATGCGCAGAACTTGGAATTCTAGGGTAAAATCACTTCTTTTACACCAATCGTAATCATATTGATTTCACGAATGAAAATATTTTTTTATTCATTTAATTATTGACATATGATAGCTCAAATCATAACATAATTATGAACTGAGACAGAAAAGTAGTCCAAGCCTGTGCTATTTCTTCCTAAATTTAGTTATACTAGAACAATTTTAATTTTGCAGCAGTGAATGGCAGCCATGTTGCCAAAGGCTCTTCTGTTCTTGACACAACTATAGTTGTAATGGAGAATTCAAATTCAAATTCTTTATTCCAAAAATACACAATTACCAAAAATATGACACTTGGAAATTGGTTACTGGAACACCCCTACAAGACTATACGTCTAAGTGTAGGGGTGACATATTTACGAAATTTAGCTACAGTACTTATTCAACAATTGCGATGTTTGGTTTGGAAAGTAATAAATATTACATAGTATTAACTAAATCATATAAATACAATTCATTATACTTCAAATTTAAAAATATTTAAAATACGACTGAATAAAGTAATAAGAGAATAGCTGAGAATAGAAACTTACTGTAAAAATGTTAGCGGGGAAAGAGTTTAGATGCATAACTTTGCTACTGTTGCCTTCATTTTGTAAATACTGTTTGATGTTGCAAAAAATAATTGGTGTAATTTGGCAATATTTATTCAAACGATTTATTAAGATACAACTATGAATTCAATCAAAGTCTATAGCCTACCCTATTCACGATCACTTGAGACGAAATAAATAGACCTTTTGCGTGTGTGTGCGTGTAAGGTAGGCTTTCCTGAAAAATAAATAAAAATCAAACACCCTTTTTTGAAAACTTTAAAATTATAAAAAACACATACATGTTTCGTTCACATACATGTTTGTTCACATACATGTTTACTATTTTTATCCACATTGAGAATGGGCTTAAGTCCCGAAACATGTATGTGTTTTTTATAATTTTAAAGTTTTCAAAAAAGGGTGTTTGATTTTTATTTATTTTTCAATTATTTTAAGTAGGCTTTCCTTTATGTGAAAGGGTCCGTCGATCGGCCGCAGTCAAAAATCTGTAGCCAATCACATTTCTTGTTGTTACAGCCGTTCGACTGCACACTGCAGCCGACCGTCAAACCGTTTCACATAAAGGAAAACCTACCTTAACATGCACACGCAAAAATTTTGTTTATTTCGTCTCAAGTGATCGTGAATAGGGAATAGGTTGAGTAGCTTTTCTTTCAATAAATAAATGATTAATTTCAGAGATTAGAATTATTATTTATTTAAAACTTGCAATATGGATTTATTTATTAGAAAAAAATAATATTCTAGTTGAAAAAGGCCCAATTGTGGATGCCAAAATTAAAATGAACTACAGCTAGTTCTAGAGTCTTGGAATTTTCAAATTCTAAAAGGGTTTCCGCCCATAGCTTCCGAACGTTGTCAGAGCGAGATGTAAACATTTGTTCAGAGCATTGATCAGCCAGGAAGCGGCAAATATTTGTCTCTCATGATTCATGTGGTTTGCGATCAATGCCGCCGCGTTTTGAACTCTTGTCTCTCATATTGCTTCAAAATGTTTAACTCCAATAATATCCAGGACTATTTTTAGGAATCCATTGCTATCAATTTTTCAGTTGGTATTTGCATTGATAATGAATTAATCCATTCTGATAGATATTATGAATGTTTACATGATTATGATTTCATTAAGATTAAGATTGAACAATATGTATACAGGGTGTTACAGGAGGAATGTGCGATAGTTCTCAGGCTGATTCCTTACACCAAGTAGACGAAAAAGTTCCATGGGACCAACTCCCAAAAACGCTTTGTTACTGAGATAACAATGGCGGAAAATTGAGATTTTTCAAAAAATATTAATTTTTTAGAGGCTTTAGTGAAGTTATAAAATAATCAATTCCTATGTAAAATTAGCTGAGGAATTCAATGAAACCAGTTCCAAGTTTGTAACTTTAACGGTTATTGAGATAATTGGAAAAATATGCTAAGGAAATGATAAGGAAACATAAAATTGTAATTTTTATTAATGGAAGTTGAAGAGAGTCGGATTCTAAAGAAAAAGTTGAATGGCGGCGATTGTATATCTTACCCAAAGCTCATAAATGACAAGTGATGAATTTGTGTTTAGTAACGATTTTGCTATTTTTTATTGCTATTTCTGAGATTTGGGTAAGATTTACATGATCGCCGCCATTTAACCTTTTTCTTTAGAATCCGACTCTCTTCAACTTCTATTAATAAAAATTTCAATTTTATGTTTCCTTATCCAGTTACAACCCTTATTGTTGGAAAATGGCGTTTTTTAGCATATTTTTGCAATTATCTCAATAACCGTTAATGCTACAAACTTGGAACTGGTTTCATTGAATTCCTCAGCTAATTTTACATAGGAATTTATTATTTAATAACTTTACTAAAGCCTCTAAAAAATTAGAAAAATTGATATTTTTTGAAAAATCTCAATTTTCCGCCATTATCTCAGTAACAAAGCGTTTTTGGGGGTTGGTCCCATGGTACTTTTTCGTCTACTTGGTGTAAGGAATCAGCCTGAGAAGTATTGCACATTCCTCCTGAAACACCCTGTATAAGTATGTTGAACAATATTATAGTATATTACATAATGAGTTTGGAAAAGGCGTTTTTACAAACGAATAATTGTATTCTCCAAACGAGCGGTACGCAAGTTTGGAAAATAATTATGAGTTTCTAAACTTTTCCACACGAATAATGTACATTTTTTTTCGTCATACTAGACTGAGAAGGATTTATTAAAACCTCAAACAACTGAAAACATTAACTGAAGCCAACATAACCTCAACACAACACTATCAGTAGCACAAAACAAACGCATACAGTGAACTGTCATGGCGGCTCGTTCGACTCGTTTATTCATACGTCGGAGTTCGGAAAAAACAGCTGTGCTAGATTTTCAATGCTGTAATTATCATCGTGATGATGACTAGTGCCGTAATAATCATCAAAATAATTATTCCCGCATTCAGAACAGCTGATCTTTGATTCTCCTGTAAACGGCAATTTTCCAAACGCAAATCTAGCTTGGAAAGTTGTGTATTACATACGAGTATGGCGAAAACAAATTTGTGGGGAATTATCTGCTATTTACCAAGTGTGAAACATGTGATTGGGAAATTGTATTAGTTTATTAATCGTATCAATATTTTAAAAAATTGTAGAATAATTTGAAAAATACAGTTAAAAAATTGTTATGATTGTATTGAAGTCTAATTATTCATCCAGTCTTATCCGATGTATTTTATCATAGGAAATTCACAGTTGAATACCCTATACGTTCTACCCTTTATGATTTCCATAAAACATTTTATAAGTATTAGATAGCATATCTTATTTCTATAATATCTATTCATTAAAGTATGATGATTGAAAATCAAAATATTAATATATTGATGGTAGAAAATCAATTATGAAACCACTCTCAATCCCTTAGGAATGTAAACGTTATTGTGGTAATGGTTAAATGTACTCAAATAAAAAACTGTATTGGAAATTCATGCGCACGGCCAATTCATACGTTATTCTGGAAAACAAATCGATTCAACGACACGTTCTATGTTCCAGCTTGTTGCATTCACAACTAAACGTTCTCGTCAGATGAAATGTTTGACTTTGAATATTTGTCAACCCATTCAGGATATAGGTTTGGATGACATGATCATTTTGTCTTTCAATGTGAAGGAAAGGAATTGTTTAAAAGACCATGAAATGCACTCCTTGTTAAAGACCTTGGCATCCCCAACTGCACAGTCTTGTTCGTCTCTTCCTCAGTTACGTAAGTTCCTTACTTTGAGGAAAGTGCGTTTTATGTCTGATCCTCCTTTGCATTCTGCTGCTAGCGTCTTCCAAGTAACCCAGTTTTCCTTATTCGTTCCTTTTAAATAAATTTTGAAACTTATTTTTCATCATCCTTGACTGCTAAAGCTGTTGCTTCCTATCATTCATAAGTATTAAATACTTGAAATAAGCATTAAACTATAAAAAAATAACATCTTTCATTTCATGACATAGCGAAGTTGACATAATACCATTTAACCAAGAATTAATAACGTATGATGGAAAAATGAACGTTTGGCCAAATAAATTCTTTCAGGCTATCCATCTTCCTATCGATAAATAAGAGGATCTCCAGTTGGAAATTAGAGCATTTAAACTTTCAAGTATCGTTATACATAAAATATAATCTAGATATATACGAAGATTTTACAATATATCTGTATAAAAACGAAATGGCACACATTTATTTATTCATTCATTCACTCACTCACTTACTCACTCACTCACTTATCAGCAGAACTAAAAATCTACCGAACCGAATGCGTTCAAATTTGGCAGACATGTTTAGTTGGACCTCTAGACGCGTACTAAGAACGCATTTTTGAAACTTCATGAGGATACGCCAAATAATCCAGTTTTTCTATCGTTTTTCGGCATTTTCTCAATTTTATCGAGAACCAATCGGTTGAAAATGTTGAAGTTTTGTGGGCAGGTCCAGATAAGTTCTAGAAATGTTGTGTTGGAATATTTTTGAAATCCGATCAAGGTTATGCCACCAATTAAGTTTTCCAAAGTTGTAGATGCATTGAGGGTTGCATATCTTGCACTTAGCTAATTGAACTATCTTTCCACTAAACGCGAAATGATACTAATTCATGGCAGGTTTGGTTGAACCTTTTGAGAACAGATTTTTTGAAATTTCTCAAGGATACGCCCAATATTTAAGTTTTTCTTAGCTTTTTTCAAGAACTGATTGGCAAAAAATGTTGAAATTTGATAGACAGGTTCAGATTAGGTTATAATAATAATAAATTAGGTTATAGGAATGTTGTGTTAGAAATTTTTGAAACCCTTCAGAGAATACATGAGTATTCAGGTTTTCCAATGTTCTTTAAGCACTTCTGCAGATTTCATAGGTACGACTGAACTGAATACGTTCAAATCATATGTAATACGCAGTTTCAGGTTGAGCTGAGGTGAGAGAATAACTAATTCTAGAATACTCAAATTATCAACATGACCTTGGCCATGATATCACCCTGTTTGGTGATAAGACTAACAAAGCAAAGTTGTATGAATAATATTTTCAGTCTTTTCAGTCACACTGCTACAGTCTTATAAACACTGCTACACTGCTGGGGGTCCTGGGGGCGGAGCCCCCGGGCTAGGCAGGGAATGCGAGCGAAGCGAACCTGCCGGCTAGTTTTTATATTATTAATAAATACAAAATGTTGACGCTAAAAAGTTATGCGGTTTTGTCTGTCTCTTGTTCGTGATGTAGCATACTAACAGCTGATGTAAAGCATCTATTTTGATTTTAAAAACATCATCTAGGCTGAATCTTAAATGACAACTTTCATTATTAGTATTATTATTATCATTGACTATCAGTTGTTGAAGCGGACAAAACCGCACAACATTTTGGCGTCAGCTATACCGTACCACTGGCTACTTGTGCCCACGAAACAGGTGAAGTGCTTTACAGTAAAATATACGGGCACTTCACCTGTTTCGTGGGCACGAGCCGGCAGTGTAACCGTTCATCACATCATCTAGGCATACTTTCATCGTTGTTGAAGCAGACAAAAGCGCCCAACTTTTTTGCGTAATCTATACGTACATCACATCATGCTATCAAACAACAACTTGTTTAATTCTAAACTCAAAGTAAAGTAATGGATACGATAACGTATTTTGAAGCTGATATGTTTTATAATTTGCACTATATTACAGAAACCTAATACGCACTTTGAAAACACGGGCTAATATCGATTCTAATATCTATAATATCTATACCTTAAAGAATCAAGTCTTCTGTATTGTTATCCTACGTCAGAAGATCAAAATTTCACCTTCACATGCATGAAACTAGAAGTGAAATTTATAATTATAGAGACTGAACAAAGGTTTTCTGTTTGATCAAATTTTCTGAAAACCAGACGCGGTAACGATAAATTCTGCAGGCAAGAAGTGAGGCTTGTGTTGAAGCTCAACCACCCATTTTCATAATTTCGTCGCTAAATTCATTCAAGCAGGGCTTTACCATCGGTGTTACCGTGTTGTTTTGACAACTTCGCTAAGACGTTTTGAGCTGCAGCATAGCACTTATACTGTCTCAAGTAACTGCGCTTCTATGAGATAGCTTCTCACAAGTAAAAGCCTGTCTGAAAAGTATCAGCAGTCATGAGAGAAAGGCCCTGGAGCTATATTTATTCAGACTGAATTTATGCTAAAATTTCAGTGGACCATAATTCTCGGGAATATTTATCATGAATTCAATCATACATTCGTACCCAATCGCAATTAAAAAGGCAGCGAGTGTAAGGATTCTTATTGATTGGTGTATTGCTTATTCCGTATCAAAATTAATTGATACGGAATGAACAGGATTATATTATGAATTATGAATGTATTGATTGAAAAGTGTCTGATATGAAATGAAGGATTGACTTTCAACAATGGAACCTTTTCGAATTATCGATTTAATCGGATAAAACTCTTGAACTCGAATTGAATTTGTACAAAGGACTCGGTTATCACTTTTGATTTTGGATTGGACTTGTATTAGGCTTAAATTTATGTATTTGTAATCAATTCGTAAGATTTTTAATCATATTGCTTTGGTACATTCATAATGTAAATTTCAAATGAAATAATAATTCAATGTAAAATAATGATATATTTCATGATCATTTATGTAAACGTGTTATGGTAAATTGAATTTTCTACCATATCAGTTGCAAATACCGTATATAATTGAATGAAATACTGGAACTAGATGATTCGATAGGCCTGCAAGGATGTATTTTCCTTTTTCTCTAACATGTGTAATAACATGTAATTATATACCAAACACATTTAATGATTTTCCATACACTCTGGGTCCCTAAAAATATGATGTCTAGTTGAAATGAGGGCGTGACAGTTTATGCTAGCAGTTTTTTTTGTGCGATAAACTCGGTTTAAAATGTAACTAACCCGAATGATTTTTATCAAACTGTAATTTGATTGTGGGTACCATAATATTCTGGCCATACCAATAATAATTTGAACCTTCGTTCTATCGAACATCTATAATTTAAGGCTAGATTTTGCAGTATGATGCATTCTTTCTTGAAAAACTTTGTACTGTTGTTCCTGCACACATAAAGATGATAGAACACCCAAGAAAATTCAAAGCCGTCGTTAAAAAATTATAACAACTGGAAGACATCACATAGGAAATATTATTTCTAACAGTACGTGAGCTCACTTACCCAAAGTATTCGCACCCCCACCCAAAATTTACACCTTCTCTAGCACATGGGGTTCCCATAGTGTAGTAGATTAATTTCCAAAAAATAAATAAATAAAACTTTTTTTTTAAATTCTTTAAACACTAACTGGATTTAAATTTAAATTGTATTCATCACATTTGTTTGCTTTTTTGTTCATTTTTGTTTGTTTTTTTAAGGAAATAAAATTATTATTTATTTATTTATTTACTGTACTTAAAAGCCTTAACCAATAAACTTCGTAAACTTGACATGTACTTACTATCTGTTACTCTAACTCCTTTTTACTTCACACTCATTTGTTCATTCAGCTTAAGAATTATCTTGGTATTCAAGATGGAATAATTCAGTCTGGAAAACTCAATTTTCGTGGGGTACTGAACGAATTTGTGTAGCTGAAAATCTCTTTTGCTGGTTTTCACCAACGTCAGTCAAATATTTGACGATCTTCAAACACATCAAGCAATGGCGGCTCGTATACCCACGAAACAGGTGAAGTGCCCGTATATTCTACTGTACAGCACTTCGCCTGTTTCGTGGGCACGAGCCGCCAGTGCCATCAACAGCTGCTCTGGTTATTATCACACTATCAGAAAATTGTTTGTTGTGCGTTGTTCGATTGCAATCTTAAAAGTCTGTACAGATTGTCAAGTTACATACACCATAAGGGTTTTATGATGCTCTCAAGGGTCCGGAAAATGCTGCCAAGACTGGAATAATTATCATCATCATGAATCGGACTCACCAAATTATGTTTTAGCCTATTTACTGTATTGTTCAGTCAGAGAGCATCAGGATACACTCATAACACTTTCATCACAGATTTTTTAAATAATTAAATCACTGCCGAATTTAATTTACAAATCTACAAAATCATGTCCATACTGTCTGAGGACTCATATGAAAAGAAGAGAGGGAGTATAACTTTCAACTACAGAAGAAACGCCTGGGTTATGCGGCTATTTTACAGGGGATTCGAATCATTGTCAAGTATAAACAATAATAATATTAGGGGCCACATTCTCCCGATTCAAATTTGTAATTGTAGGTCTATGTCAAACTACAACATCAAATTTGAAATGCATTGAATTGGATTGAATATTGCCTTTATTAGGGCGGAGTTAGGACTCTAGATCCTCTCTACCACACAACCCTATGTTATTTGAATGACATAGAATAATAAATAAATTTTCGACAAATTTAGTCAAAGTCACTTTCAAATCCTATCTGATTCTCGGGCTCTTTCAGTCATTTACTGAAATGTGACCTGACAAGCAGTTAATGTACGAAAACAGTTAATGTAAAATAGTTAAAATAGTTAATGTACGAATGAGCTGCTTCCGAAGATTTGCTAAAAAAAGTTTCATTCCATTATGCATCAGTGTTTTTTCAACATAGTCAGATTTGCATTTTTCGTTGGTGTAATCCAGCATGAGAAATTATCAGAATGTATTGTGATAAATCTCTCTGATGAGAAGGAAATTCGTGTTCGTCTGTTTCAGGCAAAACAGAAACTGAACAGTACATTGCTTTTCATCTGGCTCGAAAACTTGTGATTCGATTAAAATGAATAAGGCCTGCTTGGGAGTTTGTCCATTATCAAATTAGGTGACTTTTCCTTGTATATTCAATACGTCGAAGCATCACGTAGAGTAATAAGAGGTTTCAAATTTTCAATGCAGGATTATTCATGTAATGTGCACTCTAATGAATTAGTATTCATAGGAAACTGTCCTATTCGCGTTAACACAGTGAATGAACTTATTTTATTCTAGACTGAATGCGATCTTATTAGAGATTATATAAATTGCTGTAATACGTGTAGGTAAACTAGCTATACAAATATATTTATTAAGAAGTCTCGCGGACGAGTAGATAAAATTTTTATTCCATTTCTTGAGGTTATACGTGGAAGGCTGGATATGACGCACTAAGTTAGCAGTCGCAAATATGAACCAATTTTATCTTCTCAAGATAATTTATTCTATTGATCTGTTTTTCTTTCATCTGGAGAGAGAACAGAATAAATAGAAATTTGCATTTTGCGTATGTTTACTTCCACTCTTAATTTACCCTCATGAGATTTAGAGGATGATAGATGTCTTATTTGTATCAATTTTGCCGTTTTACGGCGATTGAAATGACAAAACAAATGAAATTGCAATTAAGTGTTTCAAAATACCAGAAACCCTCTCTACCAATGATCGTTTAAAATTTTAAACCATAGTCGCATTTCTACTGAAACAGAAACCGAACGTATTCCTAACATAAATAGTGGAATATACTATTCAAAATATGCCGACTTCAACAGTAAAATATTTAAATCTATGATTTCAGAAGTGAATTATTTTTAAAAACTTGATGCTTTAGAACTTGATAATGTACTTCAAAACTCTAGATATAGGCTACTTGTTTTGTCAGTGATTCTCAATATCAAATGATTCGAAAAACATATCATAGAAAACAAAACACTCTTTCAAGATATAGTAATACGCTTGTCTAGGCCAAGGACATGGTTGATTGCATTTGAAAACAAAACGCTGTAAGGGACTGAATGAGATCCGAGATTAGGTTAAAAAGCTGAATCTGTGATCGGCCGGAACACTTCCCACTTTCAACAACGCTAGAAGCTTGCCAATGAGAATCAATAGTTAAAAATTGTACCATCTCAATAGTTCAGGTATAGTCTGTCCAAGCAAAGAAGACCCTCTGGCAAGATGAGAAAATGACTTCAGCTCGATCAATATTGGTTCAAAAAGTATTGCTTCAGGCTCAAATTGTAGATCAGAATGTTTTCTACGATTGATACCAAATCAATAATTTTGAACCAATATTGACCGAGCTGGAGTCATTTTCTCATCTTGCCAGAGGGTCTTCTTTACTTGGACAGACTATACTTCTTTTTCTCCAATGCATGTTGTGTGGAATTGAACGTTATCCACAATTGAATCTGTACACTGTGAATGATATATTGCCTTGAGAGTTTCCTATTTATATTGAAGAAAAAGGATAAATTATTTGAAATTGATAATGATGTTTTCCCCTATGGTCCTTTGAATTTGGAAAAAATAAAAAATTTACGTATTCAAAGAAAAATATATTTTTAATTAAATGAAAAGATAAGATGATGTCAAACCAATGATTTATTAAAAAATCGAGATACCGGTAGATGATAGTACACCATTGTAACAACCGAACCCGGTGTCTTGATTTTTTTATATCAGAGGTTTGAAAACATCTCGTCTTTTCATTTAATATGGATAAATACCTAAATATCACTTTCACAACTACTCAAAAAGATAATTTCAACCTGAAATATTAATATTACTTTGAAACTTACAAATACAAGTTTTAGTGTAAGTTTAAAAAAAATCGCTCCGGCAGCTGGCGGTCGGAAAGAGTGCATTTCAAATGCAATTCTATGATGGCTCAAATCATATGACTTATAATGAGGTATTCAGGGTAGGAATTCAAAGGTGCCGTTTTTGAAAAACACAATTTTCGGCATATTATTCGCCATTTTCTCCGCCATTTTTGGCTTTTTGGCTTTCTCCGTTGATGGCTTAAATTGTAGGGCGTAATAAGGGTATTATACACACCAATTTTCAAAACTATCAAGTTATTGGTCGATTTGTAGTGATTTAAAAAAATTTTCATCCCCTAATTTCACCCTCTTCCCTTGGACCAATTTGGTTGGTTAACGAACTTGACCGAGATATTAACACTAATGATTTTTGTGCAAAGTTTGGTCGCTCTCCGACAAGCCCTTCGGGAGTTATCGTGTTAACAAGAATCTGTGCAAGCAAGACCAATAGTGCATTTTTTCGAATGAAATGCACTATAATAACTTACAAATACAAGTTTTATTATAAGTTTAAAAAAAACTTATAAATACAAGTTTCAGTATAAATTAAAAAAAAATTCCAATTCATTCAACAAAATTCCTTAAACATTAATGTTAAAATAACAGTCATCTTTCAATCGGCTTCATAGAATCTCTTTTAATTGGAATTAATAAAGATTCCACTTAACAATATTGAAAAAATAATAACATACTGTATCCGCTTGATAAGAACGAGAATCAGATATATTTCTTTGCTAACCTATCACTGAAATAATATGAAGGATCTATTTCCTGAAGTTTTCACTAACATCTGGATCAAAAGCTTTATTTTGTTGATATACAAAATCGCCCACATTGAGAGGCTCAAAAAGGCGATTTGAAAATTCTTCATTGAATAACTTTTAAATTCTTTGAAATAAGGGAAGCATTGAGGATTCCCAGAATTTTAAAATTTCTATCATCTTGGAACAAATTTTTGTGCATTTAAAGCATAGACATTTCTGTTTTTTTCTGGGAAGGACATTATGTGTATGTATTCACAGATCTATATGAAACAAAGAGTCTGTTGTTAAAAGACTATAATAACATTATTATACTTGAATTGTAACTTCAGATCTTTTAGTAACGGGATACCTTGTATTTGTTTTCGTATAAGTGGTATGTCAATATTGATATCAGTTATAGTGTTCCTGGTAATCCCGTCCTGTCCCAAACCGGTGGATTGGGGTACAGTTAAGATTGAAACTCACGAGAACGTCGACAGCCCTGAAAGTAAGTGTAATTAATCTGTACTAACCTTAAGGACTGGCGAGATACTGGACAGCGTGTGTAGTAGAAGTTATTGCTGGTGATGATACCTGCATGCGTAGGCCTATATGATATTGTACATAACAACTTATATCACGAAACGTAACGACATAATTGCATCCAACTCGAACGCCACGGAACAGAAGAGACGGAACGAAACGTGTTGTTAACTTCTCGGGCACGCTCCTCGAAGTGCCGGGTTAGTCGATGAACGGGGAGGATAAAGGAGTGATGAGGGAGAGAGATGAATCCACCAGTTACTTTGGTCTTGAAGTTCAAATATTGAGCTAGAATTGTAGGTTCAGATTATAAAAAAAAATTATTAAAATTGAAAAAGTACGCCGAATAGTCTACGCATAAACTCTTTTTGGCCTTTGTTTGATCTTCCTTGTTCTAAACCTTTATCAGATGTGAAGTTATATAGATTCATAATACTCTCTATAGGTATAATATTATAGGGCTACATCAACTTCGTTTTCATTGTTGTTTCCGTTGGAGCTGGAGTTGGAATCTCTTGATATTTGAGTAAAGGGAAAATATCAGATTTATTTGCTTTTTTCAATGTGATATTCAGTGCCGCAGGCCCAGAAAGGACCTGCACGTGTGCTGAACCAACATTGCGCTCCTAATTCAGTGAGCTGGTCAATAGTCTGGAAAATGTGTAGTTGAACAAGCAGAGTCGAAAGCTTATCGCCTCATCAATGCTCCCGTTGGCGTAAATTGAATTAAAATTCAAATAAAATTCCTGATATTTGCTATGTCAATTCTGTATGAATCAATGCGATGAAAGTAATTGATTTGGAAGGGAAACAGTTGATTGGAGAGACGTATAGATGACTAATGAATTCTTGACCTGCTTGATAGACAGATTGGTGATGGGTGGGGGTTGGGGGTTGTTATATGGTATAGACATGGCAGCTTTTCCCGACCTTTCCACGTGATATTGTTCTTGATGTTCTGTCTGCAACGCACTGCATGCTGGGAACGAAATTTGCTCGCCTCGTGCAGAGTGAGGTGGATTGATTTGCAGAAAAATGCTCGTTCTATTCTTGAAAATCCCGGACATAATCTCCAATTTGACGGCTTATCCAGACGGATTCATTGGAAATCACTCACATCGATTATTTGTCTATATGGAAAATGAATAGATGGAATGATATTGTTGAAAAGTTCTTTCTTCCCTCACCAACAAGGGCTCTGGACATTCACCATCTCGTTTTAATTATCTTTACTGGTCTTTATTTTTTTTTGTTCGCCTCCGCATCGTTTTGTGTACAGTTCATTCGTGTAGAGGAGTCTTTCATCATTCCTCAATGATGGAAATTATTCTCACTCCCGTATTTTCTCTCATATTACATGTGGAACTGCTTTTTGAGAATTCATCTTTTTCATTCTTCAACATCGTTTCCCGTCTCTCATTTCTTGCTCTTGATTTAAACCAAAACTGTTTTCGACACTTCTTATAACTCCATCAAATCACTATCGTAGCATTGGCGAATACACAGTACAGGATTGCAATGCTAACGCAGATTCAAACTTCTATGTTTCTACGTCTTGTATTCATGAGATATAGAGTAGTATAGATATATGAAGTTATAGAGTATGTTAATGATAAAAATCAAGGAAATTCCAGTGAAATCTATAAATAACATGAGAAGGCCTAGTGATCAAAACTAGTGTTCAATATTTGAATCACTATAAATAAGTGTATCTCTAAATCAAATGCTAGAATTTTTTTCTTCTACACTTTATAAGCCCAAGTTTAAAGTTCTATTGAAATTTTCATAGTATTTGAATTTACCGGCACAATAGTTGCTTTACATTAGGCTCAATACTCATTTGCGATAATATATATGCTCAAATACTATATTTGCTCAATACTTCATTGCGGCGAAAGATGATAAAAATACTGGAAAATTATCTCGAAAATATGTGCGAATAATTCTGAACATTTTTTTGACATTGAAAAGCATATAAGTGAAAAAAGCAACACAGAAATTGTGCTTTAACATCTAGAATACGTCAATTACTTTTAATCGGGTCTGTAATATGCAAGTAGATGCAACAGAAAGAGAGAAAGCGAAAGAGTGGGAGAGAAAGAAAATGTTTAGGAGAGAATAATTGAAAAGTGTCAGGCCTGAGTTTTTTCAACAGCTCTTTGAAGTCAGTTCTCCCCATCAAAGCCATTGTCATTAACTGACTGTCATTTTTTCACTAGATTGTTCAACGCAGGACAATGCAATATCAAGCTAGCATTTTTTCAAGTTAGAAAACGAAATTTTAAAACCTTGTCGATTCCAGAAAAATTTCATCCCAGTTTGATTTTCAAAGGATTTGAACAGCATATGATTTTTTATAAAAAAAATTCACAACTTTTTCCAATTGAAAAGTGTTTGATTTTGTCAGAAGGGTCTTCGTTATTGCACCTTCATGCGTCACTCATTTATTTTTTGTCAAAAATAAAACGTGTATGCGTACCTGCCATTGAAGTGTTTTCAAGTCATGAATAATTGCCTTTCCACTGAGATAGGTCCGTTCAAAGCAGCCCCACAGTTTATATGACAACAACCTTCAAAAAAGCTTCAAATGTTTTTTTTTTAATGTGGAAATTACTTTTGGTTATTATTTTGTGCATACCCATTGGAATTGTTCTACTCATAATGAATGAACGATGACAGTAACAGAAGTAAACGAACGGAATGCAATATGAAAATACATATATTTTATGTGTCTATGATGTAGTCGTAGGATACATAAGTTCAGGAATATATTAAAAATGAACAACTATGATAACACCTCTTCAGATCTCTTGAATGTTGAATACTAGATAATTAATTACTATTTCATGGCCTTCATAGATACGAACATTAAAAAGTGAAAATTAATGACAGAAACGCAAATTGATGTGTCAGTTTATATTTAACTGGATGATTAGGAGTATATTTCTGATTGATTATAAAATATTATTATTTGACATATCTATGTGAGGCTTCTGACATTTATTTACTCTTAAAACTCTTTATCCGAATAATATAGAACACCTTCCCATTCGAAGAAATAGACTCATATTATAAAATATTGTGGATCTAAGATGATGAACCAAACTTGTAATGTCGCAGTTGGGTAAACTTTTAATCTCAATCTCGAATGTTACCTACCGAGAAATTACCTTCTTACAAGAAATGTTGAACCATTTCCAAACTATTGATCATCTCTGAATATCGAGTTGAATGAATTTTTCAATGCAGTCGTAAAGTGACTGAGAAAAACAAAGGAAAATTTTCGATACTGGAATAATTTTTTTTTTTTTTTTTGAGGGTGATGCCCACATGGGCTCTTGGGCCTGTGCGTGGGTAATGTGAAGGATGATGATGAGAGATGAATGGACCTACTGCTTTTGGTGGGTTCCGAACCACCGGGAAGCGATTCTTGAGGCTCATGAATTGAATTCAGAGGAGCCGGTCACCGTTACAACAGTGGTGGTAGAGGCACGTCGCTTATCTAATCTCACCGATTAGACGCTCTCTACCACTGGGACAAACCGCTTCCCAATTATTGCTAGTTTTAGGCAATTATGCATGTAAAACACTTTTCATTCTATTCGATGCATTTATTCATTGTAGAGCAAGCTACAAAATTTAGATGATATTTAGTAGGAAAAGGTATTGAAACTGCAACTACCCATTCATCAAACATTCATCAATATAATAATGTGGTAATGATAAATCTAACTTTCAAGTTCATTATTTCCCAATAACTGCGATCATTCATCAATCTACAAACCAATCTGAAGCGGTTTGTCCCAGTGGTAGAGAGCGTCTAATCGGTGAGATTAGATAAGCGACGTGCCTCTACCACCACGGTTGTAACGGTGACCGGTTCCTCTGAATTCAATTCATGAGCCTCAAAAATCGCTTCCCGGTGGTTCGGAACCCACCTAAAGCAGTAGGTCCATTCATCTCTCATCATCATCCTTCCCATTACCCACGCACAGGCCTAAAAGCCCATGTGGGCATCACCCTCAAAAAAAAAAAAAAAAAAAAAAAATTTAGTGAATATGGTAGTTGGTAATAAGTATTGTATTTTCTTAATATGTGACCCGCTTTAAGCGAATACCAACTGTCATAGATTGTATGTCTCATAGATACTTTATGTATCTACGCTGGGGGATGTTGGAATGATTGTTCTAAGTGTACTGTTCAATTGGCTTTGAAGTTTAAGGAACAGGCTAGGCTACATGCAATACACGCATTGCCGCCGGAGCCTGAAGGACTGTTTTTAACTTTTGGTTATCTCAGTTGTGGATGAATGACCTTGAAGCTTAAAACAAGTACTGAACCTTGCAGGCTCGCGCAATGCTTTCTCTATGCTTGTACCAGTGAATATAAATTATATCTCTCCTTATTATTTGCTTGTACCCAGAAAGAGTAGAAATAAATCTCCTTTACTTTTTTATTGCTTACTATATACTATTGTATTTTTCTATACTCTGTGATTGTGCCGCTATACTTATAATGGTACTCAATCGTGGCGCACTTGGAACGGATTTTTGAAATTTCGCAAAAACACGCCCAATATTTTTACAATTTCTTGTAAAACTTTCACTAAACTTGTAAAAAAAAATCTTTTACTCAATGTTAGCTTTTTTCCGATAACTTCTTGACAGAAAATGTTGAAATTTGCTTGGCAGGTGCAGATTACGTCAAAATCAAAGTTATTACAAATTTGATTTATTATTGACTACAGGTTTAGTGTTGGGAATTACAAAAAGGGACGGAGCCACCTAGCAAGACGGAAAAGGCGAGCAAAGCTAGCCTACCAGCTAGTTCAGTATGTTTTCCTTCACAAGGAAGACGTGATATGCTTCTAACTTATCACCAACTCTACAAAGGCAATAATACTTTTTTCTAATATATGACATATTGATTACTATTATAATATTATGATAGTATGATCATCACCCGGCTGTTCACATCCCACCTCAATTCTATGATCATTTATCTTCTATCTCACTGTTATTATCATAATCTTTATCATAACAACATTATCAATAACACAATCACATATTATCATAATCAAACAATTATTCACTCATTATTACAATTACCCACACACAAGTTGAATGAACCTGTGCAAAAAACAAACATTGTACTACAAAATAAAATGAATATTCGTGCACGTAGAGCAGAATATTTTATCAGTAAAAAAATGAGGAATAACAAAAACACTGTCACACAATGTGGAACTATAGCTTGAACAATGAAAACAATGGGATTATAATGTGAGACATAACAAAAGCGTGGACTGATGTGATGCATTCAAAGCAATAACAATAATGTGATTTGCTTTGGAAAAGCGCTGAGCGCACCAAATTTCGTGGTTATGAAGAGTGGCTGGCTGATCAAACTGTGGTTGTGGTAGGTTGTGGCAGAAAATCAGAGAGATTGAAATAGAGAGAGAGAGCGCGAGAGAGTGAGAGGGTTCTTCGTTTTGACGCTTCTGTTAGGGTTGCTTCGGACGGAACTCGCAAACATCAGAGAAAATGCTTAACCTCAGATGCTACATTCATAACCACTGATCAGACAGATTTCCACCTCAATGGATCAGTAAATGAAAATAACCTCTTTAACTGTTCTATTGAAGATAGCTCAATTCGCGATTGGCAAAGGTTCAGGTACTAATCAATGGTATCATCAATGGTTGAAATTTCAATTAATGATAAACGATGAAATCTTCTATCTACATCTATAAAAGCGAAATGGCACTAACTGACTGAATGACTGACTGACTGATTCATTCATTCATTCATCACCAGAACTAAAAATCTACTGAACCGAATGCGTTCAAATTTGGCAGGCATGTTACGTTGGACGTATAGACGCGCGCTAAGAAAGGATTTTTGAAACTTCATAAGGATACGCCAAATATTAAAGTTTTTCTATAGTAATTTCGGCGTTTTCTCAATTTTTTCGAGAATCAATCGGTAGTAAATGTTGATATTTGGTGAGAAGGTTCATATAAGGTCTAGAAATGTTGTGTTGAAATATTTTTGAAATCCGTTTAAGAGTACGCCAGTAATTACTTTTTCAAAATTGTAAATGTATTGCGGGTTGCATATCTTGAAAAGACCAATCCTTTCTGTAAAATCAATGGTTAAGCGAGATTATAGATGAACCAATTTAGAAGATATTGAATCAAGTTTCAAACTATGTTCGATATACTTCCCAAGGTTACGCTTAATATAAACGTTCAACTGTTTTTCGGAATTTTCTCACATTTTTCGAGAACCAATTGGCAGAAAAATTTGAAATTTGGTAAACAGGTCCAGATTAGGTCCAAAAATGCTGTTTTCAATAAATTTCGAACCCCTTCTGAACGGAATTTGCAGGCGAGGGAAGCGAGCCTGTTTGTCTCACTTACACTGCCCATACAGTGGAGCCCCCTGGCTAGCCGGAGAAGGCGAGAGAAGCTAGCCTGCCGGCTTGTTCAATAATACGATAAAAATCTTTAAAAAAAACCAATGGAAATCAGAACCGATTAAAACTTGATTGGTTAAAGATGTATGTTGAGTGAAGGAATTGATTTTTTGTACTAATATAATAATCAGCTTCTACGTACCATCAGGTATAATATGATCTGTCGCTAAGACTTTAAAGACATTGAACCTTCAAGAAATATTTAAGTTATTGTAACATGATGTGTTATTTATCCAACGAACGAAGGTTGATGGAAAGCTTGTGGGTTTTGATCATTGGAGGTTGAAAAATTGTTACAAAAATATTTTAACTACAAAAGGTTGTTCCAAGCATAAACAAAGTCTATCAAAATGTGCTATGTGCCACTGGCGGCTCGTGCCCACGAAACAAGTAAAGTGCTGTACAGTAAGAGGTACGGGCACTTCACGTGCTATGCATGCTACATGTCGTGTCCTTGGATTGCATTGGTTCAGTTGAATAAGAAAAAACAAATACAAAACTGTGTAATTCAGGCTCTTCAAAGTGGGCTTCACGAAACTATGATAATTTGACTCAATAATCAATTGAAATTTTCAAGGACAAAGGGTTTCTTCCATTATGGTTGAAAAAATAGTTTTCAGTATTCATTAAAATTTTCATGCTTGATTTTTGTTATATTATGATAAGAGTACTGGAGCATGCTTCTTTCTGTTAGATCACACTTGCATCTATATAATTAGAGAGAGTGTGATTGTATCGCCTGTTTCTTTTGTCTGTATAGCCCAATACAAAACTGAGATGATTACAGTTTCCGTATTTCGCATATATAGATTCAGAAAATATCTATATTTTGCACCTCGAACCTCAAATTTCAATCTTGTTACTAGATTCTGCAGGATTACTGCTCAAATTTCACTAAAATTGCAAAAGTTCTGAACTTTGACATTCTGAAAAGGGAGATGCCTTGATACGTCAAAAATGTTTCCAAAATTCCTAGCAATAAGCAAATTTTCAACTTGGACGAGAACGGTCACTTTAGGACACAACTGTTCTTAACAGTTACAAATCACACACTAATCCAACACGGATGCTTTACCTCTGTTATCTCCTCCCACAACCCCACAAACAGCGATTAGATTATTCTTGGAATGAAGGATCATGTTCCATTAAAAAAAAATACAATTAGCTATTTAATTAAGAGTGGATGGTAGTGGACGGTAAACTGCCGAACGGCAAAATCAAGCCCCATTAGAACAATGTAATTTTTATCTATCTCTTCGAACAGATAGAGCCTCTATTTATGGACAGAATTTCACGTTCTTTATGTCATTGTAAAGAGAATTCAATTTTCCAGGGGCGTGACTTTTTACTTTTTCGATTTTAAGTTTAGTTCAATAATTAGAGTTCAATACTTTTTTAGTTGATTAATTATACAATAATTATAGAAATAAACTTCAAATATGAAAATTCAATAAAAATAACATTTTTCTTATAGGGCTTGATTTTGCCGTTCGGCAGTTTGCCGTCTACTACTGCCCACTCTCAACCCAACGGGGTTTTTGATAACCCGTAGCAATGTACGGAAAAATGGTAGCATGAAAGTTTTTTTTTAATATTTACCATCTCAAATTTTTTGTGTTTCTGTACGATTGAGTTGATACATGAGTGAACTCATTCCAGTATTCGAATTCAATTATAAATTCACATTATTGGAAGTTCGATCCCCAATTATTACTTTTCAAATTGAGAAGTTAACTTTCAAGTACAGCACACATGTACTGATGTAAAGAACATAAGTAATATTATATGGAAGTTAGAATAAAATATCATAGATGTAAAATTCATAAATATTTTTGTTTTCTGTGATGAACTAATCAATCAATTACAAGTAAACCAAGTACAAATCCACGACGTACAATCACAATTACACCAAGTATAAGTACACAAAGTACAGGTACACAAAGTTCAGATACACAAAGTACATAGATTACATGAACATCAAATAAAAGTTCATCAAGTACAAGTGCATCAAGTAGGCCCACATGTTAGGGTGGATCGGAAAAGGTGAATTCAGAGCTCCAATTGTGCGGAAAAGTTGTGATTGATGAATAAAAGAAAAAAATTGAAATCGGAGTTCATCTTCCTATTGCCCAACTAATCTAAACTTTAATAAAAATCTTAATTTTCTCGAAAAATCCAGTAATGCTAGTGCATATTAGGCTGTTTGCATTCACGTACGAATCATTGCTTTATCCTTGCCGCTGCAAGTGCTGCACCTATAATTCGTTCTTGCTACCTCAAAGCTTTGCTTTTATTCAACCAACTCAATGTACCTTAGTGTCTAGACCTGAAATGCTATGTAGATCATCCTAGATATCTTAGAATATGGTCAGTGTTCTACCAATAATCTGTTTATACTAACGTTACTTGTATAGTAGAATCCTATAGCTTAGTTTCAAGTAGTCTGTCTTCTTCTCTTCATCTTCAAGTTGTTGGTCTGAGTGTACCTTAGGATTGGTAGCGTGTTGGTGGTGCTCAACGAGGGTTTAGTTGTCGTTCACAGAATATAGCTAAATGTATCTCCTACTCATCATCTTCAAGTTTTTTGTTCGAGTGTGATGGTTAACAAGGATTCGGTTGTCACCCACAGGAAATGGGTTAATGCTAGAAACTTCGGTGTGATCCAAAACGTGCTGTGTACACTTGGGGGCTTATCGCCTAGCTGCCTTTTTCTTTGCAGCATGAAACCGAGTTGCTTACAAGAGTATTAACCACGCAGGCTTTAGTGTTTACACTTGACGTCATGGAGCAGCTAGCTTCGTTAAAATCGATAGGCCCCATCCTTGCATGGACCCGGCTCAGGGCGGTTGAGTCAGGCTGGCAAACCTTACACACCGTAATTGAACTAGGCATCCGAATATTGTTCCATGCTATTACTGAGCAGTCTCCGTCCTTGCGGTTTCCCGTATGAGTAGATGTGAAATAGCTTTTAAGCTTGCAATCCAAATCACCACTTCCCGCCCTTCACCCCTTCTCATCACCTAAAGACAGTCACACTCACACGTTGAATCAGCTGTTGGCCGAATTACGATGGTGGGATAGTTCGACCAAAGTTTTGTTGTTTTTAAATCAACAGGTTTATAAAATTAAACCCTTTCTACTATTCTGCCTTGCATAAAGTATTGCAATAGCTGGTTGCACCCTTACTTTCTTCCGGTTCCATGAATAATTTCAAATAGAATGGGACTAGGAAGTCGATCAAGATGAAAATCGAACGAATCGAAGTTATTTTAGTGTGGAACACAAATTGGAAAATGGAATAATAAAACAAAGAAAAGTTTCTCGTGAATAAAAAATACAAATCTAATAAATAGTTGACATCATTACAACTAAAGTTGATGATTACTATGATGAAACCTATTCAATAAAAACGAAGTTGTGATTGTCATTACCATAAAGTTATTGAATTGCCGAGACTATTAAACACTGGATTCGGTTTTTACCTCTCCGTCCACCACTGGCGACTCGTACCCACGAAACAGGTGAAGTGCCCGTATCTTCTACTGTACAGCACTTCACCTATTTCGTGGGCACGAGCCGCCAGTGCCTCCACCACTCTTCTGCATTCTTCCTCTATATCAATCTATTCACCTCCACCCTTCTTTCCAGTTAGACTATTTTTTTCTTGATTATTTCCAATTTTTCGTGATCTTCAGTCTTCCGCTCTGTGATAAATATGGAGTGGAAACTATATAAGACAGTGTGCGCCCACTGGTGAACTTCTATGACTGGTATAAATAACCGAATGAAGGAACGTTTTGTGTTATCAACTTTCATATTGATCTACTATTTGATCTATTTACTGCTTTAAAGGAACAACTTAAACTGCTTAAAGGAAGATTAAATAACGTAGCTTGAATAACTGCTTCAAAATAAAATCTTTTCCTAACTGCTTTTTTCGTCAGTTTTGACTTCTTAAAATCCTGATTTGTGAGGTTTGGGTGCGTTTTAGAGGAAAAAGTTACTGAACATGTTTTCTTCAGAATTGAATTTCTTTCAATATAAATCCAAGATACTGGTCAACAATTGAATATCCTTTTTCTATCCCTTTCAAGTTGTAAAATGTAGTTTTTCAGCTCATTTTGCTAATTATATGAAAAACCATCAAAGTTACAAACTTCTAACGGGTTTTATTCGATTTTTCAGCTGATTTTATAATATGACCATAATATAATATGAACACTGAATAATTAAGGACTTTCAGACATTTTGAAAATGATATTTATGTATGTTTTTTTTACCAAGGAACGATACCCTAAAATGCTCGACACTACTTCTGAAACACCCCGTATAACTGTATTTACAAAGAATTAGATTTAATTGAGAAGAATCATTTCTTGGGAATTCGGAGACTGAGAGAAAACAATTTTCATAGAAAGGTCCGCGGGGGAACACACAATAGCTGAGAGATCACACAATAGCGAAACAAATACAATAACAATCAATTACTTCACATTTTCATATTGTTGAATCTGCTATTAAATTAAGAGGAAACTTGAAAAGTGGAGTGACTTCATTGAGAGCTTATTTGTAGAGTCTTGATTGGATAACAATCGAAATACCTTCGATATCGGAGCTGAGAGATGAAATGAATCATATAATCCCGCGTCTCATGGCTTAATAAACTCACTAAGCGGCGCTCAAAGCAGTACGCAATAAATCCAGGTCAGATCTGCTTTCAGGTTATTTCAGGTTAGTTGATACTTGGCATATAACGTTTTGAACCTAATTAAAAACATATACATTCACAAACATGTAGGCGGTTATTATTGAAATTGGTTCACGAAGTTTGGTAACATAATTCAGTTGCAAGATGACTTTCAATAAAAATATTATAACGTACTGGTCGGATGAAGTTTGATTAGAAACTCATTTGACAATTACTGGATTTCATCGTAATTCAACTCTTCAACTTGAATGTCTCTTTCACAGCTTATTGTAGTAGCAGCAGAGTTTTTTACGGCGGTCCGGTATAGTCTGTCCAAGCAGAGAAGACCCTCTGGCAAGATGAGAAAATGACTGCAGCTCGGTCAATATTGGTTCAAAAAATATTGTTTTGGTCTCAAATTGTGGATCAGAATGTTTCCTATGATTGAGACCAGATCAATAATTTTTGAACCATTATTGACCGAGCTGGAGTCATTTTCTCATCTTGCCGGAGGGTCTTCTTTGCTTGGACAGACTATGCCTGTTCGCTAGGCTTGTACAAAGGGAACGGTGTTGTGATTTCTCTATCCGAGCTAGTATCCGAATTAGTATCATTTTTAATTTACATAATATAGGATTTGAGATGTATTTTTGTTATTTACCTAAAGAAAGTGAATGAATCTGAATCTGAATCCGAGGCATATTCAATCATACAATTTCTATGTATTTTCAGATTTTAGAACCAGAACTGGTGTTCCGAAACATAATTTTTGTCGAAGAAGTAGAAGATACTGTAGTAATTTGCTCCGTCCCAATTTTGCTTGTCGTCAAAAAAATTATCTTCGAGGAGGATAATTTTCTAAAGACCAATAAAGAGACGGGTATACGAAATAGGATTTGTATATTATTTTTTCAATAAAGCTAATCTATTGAACCTTGCGGAGGGGAAGATGATCATAACTTAAGCGAACCTATCCCTGTACTTCAGCTTCGGTTTGAGATTTCTAACCATTAGAATTTTAGTTCATTTTATTAATTTTTAAAAGGTATCCATTTTATTTTGATTATTCAAAAGTTTCAAATCGGGATTTTGATGGATTGGTTCAGTGGATGACGTTATTTCATGTTGGTTGAATTCAAGTGGCTTTTGTGCAACTGGATGTGAGTGATTCTTTTAAATTTTCTATTGCTAATAAATCTATTGTTTAGTGTGTCAACGGTATCCATGTGTAAAATACACACGTGTTTCGATAAATAATCCATAGGGTAGAGAATTAAAAAGATGCAATCTAGTGAAATAATTAGATTCAATCATGTAGTGAGATAACAGGACTCAATTAACTGAAAATAACGGATTTCGAAAAAGCGCGTTGAACTGTGCTCCGGAAATAATCAAGTTTAATTGAAAACTATTATGGCGAGTGTCGGATAAAGCGAGACGGCCACGTCAGATAGTCAGTAGGTAATGAATGTTGTATCAATATTGTTGTTGACATGGGGTCTAGGATTGCCACCACCAACTCGTGTGTAAATCCAATTTTAAATAACATTGATTACTGAGTAGACCATTCTGGGGAACGCCATCAAACATATCAACTAAACCCCCCTCACAACATGTCATGAACCTTTCGTGCCTCATGAAGCGCTTCTCACCTACTAATCTCTCGAAGCGCGGGTTTGTCAACTGTCAAATAGCAGTCAACAAGTTTCTACAACATCGATATAGGTACACTTATCGATGGATGGCCTGCGTAATTAGTTTATGTAATACCTTTTGGGGCGGTTTCAAACTATCAAATAATCTCAAATTGACAAAACCTAAGCCTTAATTTCCGTTTGGTTCTCTGTTATTGACTTCCTTATTATTGTATATGTATTATCCTTTTCGAAGTATGTCTCTTCATCAAATTAATTAAAAAGTTTTGTTTTATTATAGACATCGTTATTTTTCATTCTTCTTTCCGACTTAAACCTTTTCAATGTATTATTTGTAGTATAATATTTGATCTGGATGCTACAAAATTTTAGATTAACATTTTTATTCATTGGTATCAACTCTAATTCTTCATATTTAATCTGATGTTCATTTTGTGATGTTCAAAGACATTTTGATGTTTACCTAAATACCATGAACAAATTCCAATAATCATTAAAACCTGAAGCCTTTTATTTTTCTACACATTTCTAAAATGAAATCTCATTTTCCATACCTGTGTTGCTAAAAATGGAAGATATCAAATTTATAAATCTAGAGAAGCTACTATAGATTCTGTAGTACAGTATAGACATTTTATTGTTTTTCAAACAGCCCAAGAGCTAAAGTTGTAGCAGTGTATTCAAGACTGATAAGTTCACGATAGATTAACATTAATAGATTTTTTATGGCTATTTTGTTGTGTCACAATTTTCATTCACTGATGACTCGTCACAATATGCTTCAGTAATAAATCGCAATAATTATCAAGTCACTGATGTCAAAATATGTTTCAGTAAAAAATCGCAATCATTCATTTCGCCAGTTCATTGATTCCTGTTGTTCCAAAACCCGGAAATTTGTTGGGTGCAATTACAGAAGCGACGGAATCAGTCGCTGAAAGTCGAATTGTTTCCCATTGACTAATACGTTTTACAATCGACTCATGATATGAATGAAAGCCATTTTCGGTCGACCTTCCTCAACGGAAGGATCGATCGTGTAAACGAACCCTCAGACCACACCGTTTACTTCCCTTCGCAGCCTCCCTATCCCAATATTAGCTAACACCACATAAGGACCAAGCCGAAAAACATTCAACCGCTTCGCTACGGTGCCAAAACAAGGATTCTCATATTGATTGATTATAATCATTATTATTTTAAATATTGTTGAATCTGTAGATTAAGTGGAAAAAGGGGCGTGCATAACTCAACTTAGCTCACAAAACTCCTGTAATACTTTCACGGAGTTCAAAATAAATTCATTTTAAATTCAGATATTTACTATCTCCTTTCATATAACTGAATCAGATGACGTCATTCTTAGTCGCGTTCAATTTGTTCGGCTCTGTCAAATGTAATTTTGAACATGATATTGGTTAAGTGAATACTGATGTTGTGGAACATTATCATAATTAAATAAACTTGGTTATTGTCACAATTCTACTTCTATTTTTAATAAAATTAAAAAAAAAATTATATTAAAAGTAAAAGTCGAATTGTGACAATCCAGTTTCTTTCATAATATTGAGCAATCTAAATTAGTCTTGAGTAGAACTCTAACAGAAATTTATAACTTAGAGTGTAAATGAACCCATTGTTGAATCTAGAAATCTCAAGACATAAACAGGCTCAAAAGAACCTTTGCAGAACTCATTGTGGTACATGATTAGATTTCCAACAGTGCAGAATGCAGTGATCAATTGGGTTTAAATTGGACTTAGAGTCCCCACTTTACAGGGACAATTTATACATTTTTAGATTCAAAATTTCATTTTGAGTCGATTTCTGATATCAAAACTTGCAGCCGGGTATCAAATAAGAAAGTTATAGCCCTTCAAAGTTACTACTTTTAGTATGTCAATATAGGTTAAGTATTTGAATGTGACAATAATTACGTGTAAAAATGATCAAATCTTATGTAAAATAGCACGAAAAATCCATTGAGATCAAAACTAAATTTGTAGCATTATTACTTTTTTATATATAATAAAAAATATGCAAAGAAAAATAATTCAATTGTTGAAGGTTAGTTTTTACCTGAATCCATTTTGTGGAACAAATTTCAGCAATATAACTACTATTTAAGTCAATTTAACTGGTTGAATATCAATATCCGATTGCGATGACTGCAATTTTCATACTTTTGAAAGCAATATTCAATATTATTCTGAAAAAATTTCACTTCTAAAGACATAATAATGTGACCTTGCCCTGAAATGACCTTGTGACCTACTGAACTGAACTCAGTGAACTGACCTATTGTTGAAATAATAATGTTGAGCTTCAGAAAAAAATGAAGCAACACCACTAGCGCGCCCACTGTACAAAGAGTGCACTTATTATGAGAACTAAGGTGTCAAATTTTAGTCTTGACTTCTACATATGTTGTCATCAACAGAGCCAATTGTTCGAAATGTTTTGATACCATAAGTTTCTGTACAAGAGCACACAGGATTTGAATTACATTTTCTGTGATAAGAGGATTACCGTATCAAATTTGAAAAATGTTTAATTACAATACTATTCTCAACTCATGCTGAATATTTAATATAAAAAATTGATTTATGATAAGTGGAGTTCAAATAGGTAAAAGTAAGGTTTACCAGCCACCCTTCTGAAAGTCAAATTTTCATTTGCAATTGATTAAATATGGCCTACTGATGAAATTTTTTTTTTTAATTACCATTTCTGAACAGTAGTTTTTAAATAAATGAAGTTTAAAGTTTGATCTGCAGTTGCTACAATTTAAACTTAACTGGGATTCAAATAACCTAACCTGAGCTTCAACTAACATAATCTGAGCTCAAATTAACTAAACCTAAGGTTAGACTAACCAAACACAATGTTTAGCTAACCAAACCTAAGTTTCAGCTAACCAAACCTGAGTTTCAGCTAACCTAACCTAGACTACAGCTAACCTCACATGAATTCAACTAACCTAACATAAGCTTTAGCTAACCTAACTTGAGCTTCAGCCAACCTAACCTGAGCTTCAGCTAATCTAACCTAGGCTTCAGCTGACCTAACCTAAGCTTCAGCTAACCTAACCTAAATTTCAGCTAACCCAATCAAAGCACAAACTAACCTAACCTGAGCTCTAACTAACCTAACCTCAAACTAACCTAACCTAAGCTTCAGCTAACCTAACCCAAGCTACAGCTAAGCTAACCTAAGCTTCAGCTAACCTAACCTAAGCTTCAACTAACCTAAGCTTCAACTAACCTAAGCTTCAGCTAACCTAACCTAAGTTTCAGCTAACCTAACCTAAGCTTTGGCTGACCTAACCTAAGCTTCAGCTAACCTAAACTAAGCTTCAGCTAACCCAACCTGAGCTTCAGCTAACCAAACCCAAGCTTCAGCTAACCTAACCTAAGCTCCAGCTAAGCTAACCTAAGCTTCAGCTAACCTAACCTAACCTAAGCTTCAGCTAACTCAACCTGAGCTTCAGCTAACCTAGCCTAAGCTTCAGCTAACCTAACCTAAGCTTAAGCCAACCTAACCTAAGCTTCAGCTAACCTAACCTAAGCTTCAGCTAACTCAACCTAAGCTTCAGCTAACTCAACCTAAGCTTCAGCAAACCTAACCTAAGCTTCAGCTAACCTAACCTAAGCTTCAGCCAACCTAACCTAAGCTCCAGCTAACCTAACCTTATCTTCAGCTCACCTAACCCAAGCTCCAGCTAACCTAACCTGAGCTTCAGCTAACCTAACCTAAGCTTCAGCTAACCTAATCTAAGCTTCAGCTAACCTAACCTAAGCTTCAGCCAACCTAACCTAAGCTTAAGCCAACCTAACCTAAGCTTCAGCTAACCTAACCTAAGCTTCAGCTAACCCAACCTAAGCTTCAGCTAACCTAATCCAAGCTTCAGCTAACTTAAGCTTCAGCTAACCTAACCTAAGCTTCAGCCAACCTAACCTAAGCTCCAGCCAACCTAACCTAAGCTTCAGCTAACCTAACCCAAGCTTATGCTAACCTAACCTAAGCTTGACATAACCTAACCTAAGCTTCAGCTAACCTAACCTTAGCTTCTGCTAACCTAACCTAAGCTTCAGCTAATCCAAATCAAAGCATAAACTAACCTAACCTAAGCTCTAACTAACCTAACCTAAGCTCTAACTAACCTAACCTTGGCTCTAACTAACCTTAACTCAAACTAACCCAACCTAAGCTTCAGCTAACTTAACCTAAGCTTCAGCTAACCCAACCCTAGCTTCAGCTAACCTAACCCAAGCTTCAGCTAACATAAGCCTCAGCTAACCTAACCCAAGCTCTAACTAATCTAACCTAAGCTCCAACCAACCTTAACTCCAACTAGCCTTACCTAAGCTTGAACTATTTCAACCTGTGCTTGAACTATTTCAACCTGAGCTTCAACTAACCTAACCTAAGGTTAAACTAACCCAACCTCCAACTAACCCAACCTGACCTTCTACCAACTCCAACTACCCCAAACTGAGTGTTAACCAACCTAACCTAAGCTTCAACTAACCTAACTTCTAACTAATCTAACCTTCAGTCATAAATAAATCTTAGACTCATAATTACTGCATAATTAATGATGAGCTAGAAACAGCAAATTTTTATACATTTTGTCATCAAAAGAGCATACTTGCAACCAAAAATTTGACTCTATAGGAAGGGTGGCCGGTAAACTACACTTTAGCCAAAAAGGAATATTCCTACCAAGTCATATGCCATTATGACCATAATTGTGAGCATTGTGAGCATCAAAAGATGTTTTGATGTTAGTGACAAAAAACAGCTAGTGGACTAAAAACAGCTAAATCTATAAAATTTCTGGGCGTTACAATAGATGAGGGATTAAATTGGAAAGAACATATAAAAAATCTCACAACAAAGTTGAACCGTGCCTATTATGTTATATGATAACTTCTTAAGTTATCTCATTCAGTTGATAGAAATACACTTATCACCGTATACTATGCCTATGTCTACTTCCATCTATGTTATGGAAATATTTTCTGGGGAAATTCGACTGACAGTTATAAAATATTTTTAATTCAGAAAAAGATTATTAGAGTAATTTTTGGTTTGAGAGCTAGAGATACATGTAAATCTATTTTTTGGGATTCACAGATCCTCACTTTGCCTGCCATCTACATATTTCATTTATTCATTTTTATAAAGAGTAATATCCATAAATTCAATTTTTGCACAGACAAACATAACTATTCTATGCATAATCAGAGCTTGCTATCATTTCCTATTCACAGACATGCCTCTTACAAAAGAAACCCTTCTTATTCAGGAATAAGATTATATAATAAGTTACCCGAGTCCATCCGTAAAATAGATTCATTGCCCTTGTTCAAAAAAACTATCAAGTCAATGTTAAATGAGAAAGTCTACTACTCAGTGGCAGAATTTATTGATGATAGATTTTGAGGTGAATTTTGTTCAATTATTGAGTTATGAATATTCTATAACTGTGACTTAAAATGTTATTGATTTTATTTTATGATTCTATCATACGTTATTATATATTATTATATAACTATATTTAATTATATATATCTGACAATCTACCTATCAAACGGGAATATTCCCGGAAATTGATGCTATGTAATGATGATAAATAAATAAATAAAAAAAAGTGAGTTAGCCTTCATTTTATTATGTTGATGATTATGTTATATTATGTCGATGATGTGTCAGACTAGACAAACAATAGGTCGAGACTAAATAGTCACCCATGTTAGTATTGCTGAAGAATACTATATAATACTGTAATACAATACTTATCAATTAGTATTTATCATATAAGTAAGTTTATACTATGATAGTGATAAATCATAATATGACTGTAGTTAATAATACTGAAGTAGTTATTATTATTTAGTCGATGGTCAACTGAATTCAGGAAATGAAGAAATGATGAAAATTGCATTGGCTTCAGGGATCAGCATCAAAACAAAACAACAGACTGCAGACAACAATGGTCGGCATCTGGTATGGCCTATGAAATTCTACAGTAATTCTTGTTAAATTTTGCTATTACTATTAAATATTATTTTATAGAGAGTTTTATTATTGATAGGGTATTTCATCATTAGATATTTAAATTTTCAAGGTTTTTCCAAACTGACAAATAATTCATTGGCCAAAATTCCATTCTCAACATGAAATATGCCAGTACCTAATCCAGCACTCAACTGAGGTAAATTATGTTTTTGACTAAAATTTTGTAATATCTTTCAAACTACTAAAAATACTGATTTCGTTTTGGTCTCAATGGATTTTTCGTGATATTTTACATAAGATTTGATCATTTCTACACGTAATTATTGTCACATTCAAACACTTAACCTATCTTGACACACTAAAATGAGTAACTTTGAAGGGCTATAACTTCCTTATTTGATACCCGGCTGCAAGTTTTGATACCAGAAATCGACTCAAAATGAAATTTTGAATCTAAAAATGTATAAATTGTCCCCGTGAAATGGGGACTCTAAGTCCAATTAGAGCCATCAATTGAATGAAAGAATCAATATTTCATTTACAAAAAAATCAGCTTTAGTGTCTTATTAGTAAACACTCAATAACGTTATGAAATGATTCCGAAACCCTTCAATGGAACAATATAAGTTTCAATTGAAACGCATTTATCCATTGCTGTACATGACTGTAGTAGAGTACTTGAGTGCTTGTAATGAAAGTAATATATTGCAAGAAGGGCAGGATGCATTATGTTACGAAACATACCGTACCAATGGCAAATGAATGATAAAAATAATAATAATAATGATAAAACGCCTAATGAGAGCACAAGGAGCATTTAATGCATTGCATAATTGAGTAGCTTATTGTTCATGGAGGGAGTATGTCATTTTAGAAGTGAAT
This sequence comes from Sogatella furcifera, assembly GCA_017141385.1. Taxonomy (NCBI): domain Eukaryota; kingdom Metazoa; phylum Arthropoda; class Insecta; order Hemiptera; family Delphacidae; genus Sogatella; species Sogatella furcifera. The sequence goes on along the minus strand of CM029560.1, from coordinate 15,975,947 downwards.
ATAATTAGTTTTCAACTAGTTAACTAGTAGGAATGGCGATAGCTGAGAGCGATAGAGTGCCGGTATGATAATCAGTAGTTCCTGGGTTCGATCCCAGTCTATGACATGGATTTTGACCACAAACAGCTGTGCCACTCCCGCCTTGGGGAGGAGACTTTGAGCCGTCGGTTCCAACTACCCAGAATCATCTCATCATCATCATCCTTCTCATTACACTTGCACAAGACTGAGAGCTCATGTGGACATCAGCTACTGCAAATAATTTATCCCGATCCATATTGAGCCATTCGTATCGAATCCAGTGTTGGCAAATTAGAATAATAATAAATTGATTAGTTAGGAAGTTCCTAAATAATGATTATGCTTAGAAAAAGAATTACGTCGTTAGAAACAAGTTCACAAAAATTAAAATAATTAAGAGGGTACTGTGATTCTTAATTGAAATTAAAAACTAAAGTAGTTCTAAGATCAAGGAAATATAAGTTTACAAAACTATTTGAGACTATTAGAGGGATTTGTGAATGTAGGATTAGAGTAGCTTCATCACTGAAAAAATGTTTTCACTGTTCTAGACATAGTCTGTCCAAGCAAAGAAGACATTCTGGCAAGAAGAGAGATTCTGGGGAAATGACTCCAGCTCGGTCAATATTGGTTCAAACATTATAAATTTAAACTCAAATTGTAGAAAACATTCTGCTTTACAATTTGAAACCAAGTTTATAATTTTTTAACCAAGATTGACCGAGCAGGATTCATTTTCCCATCTTTCCAGAATTTCTTCTTCACTTGGACAGACTATACTAGGTAACTTAATCAGCTTGTACAACAGGCTTCAATAGAATTAGACATGAAGGAGTGCGCGCTCGCAAATACTCAGAACTTGAGGACGAAGTACTTGTGTACAGCTACAAAGAGGAGATCAAGCCACTAAGAAGTGAATTAAATTAAATGTATCAATTCACAATTAAATGATTAAAGTTGAAAATGAAATAACAATACTCAAAGAATAATACTCCTTACCTAGAAACAAATCTCTGTGTAAGGCATTGGCGGCTCGTGCTCATAAAACAGGTGAAGTGCTCTACAGTAAAAGATACGAGCACTTCACCTTTTTCGTGTGCAGCATGAGCTGTCAGTGAAGTAAGGAGGGAAGTAAGTTGAGAATCAAGTCAACAAAAATATTAAAGATCATTAGAGGAAATTGTGAGTGTAGGATTGGAGCAGCTTTATTATTGGAAAAATGTTTTCTTTAAGCTGTACTTGGTACTAGGTAGCGGCTTCAATAGAATTGAAATAATATGAAAGAGTGCGCCCGCAAATATTCAGTACAAAACTTGAGTGGTTGAGGTCGGCGCTGAGAGGAGGAAATTAAGCCACTATTTATTCATCCGTATTCATTGCGTGAATGCACTTCTATTCATTGCTCGTTCTCATAAGTCATTTCCTCGACTTACAAAATTGGAGCTCAAGCCCAACTAGCCGAATGAAATGACTGACAACATGTTTTTTAGAATTATAACTATCACAACCTGTTATAAATAAAGGATAGGAAAAGTTGATCATCAGCAATAAAAAAAAAACAAAAAAACAAACATGTGAGATATCTTGTAACTGAATCTGATCATTGATAAGATCATTATAGTACATAAATCATGGCTATGGATCTCTTAAAAATTAAACATTCTCAATTTCAATTTATAGTATTCATCCTGAACATCTGTTTATCAGACAGAGGATGAGTCAAAAAAGGACAACCTTAGGAAATCTCAATACAAATAAAAATGACAAATACAGGGTGTTTCAGGAGGAATGTGCAATACTTCTCAGGCTGATTCCTTACACCAAGTAGACAAAAAAGTTCCATGGGACCAACCCCCAAAAACGCTTTGTTACCGAGATAACAATGGCGGAAAATTGAGATTTTTCAAAAAATATTTATTTTTCTAATTTTTTAGAGGCTTTACTAGGGTTCTAAAATAATCAATTCCTATGTAAAATTAGCTGAGGAATTCAATGAAACCAGTCTTAAGTCTATATCTTTAACGGTTATTGAGATAATTGAAAAAATATGCTTAAAAAACGACATTTTTCAACAATAAGGGATATAACTGGATAAGGAATCATAAATTTTTATTTTTTATTAATGGAAGTTGAAGAGAGTCGGATTCTAAAGGAAAAGTTGAATGGCAGCGATTGCGTAAATCTTACCCAAATCTCAGAAATAGCGATCAAAAATCGAAAAATCGCTACTAAATACAAATTTATCACTTGTCCTATGTTTTGTCGAATAACCGTTGAAGTTACGAACTTGGAACTGGTTCCATTACATTTTTCAGCTAATTTTCCATACGAATTGATTATTTTAGAACCTCACTGAAGCCTTTAAAAAATTAGAGAAATTGATATATTTTGAAAAATCTCAATTTTCCGCCATTGTTATCTCGGTAACAAAGAGTTTTTGGGGGTTGGTTCCATGGAACTTTTTTGTCCACTTGGTGTAAGGAATCAGCCGGAGAAGTATTGCACATTCCTCCTGAAACACCCTGTATAAAAAGCATTAACAAAACTGATATATACAAGCCACATAAATTAAAAAAAAAAAGGAAAATGAATCCGGACAAAGGAACTTATGAGCAGTTACCTAGGTTGAGACAATGACAAGGAAAGATAGGTGATTACTCCTGCAGAAATTTATCAACTGAATAGTAATACCTTATCAACACCCTCTTCAACGTTATTCTGATTTTTTGTAAATCCGCCATGTTTCTTATATCCTGAGGGATCCTTTAATATATTTTTGGGCCCATATATTGCGGTGATTTTTCAAACATGGTGGTTCTGTGAGCAGCTACTGATAGGGAGGCTGAGTGCCTTGGATTGTATTTGTATTTGTGGATTTCATTATTCCGGGTGAAGTTTGGTAGATTTTTGTGAGTGTCACAGATCTCCAGGATATACAGTGACAGCAGTGTGAGTATCTTTCCACTAAGAAAAAGTTTCCGACAGGGATATCTAGGGGGCTTACCAAAAATAATTCTCAATGCTTTTTTCTGTGATCTAAATACTTGGACCAAGAATTTGGATCTTCCCCATAGGGTTATGCCATATTTGAGGACAGGAAAAAGATAAGCATAATACACCACCATTAGGGCTTTGAAAATCAAAGTGTTTTTGAGCACTCGCAGAGAGAAATTGGCCGAATTAACCCTGGAACATATTTTATGAGTGTGTACTGACCACTCCAATTTACTACCCAGATTTACTAATCCATAACTTATTCATTTAGCTATATATAAAGAAATACGCTATATTTAACCAAAACTACCGCACACTTGTTAGAGATTTTGGAATATTGTAGCCTAACTGATTTAGAGTTTTAATCGACTTTAGCACATAGCGTGATCACGATAGCATGAATACCTCTTGTGGTCTTGTGTAATTATGATCAAAGCGTCTCAAAGCGGATCAAACCTCTTATGGTCAAAGCGTCGTAATGATTGAAATTGAAACTGATTTACAATAATTGCGACTGTTCAATTATGATGGTAGAAAATGAAATGATAATGATTCTAAAACTGTAAATCGGCTACATCATTGTAACAAATATCAGATTGGATCAGAACTGAAAACACGATTTGCTCTCGTGTTGCACCTGAAAACACTCATGAATATTCCATGTTTGCGTTCAATACGTTCAAATAAACCAAATCGGCTTTATTTGAACAAAAGAATTGGACGTAAAAGATTAACTCTCTGGTTAATTGCCTCACAGCTGAATGAATATTAATCGCAGATAATAATCAACCTTTTTTGTGCAACATATAATTGCAGTTGAAGTACACTGCAAATGAGCATTGAATTTGTGATTTTCACAATAAAATCATAAAATCACAAAAATATCGTTATCATGTCATTAACCTTGATATTGACCAGTAATATACGGAGATTATACCTTCTCAAACATCAGCTCGTTTATTGAAATTATTATTAGATCAAATTTCATGTTGCTGTGATCACTTATAGTGGCATCATAATCTGTACTTAGTACAGTACTTTGCCTATGACACAATATCACTGAAAACTATGGTTGGTTTCAGCACACAATTACATGATTGATAATTTATACATATGGTAGATGTTTGTTTTGTTAGTTGTTTTTAGATTTAGCAATCAATTTAGAGCATATCTGTAAGACATCGCAATTGTGTTTTAAGCTAGTTTTTCAGTTTTAGTTTTGTGAGACAGTATTTCTTAACCTGGATTAAATTCTCGTTGATTTTAAAAAACATATTTTTAGTAGAAAAGCACTCACTCAGAGAAGTGATGATCGTTTCGACCTCGTGTCATTATGATTTGAATACACAACAAAAATATTTCGCGTAAAAGAAGGTTTAAATAAGTCTGCTTTAGAGAAGAACAACTCATTGTTGGTGAAGACCGTCCTAGCAAAGAAGACATTCTGGCAAAATGGGAAAATGACTCCAGCTCGGTCAATATTGCTTCAAAAATAATACATTTAGTTTCAAACTGTAGAAAACATTTTGTTCTATAATCTGAGACCAAATTTGTAATTTTCGAATCAATATTACCCGAGGTGGAGTCATTTTTCCATTCTTGTCAGAATGTCTTTTTTGCTTGGACAGACCATAGTAGAGCATCATTGAGTCTTGTTTATTAGAGTCAACAAACGAATATTGAAAGTAGCAATGAGGAAAAACGAGAGTAAATTTGTTTTCGTTCTCTCACTTGATTTTCCGCCGATTCGAAAGTGATGTTGCATCTTTTTAGCTCTTCAAAATCAATCTCGTTATTCTCGCTTTGGAGTCTCTCCACTGTTGAGAAATTCTTCTCAGTGATTTTTGAGTTGGATCAGAACCATGATCCGTGTGTCTTCTAACGGTGAAACGGGAAAATTCATCTTTTTGTAACATTCAAAAGCCTTTTGAATAGGAAATAATCAAATGGAGAATTTGGAGGTTTCCTCAACGATAAAATACGCTCGTTTTCAATTGGTTAGCTGAGTGACTGGAAACTCACCATTGTGTAATATTATTTGAACAGATCTGTTCAAAAACACAAAGACCGAGGAAGCATTGTCCAGTTGATTAATTCTTTTACTCCTTATCTCCTCATATTCTATCATGAGAATGTCTGAAAAATTTTATTGGGTGAGACAACTCTCCATTATTTCGACGCTTTATCGGTACAGATTTGAGCATTTTGAAAGGTCAGGTCTTACCTTGAACCTTCACAATTCAATATCTTATTTGTAGGTTTACAGAAATTGATTAAAACGGCAAATTGAATGAGGAAGACTGCGCCTCTTTAATTAGAACAAGAGCATCTGTCTCAAGGGAATTATCGCAGAGGGTAGCTATCACTTTATGTTATAATCTCAAGACTTGCAAATACTCGTTTCATAGAATTAGTTATTAACCTTCTTTACGAGGAAAATAGCTTGTAAGGGAAGTCTTCAATATCAGTGACACAGACTACTGTATTTGAAAGAGAAAGAACTTATTTGGAGATACGAATATTTGACTTTTATTAATTTTCTAGATGTTTTATTGAAAAAGAGCGAATGTTGTGCACAATGAAAACTTCAGAATTTTTACAGTTGAAAAGAAAAAAAAATACTTTGTGAAATAGCTTTGTCTGAGCTATTGTATTGTCAAGTCTGAGAATTGTATTCCATGATGAGTCTCAGTATTGTAAAAAATTCTCCGAATGACACAGAATTCAAATAATATTGCTTAGCATGGAACTTCCTTATTACATCCTGATATTAAAATTTATTTTCAAATTTGAAACTCTCTCAACTCTATAGGTGCATACTTCTTATTATTGTACTAATAATTATATTCCTTGAAACGTATCTCTAATTGTTTTTCGTAGTTGATGTGAGCATACCATTTCAGTCTCTGCTAAGTTCTGTTTAGGTGTTGGAATGTTATTAAATTTTGACTGCGTCTTTTCATAGTCTTGTGCGTCTTGTCGTCTATTCCAAGATGAATAGCTGAATGATTTGAAGGTTCTTATTGCTGAAGATCCTGGCACAAATTGCACGCTCTTGTAATAATTAAATTTTGCAGACAATAGGGATATAACCAGAGATAATTAATTTTTGCAAAGTTTTCAACCCTCATACAAACAATGAAATTATTAATTCGAGGAAAAATTCTTCTTTGAATTTGATTTTAATATTTTCATTCAAACAAATAGATTTTCCTGGTCGCTGTTTTTGTGACTGGAATAGAAACTCAAGCATTGTGTATATTCTTGTGGATTATCCTGTTGAAAATTATCCTGTATCCAGAGTCTTCTTACTCGAGGATACTTGAAGCTGCTCGAACAAGGAAAACTTGTTAATTTGATTAGGGCAATTATTTTGAATCCTGTTGCATCTTGTAAACCCAGTAATTGGTTTAGCGCGTGGACTCTTGACCAGAAGATCGGGTGTAGGTTTTACATGAAATTGAGATGTTTATTACTGGATAGTATTCCAAGAGGGCTAGAGGAGTTATAAGAGATCTCGCGGTTGAAGCTGGTTTTGGGAAATTGAGATACTTGATATACTCTACTCAGAATAGTCCAAAGTTTAGTGAAGATACAAACTGCAAGTATTTCATGAGATACACGAGAATTGAGATTACTGACCTCAGAAATTGTTACCTTCCCGTACCACAGAAATTCTGAGAATTCCTAATCAATATGTCTCACTCGTTATGGGTGGAGATAGGGCTTGAATCCGTGTATCCTTCATACAGTCATAACATAATCGCTTAAAACAGACTTTCCTCATACGAATTGAATTCGACCACTAGGAATGTTATCGTGTCCGGCTGAACAAAATGTTGGGTTTTGTCGTGTCTTGTTTGTTGTGTCACAGTCTGACTTATTCCAATGCTAAAGCCTTCCCTTTCTGTCGAAGCGGTCATTTTATCGGTTCGTGTCTGGTCGGGTCTGGTTTAACCTCGCCTCATTTTTGGAAACATTAAAAAAGTAAAATTTTCAATTTCACGCAGGTTTTAGAAACTTTTCAGATCAGAAGTTGGAATTTTTGAGAGGCCTATTTGTAATCGTCGATATGGAATTATATTTACATCACATTATTATCATGCTTTCAACCATATCTTATTTGGGATTGACTAATCTCTAGTACCTGATCATTGTAGAAGAACCCTAAAACCTGAAGTTCTCTTTCTAAAAGGAATTTTATATCTTTCCTAGTATCAGTATTTTCAATGTATGACTACAGTACAACCAGAACTAGAATATTAAGGGATGCACAGCATGCTGATAAAAAAATATGAGTGAGCTAATACATATATTCAGTAATTATTAGAACTGGAGTCAGACATTTTAAATTAGTTTTTTATACATTTGGGTGTTTGATAGAGATCCATTTTGGTACTGGTCAATAAAGCTCTCAATGAGTGAATAGATGCTTTAATTGAAACAAACACAAACATTCTACCCTCAAATTAGACGGTAAAGCCTAATTGAATCCTGGTTGAGAGAATTCTCAATAGTAGCCTATCATTGAAATTCACGGTTAAACCATCTTCAATTGAGTTCCCTATGTATTTGAAAGCTATCAACAAATGAACTTTATCGAAGTAATGTGCGATTGTCAGTGATAGCTTTAGCCCTGAAGCAAATAATGATTAGTGTTATTGCGTAGTTTCGCACCTCCGGACCAATGATAAACAAATCTAATTTCCAGTCTGGCCTAATCACAAACAAAGTGAGAATTTGAAATTTTAATCAAGACTTTGCGTTGCGTTTAATTAGCTGTCTGGCTTTGTCCCCATCACAGCTTTGTATTCACCGACTATTGTCAATATTATTTGTATGCTGTTCTAGGCAATCAAGAGATCTGATAGTTGTATTTAGGGGCGTTCCCTGATTTTGACCCGTGATTGTTGAGTAGAAGAGGAGTGGGTAGGGGTATAAATGAATATTTTAAGGTCATTGGTTAGGACGAGACCCCTCCTCCCTCTCGGAATGAGGACTCTGCCCTTAAATTCCCTTAAGTTCACTGACGGCTCGTACCCACGAAACAGGTGAAGTGCCCGTTTATTTTACTGTACAGCACTTCACTGTTACGTGGGCACGAGCCGCCAATGCTAGAGATTGAAATTGTGGCGCGGGGTAACCTTTCTATAGTCAGTCCAAGCAAAGAAGACCCTCTGGCAAGATGGGAAAATGACTCCAGCTTGGTCAATATTTGTTCAAGAATTATAAATCTGGTCTTAATTAAATGGTTTCCTACAATTTGAGATCAAATTGATAATTTTTGAACCAATGTCGACCGAGCTTGAGTCATTTTCCCATCTTGGCAGAGGGTCTTCTTTGCTTGGACAGACTATCCCAAGGGTCAAAGGAAAATTCATTGGAAAATATTGGAATGGTATAAGTTTTCCCCCAAATTTCTTGGAATCTATTGGGGTAGCACGTAATATTTTTAATTCAATGTTTTTAATTCTCTTCATTCAATGCTGCCTTTATTCTATTGAATGGTTCTCATCTCTCAATGATCAATCGCTCAATAACTCCATTTCATTTTCGTCTATCTTTCTCTCTTCTACAAATTTCACTCTTCAATATTACAGGAGGGAAGATGTGCCTTAGTTCTCACATTTGAAACCGAACTGCGCAAATGCAATATCAGCCAATCAAATGCTCCTTACTACTACAGATGACCGATTTCGTTTCCATATTATACGCATGATTTTTTCTTTATTTTTACCATTTGAAAAGACACGTTGATGAATTATTCAATATAAAAAGTACACATGAAAAAGGACATGATTGAGGACTTGAAAAATAAGTTGTTCGCAGAATCTGAATTTTTTCCCCTAATGCTGGTGGAAATTCTCAAAGGAATAATCTACTTTTGGTATGTGTTATGCATGAGTATATTGCAATGTAATGTAAGCATTCCATTAAAATAATATACTACAAGATAGTAGTATATTATAGCCTACGTATAACATAACTAGCTATACTTTGGGTCAAATGTTGATAAATCATATAGATTTCCAGAACATCTCTGAATCAAATAACACTGTACTGAAAAAGAAGATTTGATGTCTTTACTTGTTCAATTTACTTATAATTGTTAATGTCTTGTGCTACAATATTGTTAATTATGGTTTTTGATGGGAGTACTTTTTTGGTTCGAAGTACCACTTTTCCGATCAATAAAGAGTTTGATTTCCTATTATTAATACACTATATATAACTGAATAGAGTTCAAACACTAATTGACCATTTGGGAATTAGTCATCAAAACTGAACAACATAATAATATGAATATAATCTAAACCAAAAAATATTAAAATTAAATTTAATATTAGCTCTGTAGTAGCTGTGCGATAATGAGAATACCGATTTTATTGAAAAGCTGTGGATGTCAAACGAAGCTCAATTTCACCTAAATGGCGAATATGGTAAATAAACAAAATTATCGCTACTGGGCACATAAAAATCCTGCTATTCTTCATCAACGTCCTATACTTAGTCCCAAGGTCAAGGTATGGTGTGCAGTTTTGCTCGAAGGGTTTATGGGGCCGGTTTTTTCAAGATGGTCAGAGAAATTCGGTGACAGTAACTTCTGAGCGTTATGTTACCATTCTCGAGACATTTTTGGCTACCAGAACTCAAGAACTCACAGTATACCTGTCATTGATATAGAAATAATTTGTTTTCAAAAATACGGTACAATCGTACATAGTGCAAGGCTGCATTGGCTGCATATTTCGTCTGACATCCACAGGTTTTCGATGTAATCGGTATTCTTCTAATTCTCATTATCGCACGGCTACTACACGTTTTCGATCGTTCCACTGGTACATGGATACTGAATCTCCGATGTTACTGTACAACTTGCCACGCTAATAGCGTTTCTTCGACCATCGTATTTCTGTCAATATCACATCCAAAAGTTCCCATCTTTTGCGCCACCCAGTAGTAGTTTATCTTTAAGTAATTTATAAAAGGAAAAATATTTAAGAAACTGAGATCTGGATTGTGCAATCTAGTGTTGTAATCTTATTTTTGATCTTATCAAAAATAGGGTTGACCAAGAAGTTGGTAAATCAGTGTTCCAAACAATTCAATCTAAGTTGTGTAATTAACAGAAGATTGAGGTTGTCCAATTATATATCTCGTCAATAGCATGCTTATAACGCAAGTATTTTTCAGATTATTTTTCGAAATTTGACTTTCAACTATAAATTTCTATACAAATTCATACTTTCAACTAATATGATAAGTATAAGTATTTCGATTTTGCAAAGTATTGTTCAACTAAAGTCACAGAGAAGATAAATCTCAGACTAGCTGAAACAGACACAGCTTCTCTGTGCTTGAGTCTATTAGTTTGCTACTTTTCTAGGGGTGGAAAGTCTTTTCATAAATTAATAGGTAAATTAAATCATAGAAAGGACTGAACTCAGATTTTTGCGAATTCCAGCGCATGAATTTCATCTGGTAAATCTTGAGGTTTGTATCAGTAGACTATTTTCGATGTTGAATATCCAATGAATTCTATTCAATGAATTGGCATACCGAATACGTTTACAAGTTTTTTAAACATTCGTATTAAACTGCTTTAATAAGAGTTCCAATATATCCTATGTCTATGATAATTAATAAGTCTTGAAGTGGATGCTTCTACTTTTATAGTATTATTGGTCGTATATCACTACTGCACAATAAAAAAGTAATGAAACTCAATGGAATTGGAAAAAAAATTGAACCAGTTGATGAGGCGCCAAACATCAAAGAGAATTGAAGTGAAAAAATAAAAAAGTAATGCTTTTGTGATGATTTCCTGGAATGGATTAAAATGGAACGAATGAACCTATTGATCCTTTTACAGTGCTTGAAAAAGTACTAAAATTGAATTATACAGTTGGATTTCCGTCTAGATGTAAGTAGGCCTTTGATGTACATCACTATTCCTGATCGCTTCATATTCCTATATTTCAATATCATATTCTGTATTCTATAATTTTATTTTATGTCTTCTTATCAATGCGAAATGTTACTTACGTAGGATTCGTCCATTCATAAGCTGAACTGAAAAGTGAAGATCTACCAGAGGATTTCCAAATTCGGCAGACATGTTCGATTGGACGCCCATTAAGAACATGTTTAGAAAATTTCCCAAAGATCTCCCAAAATCTTTAAATTAAAAAAAACTTCGAACTTGTCACTTCGATGACTTTCTGCCACTTCGATCTTGTACATTGAGATTCAAGGCTAGAAATGGTGTGTTAAAAATTTTTTGAGATTTTGTCCCAAAATTAAAACAGAAATCCGTGAAATGAAAAAGTTTTTATTTTCAAAAAGAAACATGTTACAATCACTTGAGATAATTCCAATACAATAATACAATAATACAATAATACAATAATACAATAATACAATAATACAATAATACAATAATACAATAATACAATAATACAATAATACAATAATACAATAATACAATAATACAATAATACAATAATACAATAATACAATAATACAATAATACAATAATACAATAATACAATAATACAATAATACAATAATACAATAATACAATAATACAATAATACAATAATACAATAATACAATAATACAATAATACAATAATACAATTATACAATTATACAATTATACAATTATACAATTATACAATTATACAATTATACAATTATACAATTATACAATTATACAATTATACAATTATACAATTATACAATTATACAATTATACAATAATATAATAATACAATAATACAATAATACTCCCCACCTAGAAACAAGTCTGTATGTGGGGAGGGTTGTATACAAAATATAAATGAGTTTGCAAAACACCTGAGGAAAAAATATATACACTAGGTAATTCAATACTAATTCGGCTAAAGCCACACAGTAAAGGAATATAAATCATGTAATGTGAATAAAATTTTTAGTTTTAATAAATCATATTTGAGTAGATACAGTAACATTTTTAGAACCTTTCAAAATAATGTTATCCAGCATTATAAGAGTGAAAAGTAATAGGAAGATTTTCTAGATTATGGAAGAAAGGCAGAGGAGAAACAGTAATTTACCCTAAGTATAAGGAGACCTTATTAATTCTTTGCTGGCCTCATTTCCAATGCCAAGCAGCCACATCCCCATCCAACGCCTGAAGATGGCAATGCTGACCCCCTCAGTGTGCAATATATCCCAAGGAAGATTACGATTAAATTTCTACCATTCCATGGTTTTCCATTGTATCAAAGATCTTTCAGCTCTTATTGATCGAACTAATTTGCATTAGTTCAAAAACTTCAAATCTTAACGTCAAGTAACCCTGTTGACGAATATGGCAAAAAAATGAATTATGTAGGTAATTGAAGCGATATTTTTATCAGCTGATAAATTGTCTGGACGAGATGTGAATTGGCCAGAAGGAGAAAGCGAAAGTTGTCTATTATGTTGGAAAAATTGCAAATGACAGTTTTTTAGATATGAACAACCTATTTTAAACAGTTACCACAATATTATTATTATTATACAGGGAATACAAAATCGTGTTCTCTCCTCCTCTCGTTTTGGCGGCGGGATGTAGTAGTCTAGTACCGGTAAATGATGAAATAAAATATAATATGATCACCTGAATTAAAATACCCTCACCTTAATTCTATGACATGAAATAAGCATTAAAATAAATAGGAAAAAACAACTCTTAAAACAAAACTAATGAAAGAACAGGGCTTACAATAACATACACAATGGCCCAACAACATAAAAACAAAAAAAATTACTACATTAAAATAACAAAAATTCATTAAACAAATATATAAATTACAATCTCACTACAGTACACTAATAAACGAATGAACATGGATCAATTTGAAATAGAACACATACAATGCAAAACATACAATAACATACACAATTTTGAAAACTTAATAAGACAATTTAAGAAAAAGAAAAAGACACATTTGAATGCATTATGATAAATATAAGAAGCATGAAGAAATACTGGGACACACTAATAGCAACCATGGGGAGGACAACGAGCAGAATAAAAATACTGATTCTAGTCGAAAGTAATTTAAAAGAAAATGAGATAGAATCATATGAAATTCCAAATTATAATCACATAAGCTACTGCAGAGACGGAAGAGACGGTGGTGGTATACTGGTTTATTATAAGAAGGAATTGAATATCAAAATAACGAACCATGAATTTACTGCGAGCGAGTCACTCCTATTTGAATTATTCATGAATCATAAGAGTTATTCAATTGCAGTATTTTACAGACCGCCATCAAATAGTATTATACAATTCATTGATGAAATAGAGAATTGGTTGCAGACTGTACCAGTAAATAGCAACAAAAACATCATAGTTTTGGGAGATATGAATGTTCTGGAGAGAAATATAAATTTACAATCACAAAATTATCTGAATATACTGTACACAGCAGGTTTGCAAAATGGAATTACAGAGCCAACTTGAGAAGAACTGCATAATGATCACATGACATCATCATGCATAGACCATGTAAACTCTAGAATAAACCCCAATCAGATGGAAACATTTATCATCAGAACAAAAATAGCAAATCATTATATGGTTGGTTTTAAACTAAAAGGGATTAAAGCAGACACAATAGAAACAGATGAAAAGATAGAAATAATCTTGGATAAGTTAGTGGGAAATATGATTAGAAACACAAACTGGAATGATCACCTAACATCAAAAAATTCAACTAATATTTATGAGTCAATCGTTAAAAAATTCAAAAAAAGCTATAATAAAAATCCGCAATAAAAAAGCCAAAAAAACCATCCATGGATCAACGAAAACATAAAAAAAGTATAAAAATGAAAGATATTTTGTGGAACAGACTGAAAAGACAACCAAATAACAACCAACTAAAAAATGATTACAAAAGCCATAGAAATAATCTAACAAAAAAATACGTAGAGTAAAGCGCAAATACTATTAGAATAAAATTAAAAATCACATAGGAGATGCCAAGAAGACATGGAATGCTGTGAATGAAATACTCAATATCAGGAAGAAACCAATCAAATTGATGATAAGAGAAAATTTCAAAATAGAAAAAGAAGAAGAACTAAATGAATTATGCAATAGCTTCAATGAACACTTTGAAACAAAAATAGAAGAAATGAATAGATACATATCAACAAATAAAATGCATGTGCCAACAATAAGAAATGTACAACATAACATGAGAAACGAACCACATACAATAATAAAAAAAGTACAGATGAACAAATTACAAAATATAGTGAAAAACTTGAATACAACAGCATCTCCAGGCACTGATAACAATAAATCAAAACATGTAAAAGAACATTTTGAAACACTTAAAACAATTCTCCTCCACCTTGTGACAACTGCTACAAGAACCAGCGTTTTGTTCAGTTAAAAGTTCCAACTTTGGCCCAAAATCTGCAAGTCTCGACATTACTATGGCAAAGAGGGGTAGAGGTTGGAACAATACACAAGGATTTGGAACAACGGCCCAATTAGTCATGCTGGGGATGCAAACTGGCACCAAGGCCATCAACAAAGTAAGCAACATTCCAGCCACCAGGGGCAGCACCTCCTGGGGCAGTTTGAGAGATGGGACAATAGGTCAGGGGATGGTGATGACCACGAGGAGAGAGGTTTTTTGACATTCTAGAACGAACCACGGAAGATTCAGCATGAGTGAGTAGAGGACACCTACAACCCGCAGCCCAATGGGCTGAAATGCAGACCATCTCCACTTTTCACCATAATGCCAACCACCACCACCAAGTTTGTGTATTTTAATAAAATATAAAATAGTGTCTTCGAAATTTAGTGTATAAAATAGTGTCTTCAAAATAGTGTCGTCAATTATAGTGTCATCAAAAAGGTTAGTGTTTAAGCTGTTATTATGATTGTTTTGTTTTTTTTTGTTGCTGTTTGTCTGCCACCAGATCATTGTAATTATTTATTATTTCATGTTGTTCGTTATTTTCAGTTTGCTTTGATTTGAATAATCAAGGTTTTTACAATATAGTAATAAATAGTAATTAATGTTCAACATAATGGGTCTTAAATATTTAAAATGAGAGTTGTTAAAATAGTCCAATTATAATAAACATAAATATTTACTTATGTATGATCTATTTAATTTCATGTAATAGCATATTTTTGAATCTTCACAATTTAATTACTTAATATAACGGCGGTACTTGAAACAATTCGTTTTCATTCCATCATCCCCGTTATGTCCCCTCCCTCCTAGATTTAGTTGGGAAAGTAATGTGTAGATCACACTGATTGATTGCAGGTTTTCATTGTTTTTTATTAAGTGTGTTAGTTTGTTAAACTTTAGAATGTAGTAGGTAGTAGGTAAAACATAGTTAAACGTTAGTAGGTTAAAAAATAATTAGGTTTATGTTATAAAAATGTAAAGTTAGTACTTCAGTAAACAGAAAAGAAAAAAGGAAACATAGAAATGAAAAATTCCAATAGGCTAGATTGATTTTAATTTGAAAAATAAAAATAAAGTGTGTCAATGGTAGATTGATAGCTTTTGCAGATGATACTGCACTCACATATTCAGATTCTAATTGCAATGTAATATATACTCAAATGAGCACTGATTTAAAAGTCTTGAATTACTGGTTCAATAAAAATTTTATGATTTTGAGTGAAAAAAACGAAATACATGATTTTTAACTTGAGGGGAAATTCATTTTTTGATACAGATTTAGTTTATCACGACTATTCCTGCTCGGTTATTAATGACTGTAACTGCCTAACAATTAACATAGTGATTACTTTCAAATACCTAACTATTGACTATTGACTCATTTAACTATTGACTCATTACTGTCATGGAAAAGTCATGTAGCAAAATTGAAATAGGAGTTTTGTAGAGAAATAAGGAGTTTCTATATGCTACGAGATTTGTGTCTACAAGTGTATTATTGAATGCTTACCATGCACTTATTAACTCACGCATGAGCTATAGTATTGTATTGTGGGGTGGGACCTATGTCACAAAACTGTATCCTATAATCATTTTTCAAGAGTCATTCATTCGTATCATTACTAGATCACTGAGAACTGATCATTCTTGTCCACTGTTTGTTCAGTTCAAGATACTTCCAATCAGAAATCTCTACGTTTTCAAAGTACTAAAGCTATTCTTTCTAATAAGTCTTAGTGCAAATCTCGTTCGAGATATGAGATACAACTTCAGGCGGGTTCTAGTTCAAGTTCCTCAGTCAAATTTAACATTTTTTCAACATTCATATTCTTTTAATGCTCCTAGATTGTTCAATTTAATTTTACGAAAATTGAATACTTCAGTCCGGTTAAATATATTTCTTGAAAGTTTTAAATTCTATCTACTCACATTGGATGACTGTGAACCTTTTTTAAGGATTGTACAGTAGTAGTATTTATGTACAGTAGGTTCTAATTCTTGTTCTCAAGCCTTTTCTTGCCTATCCTTCTGTTTTCATGATTTGAGTAAGGAATTTTTTATTCAATGAGAAAAGTATTTATTCATTTTATATAATTGTTCAGATTCTTTATGAATGAATCCTTCATTCAATAACATTAAAATAAGTATTTTATGATAGCTCAAGATTTAGTATTTGTTTTCCCCATTATGAAAACCGTAACACTAGTTGATTTATATTCAATTTGATACTTAAGTAGAGTTCATTTCATGTGTAGAGTGTGGCGGTCCTACTACTTTATAGTCTTTTATTCTATTTTATTTTCAAGAGAAGTGCACTCCAATAGGGCTTTTGCCTAGGTGTGCCCATCTTTGGTTCGCTTTTTGTAACATGTTATTTGTCTTCTAAATCAAAACAAGTAGTTTTGATATATTTTGTATTTTCAAGTGGATTTTGATATTTAATTTCTTTGTATTGAGATAACCAGTTGGTTACAATGTTTTGTAATAATGTATTATGTTTTGCGAAATAAATTAAATTTTGAATTAAATTGAGCTCTATGCTAGGGGAGCAATGTGAGCACTGAGTGTAATACTTATGATCTCATGTAATTTGAAGAATAAATTGAATTTAAATTATTATTATTATTGAGGCAAGATGGATATGAGTTTTTTAAATTGATTCTAACTTTTAGGGTCCAATCTCCTAGCGATTTTTTTGTCAAGTTTGTTGTGGGAGACTAACGATCAATTTTCAGCCCCACTCTCATAACTCAGTTCATTGGAATTCACTATTTCAATGGGAAATTTAGATTAGTTTATGAAATTAATTTTAAACTTCTTCATATGGCTTTGTCAATATCAGCCTCCTGGTGAACTTGTAGAATTGAATGGGAAAACAGGAGCTTGTGCCATGAGTGCCTTGTGTGGTACTGATGCCTGAAATCTATTTTCCTCGCAAGTGAGAGGAATCATACTGCTATCATACTGGAGCTAATGGAGAGTAAAACTCCAACCAAATCCTCTTGAATAAGTCTCAAAAACTGTCCAACCAGTTCAACTCAATTAACTTTGATTGCGTTGAGCATTCATAAGAGACCCTCATGGAAAACCTTCATCAATTATACTGTAGAAATGTAGCCTGCTTACTAAACAAAATAAAATTCCAACGATATACTAAATAATATATTTATGGTGATTCAGAAAGTGTTAATATTCCATATATATTAGTGTTAAATTCCATTTATCATGCAAGAAATTGACTCATTCAAAATAAAAAATAATATATTTCGACCCTATATTCAAAGTTAATTTTAGATGTATAACAACGGTGATTATGATCGAAATGGGCAGGGCCCTCGAGTGGCGACCGCACAGGACGCCACGGCCAAGGAGGTGCTGCGGCGGCCAAAGCAAAACGGGAATTAAAAAAAAATTTCAATTGGGCTATTAAAATAATTTTTTTACCATTTGAGAAAAATTTTTATTAACAACAACTTGAATCCACAAGTAATTATTTTATCTGCATCAACTTATTTATTCATCATAATGAATACTGGCTTTAGAAAACGATAAAAGTAACACTGAGTGTAAATTCTATGATTAAACTCTAACTTGTATAATTCTAATTTCTAAGATTCTTTAATCGAGTACTAACTTGATAAAATCAGCTAGAATTATTCATGAATTAAGATCGTCAATAGTAATTCAGCTTTATTTTTTGTACGATATCCATAATTTTCTTGCTAGCAGCCATTTTCTAAGACAGAACTCAAGAAACACTGACAACAAATTAGAAAAGAGCAGGCAGGGCATGAAGGCATGTCCACTGTCCAAGTCAAATCTGAAACATTACCCAACAACTGCAGCCATCTACAGGGTCGGTTCTAGGATATTTTTTGGTACATGCAAACCTCAGATTTGGCCCTACGAAAAACCTTTATTCTAAAATTTCTGATAAATTTGAGATTTCATTCTCACTTTGGCGCGCACCGCGAGCCAATGGCGCCAAATAGTTGCTAATTAAGAAAATATCCACCAAATTGAAAATCTTATTCTCATTTTGTCGGGGCGCCACCTGGTGGTGGCGCCAAATTACTTTTTTTCAATTTCTGGAAAATTCAAATTTTGCAAAGCTAGCTAGCTTTAGCTTACGGCGGCGCCACATGCGGTCGCATGGCCCGTTTGTACCACGCGCTGGCCCTGGCCATCTACTAGGCTAGTTGAATTTTGAAACTTTTCGAACTAATGATATCGGCCAATTAGAGTCAGAGAGTGGGAGGAGTTTGGAGGCGTGTCCAATAGGAGTCGAAGCAAATCACCCTATTGCTACTGCCTTCTGCTGGCTGAATTTGGAACTATTTCGAATGTTACTCAATAAAGTTGGGGAGAGCAGTAAAATGGCAGCAATCTTCAATTTGCTAGTTATTAAGTTTCCGATTTTCAATAATTATAAATTTAATATTTTCTGAAAAATTTTCAGTTTATTAATAGTACAGTATTTCCATTCCCAACTTACATGTTAGGCCCATACTAGACGAGAGTGGGAAACGCGTCAAAATTTTTTGCAAACATATATACATGGTGCTATACATGGCGTAAACGCGTGAAGAGAAAATCAAAATGGCTGATGAACCTAACCTAGAACAAGTGATACAAAGCCCAGCTGATCAACGCGCGCTCAACGGAACCCATTGTGTTGAATGGGCTTGTCTACACGAGCGGAATAATCACGCGTTTTCAACGCGTTTCTAACGCCGACCTCGGCGACAGCAACGCGTTGTCGCCCACTGACGCGGTGAAAACGCGCGATTATTTCGCTCGTGTAGACAAGCCCATTCAACACAATGGGTTCTGTCGAGCATGCTTTCCCGACGCGACGAAATCGCCGCGTTTCCAACGCTCGTCTAGAATGGGCCTAACACCATAAATATCCAAGCATTATTTTCCATTGCTCTCCATGATAAAGTACGGTACATACGGTCTCTAAAGAAGACGATGAAATATACGGTCTTTCAGAGGATCATCATCGCCCCTCTCATTAGATCACATGTGGGCATCACCCTCAGAAAAAGTGACAGTTTTACTAAATTTAGATAGCCTCTTGTTATTTTTTCATTAATCCACTTTTTCACATCACGTATCACGTATCTGGATACATTCCAATTCATAAGAATACATAAAAATACAAAACAATACATTGGAAATTTGGAATACATTATAATAAGCAAGTTCCTATAATCCTTTTTACCACACAACATGCAACATTGCGATTGCTAATGAGAAACCTGTTGAAATGCAAGGCAGCTTGAATCATGTTTGGCTCACTGCCAGCTCGTGCCCACGAAATGCTGTATAGTAATAGATACGGACACTTCACCTGTTTCGTGGGCACGAGCCGCCAGTAGTTTGGTTTTGAATATGCTGGATTGCATACGTCTTTTGTAATGGGGAGGCGCCTGCAGAAAGCTCGCACAGGCCGTAAAAAACCCCACAAGGGCACTGGAAATGGAACCCAAAATTTAATGTTTATTTTATTCTTTAGCATCAACAACAGGTATTCGCTAAATGACAATTTTATTGGCGTCTGCTCTATCAAATATAATTTATACTGTATGTTGTATATGTATACTATATTATACTGTTTATTACAATCATATTCTAGCACTAATGCAATAAATTGTTTGAGCCAAGTTGACATTTGTTTGAAATAGAAATGTGATCGATTACATGGTTTAAAAATGATTGCAGAAGAAACAGGAACGTGTTCGAACTAAATGAAAAAGTTCGATTCATCAGATCCAAGTGATTTCAAATGAATTACAAGTTTTTAATGAAATAAAGAAGTTTAGTATACAAAAGTATGAGTTTCTCCATAAAAAAAAAAACAGCCAGTACAAAGATGAGTGGATTATAATAGAATTTAATTAATATTAAACTTTAAAAGACCCACTTCCTAATAGAAAAGCGTGCAACAAAACCAACTGCGAATCTATTTTAGTGACAATACATTGAGTATGCTAGACAATGAAGAATCAGACACGTGGTCGTCTAAATCGAAATAATATACATGGAGCTAGTAATTAGAGATTAATTTCCGATATCATGGTGACCTTGCTAAGCTCGTGTCAGCTAATCTTCATACCAAACTTTGATTGGAGCTTACCTATTATGATGGATTCTGAACCACAGCCACATATTGGCATCATCACTTCCCTCATCGAAGTGACGAAATCAGTTTACCTCGCAAACTGAAAGAAAAGGCCAACTCCATGATTATGCACCAACTATTGCAAGATATAGACAAGTTCTGGGATAGCCAATGATGAAACTCGGCTACTCCATATGCTCCATCCTCAAAGCTCAACGGAGTTGGAGCATTTCAACTGATAATTAGGTTCTCTTTGTGATAATTGAATCGAACTATTCCAATTAACCTTGAACTCTAACCAACTTTCCATAACTCAGGAGGAAGCAAACGTTTTAGCTCAATGCGAAAGTGCTATCAATTGAGCACAAAAATCTATTTGGGAGAGTTTTGCAACGTTAACATATCAAATAAACCAGATTCAACGTTAGGTAAACCTATCACATTTTTTTGTACCCTAGCCCCAGTGTCCCTAGTATTTTAATCTTACATCGAGTGTCCGAATTAAAAACCTTGGTGCTATTTCATTACTTTTCGAAAAAAAATTCTTTTACAGAAATTACAGTAGACTGGAAATGGAACTTATATTTTGACCGCCATCGTGAATTTCAGATAATGCTCAACTTTCACAGTTCGGCATCACTCGGATTCGGAATCTACACAATCATCAAAATCTATCATAATCAATCAAATAATGAACGACATACCACAAAAAAGGTTACCCCATTGGCACCTAGACTATTCCTCTTTTCGAGTGATGTGAATGATGAATTATCATCCATTTTCATATTTGTAATACAGCACCATCTGAAATGCTTAATTTCATTTAAAAAAATCCGAAAAAAATATTATTATGCTGTTTTCCTGTTGTTTTCCTCGGCAGTCATTGAGAAGTCTTTCCTCGTCTCGTCAGCTTATTTTCTTCAGAGCTCTATTGTCGACTAGTCTGCTTATTTCTGCCACTCTCCTCTCTCCCCATCGTTCTGTTTTTTCAAGTTCCTCTCGTGACTCAACCTTTCTTCTCTTTTCTCCCATGATTCTTTATTTATTTTCTTCTGTCCTGTTTCCCCTCTGCGCAATAGCATTCTTCACCGCTTAAATCTTCCATAATTCTATAGGTGTGGTAGTGAATTGCGCGGTTTTGAAAACTGAAATAATAAAAAAGATGTGTATTAATTTCGATGGAATTTAATAAAACTTACACATTCACCATTTAAAGATATCATCAAAAAAAGGGTGTTTGAGTTTTATTTATTTTTCAATTATTTTAAACAGCCCTGTTTTAAAGTTCTTTATTCATCTCTCTGATAGATATCATATGAAAGCCATGTAATTTCAACGTTAGTATTGTGTGGACTGTGGACAGTTGCAAAGTATCATACCTGCGTATATATCAATAGTGCTGGGAATAAAGCTATTGGATGGAGAAATTACAGGGAAATCCAGGGCTAAAAGCCGTTCTGTCCGCCTGCAACGCGATTTTCATGTTAACAATGGAATTTTCCTTGTTCACAGAAAGGGAGAGAGAAAGTGAGATTGTGTGTGAGAGAAATAGGGTGAGAGAAAGTAATAGAAAGAGAGTTCGGATAACGCTAGTCTATATAAAGCATCAATTGGGTTTGCATCCCATTGTTAGTATTGCGAGAAAGTATTAATGCTATTTCATGGTCATTGAGAATTCATTGATACCCCTTATGAAAAATACATTTCATCTCAGCTCAGGTTCTGCCCACTTTACAACTGACAAAATCAAAACTTCAGAGAAAATTCTCTACGTTCCAGACATAGTTGAGTGGTTTATTTCCGAATTCAGTTGTGAATGGAATTCACCCTACGCAACATCATTCTGAGACACTTAAATGTATGATTATTATCGATACATTCAAGTGATGTATATATCAAGGATAAACTCGATTTCTTTGTTGAGTTTGATATCCCGTAGTTCCCTTCTTCTTGTTCAGAGTTTTGCAAAGAGTTTATCAATGAATTCAACTTATATCCTACCTCAATATGATATAAGCCTAATTTTCCAACGAATGTACTAACAATTTCTCTTTAAAACATTCCTACGAACTCTACACATGATTTCTTTCTATCTTTATTATCCATCATTTCTTACAAATTCCACCTTGATATGGTACGCTATGTTCATGGTTACTTTTCAAGCATCAAGGAAAATAACGATATGCTCAATTTTTCACGATGTTTCCTATGAATATTTTTGGAGAAAAATAGTATCTGATGTATTTTCTCAAGCCATTTCCGAAAATTTCTACCTTAAACTAGTTTTCCGTACCTTGTGAAAATCGTCTCTCACAAGCGTAGACTACTTAATTTTGGATGAATTCCATTCAACGTTCCTTGCTTTTCATTTTTTTCAAA
Source organism: Sogatella furcifera (assembly GCA_017141385.1). Taxonomy (NCBI): domain Eukaryota; kingdom Metazoa; phylum Arthropoda; class Insecta; order Hemiptera; family Delphacidae; genus Sogatella; species Sogatella furcifera. The sequence goes on along the minus strand of CM029560.1, from coordinate 15,952,950 downwards.
AATGTGTCTATTGCATTGAAATTTCATTCAACATTCCTCGCAAATGATTTTAACTTCTAAACTTTTCCAAAACTGTGTCAATTGCATTGAAATGAACGGGATAGGTTCTCCAGTACTATTGGGCACTGAAATGACATAGAGACGATTTCCTCTGTGGTGGTTTCTGTGTTGAGATTAGGTCTCTGACGGACTGAACTAACTAATTGCCAGATTAGACAATGCTGCTTCACACATGACAATTACTGTTCCAGTAGCATCTCCCTAACTAGGACTATAAATAATTGAAATACATTTCACTCTGAAATCAATTGGCAGGATTTGGTTTGTGGGAAAGCTACTTATTCAATCTTGATTAAACATTGACCATTCCTGTACTCGCGTCTCTTATCCAGAAGTGAGTGCTCTCTTAGAGGACTTTCTGACTACACTGAGTGGGTCTTCAATCGATGAAATTGGAAAAAATATATTATGTCTACTATACCATTTCGCAAAGTATTGAAGTGACATAGTGAATTGACTAACAACATTGAAATCGATGTTTTTCCCATTGATGTTTACTGTTTGATGTTTTTCACTTGTCGATGGTTTTACCAAGTCATGAGTATCTTTTTCATCTTCTTTTTAATTATAAATTCACAGAATAGTCATTAATTTTATCAAAATAAATAAAAATTTACTAACCAACACTGATTAAACTGAGAGCGGTAAAGGTAGGTATGACGACAAATGTTGACAAATGACAAAACATCTATATCTATAAAAGCGAAATGGCACTGACTGACTGACTGATTCATTCATTCATTCATCACCAGAACTTAAAATCCACTGAACCGAATGCGTTCAAATGTGGCAGCCATGTTCAGTTGGACGTTTAGAAGCGCGCTAAAAACGGATTTTAGGAACTTTTCAAGGGTACGCCAAATATTTAAGTTTTTCTATAGTTTTCGGCGTTTTCTCCATTTTTTCGAGAACCAATCGGTAGAAAATGTTGATATTTGGTTAGTAGGTTCAGATAAGGTCTAGAAATGTTGTGCTGAGATATTTTTGAATTCCGTTCAAGATTACGCCAGTAATCAGATTTTTCGAAATTGTAGATGTATTGCGGGTTGCATATCTTCCACCTTGATGTGACCAATCCTTACTGTGATTTCAATGGTTCAGCGAAAGTATAGATAAACTAATTTGGAAAAAAATGAATCAAGTTTCAAACTATGTCCGATACCGTTCCCAAGGTTACGCTCAATATTGGCGTTTTACTATTTTTCGGAATTTTCAGAGTTTTTCTTGGATTTTTCGAGAATAAATTGGTAGAAAATGTTGAAATTTTGTGAGCAGGTCCAGATTAGGTCTAGAAATGCTGTGTTCCCTTTCTGATCGGAATTTGCAGGCGAGCGAAGCGAGCCTGTTTGTCTCACTGACACTGCTGATACTGTCGGGGGTGTATGGGGCGGAGCCCCCTGGCTAGGCGGAGAAGGCGAGCAAAGCGAGCCTGCCGGCTAGTAATTATATATTATATAGCCTATAGATTTGGTTGAAGTAAGAATATTTGGCTGAAGTAAGAATATTTGGTTGAAGTAAGAATATTTGCTTGAAGTAAGAATATTTGGTTGCAAAAGGATCCGTTTCAACATTAAAATCTATGTTTTCCCCATCGATGTTGAATGTTTTTCTCTTATCGATGTTGAGGTGAAAAAACATCGATGTTTTGTTTTTCGATACCCATCCCTGGTTTCACCCGAAAATCTCGCATCTTTGTGTTTCAACGATTATATTTGGATAGACAATTAGCAGTTACAATTAGTTGAAAAACAGTAGGTAGACATGACTTCAGCATACTCAAAAATCACTGGCGGCTCGTGCCCACGAAACAGGTGAAGTACTGTTCAGTAAAATATACGGGCACTTCTCCTATTTCGTGAGTACGAGCCGCCAGTGTCAAAAATAAGTTTCAAAATCATGTAAGATTGGACAAAGAGTCGAATAATAATAATAAATTTACGAGTTTGTTTTATCATAGTTGACCATACATTAGTGATATTCATATCCCTTTTTTTCGACTGGTAAATTAGCACTGACCTTATAAAAACTTCTCCATGTCAGTGTTTACTTAGAAAGTTTTAGAAAAGTAAGTACAAGCATTAATCCTTAAGACCTTATTGTATTGCATTGTATTATAGGTGTATATTATAATTATTTTGAATGCAACATTATAGCATAAATTATTGTGGTAATGTTATGAACATCCTCATAATGATAAGGCTTGTATACTGTATAGGGAAAGCTTGAATTAAGATGCTTCTTATGACAAGCAAATTCCCCAATAATACTGTACCAGTCTCCCAGTTTTCTGAACTTGAAACAAAATTTTTAACTCGCACACTAGTCCAGTCAAATTAAGCAAAAAAAGTAAAAGTCGGAGGACCCAGCTGAAAATTTGCAGATATTATCAGAAAAAGACGCTGAATAACATACTAAAAGTCCCCAAGAGTCCTCAGTGAGCTTCGGCCGCCATCTTGAAAAAACGGTAAAATTTACTTACTAATAAAATAATAATATTCGTGTAACCTGGCTGGCTCAGGTCTGGTGTCAAAGTTTTCAGGTCGCTCCTGATCAATTTCAGGGCCTCTGACATGACTTAACGACTGTTTTTAGGCAGCCGGGACCGACGGCTTAACGTGTCCATCCGAAACACGGGGAAGTGGCTTGAGAAAAATTTCTGGTCTGACCTGGGTTTGAACCCGGGACCTTTGGGTTGCGACGCCAGCACTCAACCCACTCGATTTAGTATTACGTATTCCTAGTATTTACGTACTAGGAATTGGTTTTTCGTGAATTGTGGCCGAACCAATAATGTGGTCGGACAAGAAAATTTTATAGGACCTTTTTTGTAGACGATAAAATTTGGAAAAGAATAAGACCAATTGCATCTCTGTTTCATCAACCATTTTTTAGACACAATTTTTTAAAAATTTAGCAATTTTTCCATAGGATCAAGAATTTGAAATTTCTCTCACTTAAGAAGATTGTAACTATAAATTGAGCACCCGTACATTCGTATTTCAAAATCCCTCTCGGCGAAATTCATTTCTCTTTCATTTGAAACCAATGTCACACTTCTATGTTCAATATTTTTTGTGCTACAGCGATTTTAGAAAATCCTTACACCCCCAAAAACCCCAAAAATTGCATATTTTAACACAAAAATCTTACTAAAAAAGTTTGGATTTGCTTATACTTCTTGAATACTGTTCCTGAGACCCTAGGCTGTCATTTGCAATGTTCATCCGACCAAAAGTATCGTAGGATTCTTGGGGGTGGGTCAAAAGCATCCCCTATATTTTAAATTATATATATTTATTCATAACCTTTGAATGGTACGTCGGATTCCATCGTGTGATAGCTCATCGTTTTCAGATAATTGTGGCGGTATAAAATCAAATATTGTATGTCAAATTCGATGCAGAATTTCAAATTTCAGCTTATAATGATACTGTGTGTAATAATACCTCCTCGTTGAGAACACACCATTTTTACATTTAAGTGACTCCCAATCGGGAACCTGTATGCCCAAAAATCTGCAACTTATGATCAAATGTAGAGAAAATTTTCCTCTCTCAGATGGTTGGTATTGGAATTCCGGGACTTCTTACTTGAGATTATAAATAGCCAGTTTTTATCATTGATTTTCAGACAAATTCGCACCTTTTTCCAATATTATCGAAATTGCGATGCGAATAAGCCTCGAGCAAGCAAATTTCATTATAAAATTCAATAGAGGATGAATTTCTCTACATTTCAAGACAAAAAAAAACTCTACATTCATTTGTAATCAAGTTGTGATTTAATTCTCGCCTGCATAACCTCTGTCAGTGTAAGCTGAGACAAACAGGCTCGCTTCGGTCGCCTGCAAATTCCGTTCAGAAGGGATTCAAAACTTATTGAACACAGCATTTCTAGACCTAATCTGGGCCTGTTCAACAAATTTCGACATTTTCTACCAATTTATTCTCGAAAAATCCAAGAAAAACTCTGAAAATTCCGAAAAATAGTAAAACGCTAATATTGAGCGTAACCTTGGGAACTATATCGGACATAGTTTGAAACTTGATTCAATATCTTCCAAATTAGTTTATCTATAATCTCGCTGAACAATTGAATTTACAGTAAGGATTGGTCGTATAAAGGCGGAAGATATGCAACCCGCAATGCATCTACAATTTCGAAAAACCTGATTACTGGCGTAATCTTGAACGGAATTCAAAAATATCTCAGCACAACATTTCTAGACCTTATCTGAACCTACCTACCAAATATCAACATTTTCTACCGATTGGTTCTCGTAAAAAATTGAGGAAACGCCGAAAAACTATAGAAAAACTAAAATATTTGGCGTATCCTTGAAAATTTTTTAAAATCCGTTTTTGACGCGCGTCTAAACGTCCAACTGAACATGCCTGCCAAATTTGAACGCATTCGGTTCAGTGGATTTTTAGTTCTGGTGATGAATGAATCAGTCAGTCAGTCAGTCAGTGCCATTTCGCTTTTATAGATATAGATAGACAATTAGCAGTCACAATTAGTTGAAAAACAGTAGGTAGACATGACTTCAGCATACTCAAAAATCACTGGCGGCTCGTGCCCACGAAACAGGTGAAGTACTGTTCAGTAAAATATACGGGCACTTCTCCTATTTCGTGAGTACGAGCCGCCAGTGTCAAAAATAAGTTTTAAAATCATATAAGATTGGACAAAGAGTCGAATAAAAATATCAAACAGAGTCGAATGACGAGATCTAACAATTAGGGAATAGCATAGGATTGATCTGAGAATGACTATTATATCTCATATATGCACATTAGCTTTAACAAAGAGTTGAAAGCTCAATATTGAACTGATAGTCAAATTATCGAAAATAATCAAGGAAAGTTGAATGCACGAGAAAGAAGTTAAATTTCGGAGTGTAGTGTCGGATGATTGGAATAAAATTTTGAAGGTTATAAACAAAGTGCAATTGCAAACATTTTAAACCTTCAACTCGAGAAGTACTAGGGACCGTATTGGTATCTGCTCTGCTGCCATCAAATGAACACAGACAAGCTGACAAATCGATTTAAAATTTGGAAAAACGATCACAGTAGTGAATACAGTTGTTCATTCAAGAACGTGGGTAATAAATTGGAAACATCATTCAAACAAAGTTGAATCTGTGCGTGGGTTTATTCCAGAGGAAATTATAGATTTATTCAAGTGGAAAGTTTGTTAAGGTTGCCTGATTTTTTCCATTATTCGCGTATGGCTTATTAGTGAATAGTTCAGAAGAAGTTTCACAGTTCCCCATGATAACCATAACTTCCCATAACCACAATTTCCCATAATGGGGATTTGGGATAGTTCTTGATTTTAAACACACTTATTATTAAAAGTTTGGAAAATTTCTTCTAATTTAATAGGACTAATGATTTTTTTTTAAATTTCCATGGAAAATAGACAAAGAAGTAGAGTACAGGAGAAGCAAAGTAGAGTATGTAGACCTCTGCTAATTTCTCAAGAAACATTTCAGTTTGATAAGGAGCTGTGTAGAACTAATTCGTTTTGTTAAAACTTTTATAATGATTGCTCAATTTTCGTCTTCATTGTTATCATGAGAAACAATATTAAACTGTGCTGACTCTACCAGATTTTTCAGCATGATGAGAAGATGTGTTGAAAATCATAGTAGGTCTATGAGAATCAACCTTTCCCTTTCTCTGTGGTAGAAATTTGCAGAAGTCGTAACGTAACTTCTGCTGTGAATTTCGTAGTTTTCACTACGGTTTTCCAAGGCTCAAAGTTGCAGGTGGGGTTGGAATCGCCGTGATAATGGAACAGCATCAGATAGCAGTGAGCCTGAACTGCTGCGGTCATCCATCTAAGCGTTGACCCAATCGAGCGTGACTTAACAACGAATGTGGGGTAGCCAATCGCCTCCCATCTGGGCCGGATTAGTTAATGGTATTAATGCTCACTTCGCTCTTGTTTAGGATTGGATGAAAATCGCCCTGTAAATGAAGTTTACATTAGAGTTCACCTCTTTGATTGCTTCTCTTTGATGAAAATTATCATTGAAATTGAGCCGGGCTCTCTAAGCGTACTTCATACACTCTCATCCAACAACACAGATCAATGCTGCTTATTTCAAACACAGCTTAATAGTGTAGATATATTATTGTATGATTATATAGGATCTGACAGGGCTTTATAGCGATCATAATTATGTTCGTACGTCCGTTTATTTGAAGTTATTACAACGCCAGATATCCAAAGATATAAGAGTATGAATTTTACCGACTATGAACATTAAGGATTGAATTAACGAAAAAATTGAAATAATGAAATAGGTATTCTACTGTTGGATACAAATAGGTAGCCTACTGGGTATTGACCATTCTGAGCTTTGTGATCGTGAAGGTAAGTCACGAACACTATGTAATTCTCTTGGATGGGTGACCAGTATTTGACGAAGTACACATTGGTGAGGTGGAACCTACCCGTAAGGGTTTCTCCACCATCAAAAGCCATACGAATATTTTTTCCAACCTTCAAACATACTATGCTGCATTTTGGGTCCTTGGTTATTTATCCTAATCAACTGATGAATAAGTGAATGACTTCTTGATGAAAAATGAGTGCAATAATAGTAAAACAGCCACCAGAAGCACATAAAATGATCATGATGGAAGAAACCAATAAAATTTATACTGGCGCAGCACACTATTGAAAACTCATCTTTGTAAATGCGTTGAAGGTCTTGCCTGATACCGAATTCTCATGATAGCTGATCGTTTTAGTACGATCCCCTATTTCAACTAACGTCAAATTATATTAGTTTAATGAATATCAAGCCGTTTCCAAACGTTTTACGCACATGTATGTTGAACATCGTTTAGTCTTTTTAATATTTGTTCAACTTTATTGAATTGGTCTCGACAAATTCTGTCGTTTCAAAGACGGTTGAATTAAAATTATGAAACTCGGTAAAATACAGTGAAATTCAATCGTCTTTCACCGTGTTCTCATTGTTACTGTTTCCTAATAACGTTCAAGATCAGCAAACTAATTGTCTTCATCCGAAAACGGACCTAAAAGTTATTCATTCAAGTATTTTTCTCTTGAAATGTTACAGAATGCGAATGCGATACATATTTATTTACTTGCGAACATAATAAAAGAATACGCAATCCGATGTAGCGTTAAGCATTCTCGGTACAAAATAGCTTTAACTCTTTTATTGATACGATATGCTTTGCTTTGGAACTGATATTGAAATATCATGGATGAAAATATTGATAGCACAATTGTTACATATGCAAATCGCTTTACTATAGAAATATTTGAATATTTCCCTCTCACATATCAACTTTTTTTGAAAATGAATGCCTAGAATGATAGAGCAGTGATGTCATAGACTTTATAACTGTGCATCAGAGTGGATAAGAGCGCCGATATGAGATTCCTGTAGGAGATGAGGCAGTGGTTTATTGTCTGGCTTCATACATCACCATAACTCAATACACGTGGATAAATATTCCAGGTATCTGTTGAGATGCATGTGAATTGACACTGTGAACTCTAATCATGGTGCAACCAAGTGGAATTGACAATTTCATGTATGCAATAATACAAGGTACTACAGGTCATCGGCTTTTGAATAATATAAGATTTTAGAGCGAAATCCGTGCTTCACACTTGGAACTCCTTCCCCCTGGTCGGTTGGGGATTTCCTGGCACTTAATAAGCAGATAATCTCTTAATATTTTGAACTGGAAGTAGGCTTTGCTCGGTATTATGACTTCATGTAACCATTTTTAATATAATTTTTCTAGCTCAGAAACCCGCATCGATTTTAAGCTAATTTCTTGTACCTTTACGTCAAGATCCGATCTTACCGATCTTACGTCTCCAGTCCATGACTGAAAATCGGCATTTTTTTAATTCTCGAGGGTTCTTCAAAACTGTAAGAAGTTTTAAAAACTAGTACTATAGAAAACAATAAAAACTATCTTATTATGAAATAAGATAAAATTGTCACTATAGATTCTATAATTTCTAACAAATTTTAGATAAGAGCATCTGTTACTATGCGGTATTTGGTGAGAACAGTCAGAAATTCAATTTTCTGAAGAGCATACTTAGAATATTAGATTAGAATGAGATTTAGAGGGGAATTTTTTTGTTAAAATGTTAAGAATGAGATTACAACGGGATTCAGTGAGAGAAGTGAAGGTTTTTTTGAACCAGGAATTTAATTGAGAAATGAGCGTTTAGCGATAATAAGCTATTACCCGGCAGAATCGCTTTGCTCGCCTCATCCGCCTAGCCGTAGGGCTAGGACCCCCTGAACCCCCGGAAGTGTAGCAGTGTCAATAAACTCAACAGACTCGCATCGCTCGCCTGAAAATTCCATTCAAAACATTGCTTTCTTAATCAAATCATTCAACAAGGTCTTTTGGGCTGATTTTTGGATGATTTGAGTATTCTATAATTAAGTCTTCTATTACCTCAGCTGGGTACCTCTATCAACAATATTTCCTGTCAATTAGTTTTCAAAAAAAGCTAAAAAGAATCAGAAAAACTTAAATATTGGGCATATCCTTGGGAAACTTCGAAAATCTGTTCTTAATGCGCAGTGCGCTTAATGTTTAAAGGTTCAACCGAACATGCCATCAATTAGTATTATTCCGCATTTATTTAAATTATAGGTAAATTGGCTATGGTGCAAGGTATGCCACCCGCGATGCATCTAGAACTGGCATAATCTTGGATAGATTTCAAACATATTTCAACACAACATTTCTAGACCTAATGTGAACCTTTTTACCACATTTCAACATTAAAAAACTCGGAAAACTATAGTGAGACACATATATTGGGCCTATCCTCATGAAGTTTCAGAGGTCTAACTGAACATGCCAGCCAAATTTGAACGCATTCGGTTTGGTAGGTTTATAGTTCTGCTGATGAGTGAATGAATGAATGAGTGTCATTTCGCTTTTATATAAATTGTACATAGATTATTATATTTAATTGAGTTATTTTTCGTGAATGAGTGTAATTATCGCTTGTCTAATAGTGTTGAGAGGTGTCATGCCTTGTGATGAGGTGTTGAAAACATTGGAGGCTTGAAGAATTCATATACCAGGCTATTTTGATCTTTCCCCAACGTGTTCCAGCATAAGGAATAATTGTTTCCCAGAAAGGCATCCTATGCTTGTTACATGTTGGTAAACAGAAATGCTCCAGCTAGCAAGAACAGACCACTATGGTCAATGAATGCATTGTCGTAATTGAATGAATTGCTCCGATTTGAACTGAGACAGAATTCGAAATACCTTTACCTAGAACCAGGAACAACATGTGGATATGCGGGAATACTAGTAAACAACATATACATACTACGACTGATACATCCAATATGATCTATCTGAGAATGGAAATTCATAGACTATGCAGCGTTTCAAGTATGCAATGATTGATGTTGTCCAACAGTTCCCCAAAATCTATGAAAAACCTATAACCAAGATTATATTTTGAAACTAAATAGTTCATATCAACTTTGAGTGATCCTTTTATGTACGCCTACTCGTATTATTAAAGAAGACTTTGCGAGATTTCAGGATTCAAGAAGATTTATTGCAAGTATAGCATGAGTAGTTCCACTCAGATTCAGCATGTATGATTACCACTGAAAAAATTGCGTTTGCTTCTAAATAATTCACAAATTAACATAGGGAATTATTTCATTTGAGTTCCATTGTGATTTTCAAGAGAAATGCGGATGATGCCCTCATAAGCATTTCAGCTTGTGCGTGGGTAATGGGTAATGAGTGCGAAGGCGATTAATGAGGTGAAAAACAGCCATGCCTACTGGGTCTCGAACCCTGACCAGCAACAGTGCTAGCGGACTGAAGGTTGTGACGCCCCAGCCCATTGCGCCAACCGGGCCGGCCGGTGAATGAGCTGCCTTAAGTGAATTCTCTCCAAACAGTGAAATTTATAAAGTCCTGTTGCTTTTCAACAAAGCTAATCAGCAATAATTCTTATGAAAATTTCTGGAAGAATATGACTACTTTTTCAAGATCTGTCAAGTTGAGAGTTGAGCTTAAGTGTTGAACATGTTTTATCCTGGAAAATTTAGAATTCACTCACAAATTCTCAAATGTTCGATAATAATTATCCTTGTTACTAAAATTGCTCATCAGTCATCATATAATAAATGAAAAGACAAGATGTTGTCAAACCACTGGTTTATCAGAAAATCGAGATACCGGTTTCGGTTGTTACACCATTATCAATCTCTGGTAAACTAAAACTTAACGGACAGAGCAGCAGTATTTATACTAACGGTGAAGTACCGCTATTAGTCGACGCTTGAGTCAATGACCGTGAGTGAACGTCTGCCATTGGCCTAGACAAGCTCCTCCCCGATTAGCGGTTCATTCAAACATTACAAAATGGCGTTTCAAACAGAAAATACAATTTAAGATCGATGAATAGCTACAGTAACCTACAAAATATGAGTAAAAATATACGGAAAGATGAGGAAAACAACGGAATGAACTTATACAGTAATATCTGACTAACAAATTATGATGAAATTAGATTTGTGGTATTGTATGATTGAAATGGATCTGGTCGCTCAAGCTTAACTGTGAATGATCTTTAGTTGCCCTGGTTATTTCTAAAGCTTCCAGAATGTTGAGAGTTCTGCCTTTATTATTAAAATGCAGAAACTCAACATTCTCCTCGGGCTTGAACATGTGATTATTTGTAATTATTGTTCAGCAAAGTTTGAATCTCCATTACACTTATTCCAATCTTTGATATGTTCTTTCACCCTAATTCTTAGGGTTCTCTAGACCATCGGGATCTCGACCAATAGCGGTGCTTCACCGTTAGTATAAATACTGCTGCTCTGTCCGTTAAGTTTTAGTTTACCAGAGATTGATAATGGTGTAACAACCGAAACCGGTATCTCGATTTTCTAATAAACCAGTGGTTTGACAACATCTTGTCTTTTCATTTATTATGGATAACTACCACAATATTAATTTCACAACCACTCACAGAGTCATCATATAGTTTCCACCATTTGGTCGATGAGTCTTGTTTTTTATTTGCTGTTGTTGATACTTTTAAAACTTTTTAGGGGTAATTTTATCTGAGTTATCCATTGATTGCACACGCACAACTACACTCCCATATTCCTATTGCCCACAAAAACGGATAAATAGAGTTGAAATATATACCGAATGTTAGAGGAGAAAGTTACCAGCTTGAGATATTTGAGAGAAATGTTTTCCTCGTTGAACTTTTTTTCGTGATATAATTTGCGATTAGAGAATGAATTCTGCATTTCTTGTAAGAATGGTAGATAAATGGATTGAATTTTCAGCCTACTATCAAGTTCTATTCATGATTATTACTTTAGTCTATCCAAGCAAAGAAGACCCTCTGGCAAGATGGGAGAATGGCTCAAGCTCGGTCAATATTGGTTCAAAAATTATCAATTTGATCTCAAATTTTAGGAAAAAATTTGGTCAAATATTGACCAAGCTGGAGTCATTTTCTCATCTTGCCAGAGGGTCTTCTTTGCTTGGATAGAATATATCTACCCATGGGTTTGACTCAGATTGAAATTTGTTCAACGTCCTAACCTTCAACCGGATTTTAATTAATTCTTTTAGCAGTTATTATGCTGATAGCCATATTAAGCATAATATTATAATGAGACGAATATGAGAGTGAATAATCACAGTGATTTTGCATTACACGCCACGCAACAATGAAAAAAACGATAACAATCAGCTTGTGGTATTTTGGCCCAAGGTAGGTATTACACGATAATATTTTCTATTCCATATGAGGTCTTATTTTGAAAAGAGATGGCATCCTTTCCATATAACCATTTTTTCACTACGCTTTGTAGAATACTACTGTTAAAAAAATCGAACAACAGGTATTTTGGTACCTACAATAACAATTTTGAACCATCAAAAATCCACTTAATCTACTCCATTATCTATTGAACTCACTACATTACTTTTTAACTTTGTTATGTGTTGATTCTCTGTATTAAAAAATACGAAAACCGTCAAAGTTGTCGTATTTCGACGATTCTTTTTTGTTGATGAACGAATCAATCGAGTTGTAGCGAATGCTGGAGAAGTTTGTCGTGAAGAAGCGTTCAATTAATATCGAATGAAAAGAATTGGAAAAATTGCAGTTAGTTTGATTGTGAGCGGTGGGATGGGGCGAGATTTTGATTAGTTCATCGGTTGACGCGCAGGTCTCAAATTGTGCGCAGAATGCCAAATTCGAAGTTCACGGTGCGGGGTAGTGTGCTTTACGGCTAGGTTGGCAGCCCTAGAACCCCCACTTCTCACAGAGTTCATAGTGGCATTTTCGAGCGTACCTAGAACACTGTCAGTCTCCGCTGTGAGTCCGTCAGGAGCATCAGGACCTTCATCAGCTGAGCACCAGACAGGATTGGCCACATTTTTCTGGACTTCCATCTCCCAGAGGCGGATCCCCCCTCCCCCGACTCCACTGGGTGCCCCACTCGTTCCTGCCCCCTGGGCATGGGCCCCCTCCACCATCATTCTGAATAGAAAGGTAGGATAAATACACACACCAAAAACACTGGAAATTAACCTCAACCATTCTTAACACGTACTTGACTTGAACAAATTTCACATTTCATTTGTTAATCTTGACTTAGAAATTTTTTTACCAACTTTCATCATCAACACGTAACCTTACAACAACAATCTATTTTAATCAAATAAAAAATTCAAAGAATCTGACTCCCAAACTTTGAATGAATTAGTTTAATATTACAAAAAATTAAAACTAAATGAAATGTAGAGTTTCTAATGCTTGTTTCAATTATTTTTAATATCCTCCAAATTTCTCTATTGATTGTCTTCCTACTACACGGTGAATACTTTCCCATACACTTCTCACAGTATAAATTACAGTATAATACAGTATTAATTGTATTAGCTGATTTAATGTGATGAAAATAAAAGGAACTTTGAAATTGTTGTCTTTGAAAAGTCTTCTGTTGTTGGAAATTAGTTAGACTGTAAGGATGTGTTGATGGTTTTATTTTTTAACTCTTGCGCTTTTTGAGGTTATTTTCTGTGTTTGAACATTTCGAATGATTTTGTTTCAACTGAAACTATTGTTAAAAGTTGGAGATATCTATTTTTACCAACTTAATTACCCGTAGAATGTATTATGTGGTTCTAGATTTGAAAATATTTATGCATCCGTCAACTAGAAGCGTTGTAGAAGTTAGATTATTGAAATCTAATCAAGGATAAGCGTGGATTCCTCACACTGAATGAAGATAATAGTCTATTAGTAATGAATGTCCAATTTCAGTATTATTTACATTGTACATTGGAATTGCGACATTCTTTGAGCCACATTGAGTTCTATCATTAAAATGTCTTTAAATTTATGAAGATACATAATAATAGGAAATCCAGTATGCTTCTTTGTTTATATCTTATTAAAACTTATGACTAAGATTTACCACATAATTTATTACATTCTCATCTTATTTGTTTGATTATTTCACTCCTTCTGAATAAAAAAAAACTTAATACCGTACTTGAGTATTTTGATTGATATATAGCTAATTATCTGTCTTCAATAATTCTCCAAATAATTCACTTATGACGTATTTGATTGCAAATACTTGCGGTCTTGAAAGAATAACTAGAAGTGGTGATACGCCGGTATTGAGTCCTGTTTAGGAATTGCATCAGGGCTTGAGGGGGCTCAATAAATCTGAGTAAATCAGATATTTTTCTGGGTATCTATATGTGGCCTCTGGAATCTCTAGCTAAAGAACCAATATTAGAGATCTTCAAATGATCTTACGCAAACAATTTTTTGAAAATTCTCGCAAACTTAACAAGTTATGAATGAATAGAGATTGTTATGTATTCTATTCATTCAGTTGAGTTTGAATCCTGCTTATTATAGTGATCATGAATCACATTTAGCAAAGTTAGCATTGAACTGTAATCCTTTTGCTGTGATAATGTAAATAGAATTGATTCAAAAATTGTATTGGGTAAAGGACAATGGTTGAATGATATAAAAGTTGAATAAAATAAGTAAGCAACATTTGATCTAATAAAAAAAATCAAAGAAATTTGATCCGATTAGCTGGAATGATTTTCGTAACTAAGAGAATAATGGAGAGTTCAGAAACTCTCAGAAGAGAGACACTCAGAAGAAGCTAATTGTGATTACTTGAAATTATATTACTTCCTCTCTCATATTCGGCTTGATATTACTATCGTAAACTACCGAATACTAATCGTATTACTACAGAGAAAAGACTTGAGCTATACTTATTGCATGAATAATTTACAGTTTATAGCGTATTTCAATTGAGATTCTAGAGCGAATTCTCGCGCTTTACAACTTGCAATAAATTTCAAGTTGTGTCCAAAGATCTTCTGGAATCCTCTTTGGGTGATCTGCGCTAACCTGTTAGTTGATTTACTCATCTTTAGCTGTATCTTAGGGGAAAGCTTTATTACTTATTCTGTTACTTATGAGAGAAGTAATGGTTGTAAATGTTGTGTGGTTAGTGTGTATGTTCGTAATCAGACAACTTCCTGGTATACTACACAATAATTTTTCAAGAATCTTTGCTAACTTCAGTCTCAAATCCTCCGATATAGCATTCCCTCAAAGTCATCCTTCACACCTTTCGTGGAGATGCTTGTCCAGACTTCTAACTTCATCCATCATTATAAGAGTTTCCACTTGATGAAATACTATCTCTTGAGATTATCCGACAAGTTATCCATATTTCACTCCACTTCTTTCTGTTTTTTTTCTAAACTTTGTCTCAAAATTTTCATCATGCTGTTTCGTATCGTCTCGTTCTCTTCTATCATGCACTTCCCTCCATATATACCACTTCTACGTTGTCCTGGACCACTTCTTCGCATCTTCCCACATCATCACGCGTTCAACACCCCAAATCTCCTCAACTCTTCTGTTCCGCGACTTCTTCTGCTCGTTCTTCTCTTTCTTCCCTTTTCTTCAGTATTCTCTTCTACCTTCTCTGGTATTCGTTTGCAGTTTCCAGCGTCATGCTCTTGTTTTCCAATGTCTCAATGAAATTGACTATTGTTTCAAATTTTGAATCAACTTGATTCTTCTCGATGTTTTATTATATTATTTCAAATAATATAATCAAACAGAGGTCATCAGAGATGATTTGGGTACTACCCAGTTATTGATTATCTGTCGCCATTTTGAATTTGGAAGGAGGAGTGAAGAAGAATAAATTATAATTATAGAACAACTAATTTGTTTTTTCCCTCGTTGAAATTCAGTTATAATCAGTTCAATCATCATTTTCCATCAATTTCTACCATCTTCATTTCGTCAGAATCAATCTCTTATCTTGCAAACCCTGGATGATTCTCAGGCAAAGGTACGCCATATTGGATAAGTCCATTATTATAGAGGTGTACTCCAGGTTTAGGGAGTGGTCTTTTCTATTGATTAATTGCTAATTCATCTTTAAATTGGTAATTCAAGAGGATATGGAAAACTGTCTATATTTACGCTTCAGATTGATTTTAGTACATTATCTAGAATTTTTTCTAGTGAAATTTATTTTTAAGCAATTTTTGTATGTAACTCTGGGGAGGTGTGCAAACTGGACAGCAATACGGGGTCTACATAGGGAGTTCAGAGAACCTCGTAGATCTGACTTGCGCATGCGCATATGCGCCCATACCTAAACGCCCACTTGTGTTCCTGCGCACTAGCTGCCTCGCCAAAGCGCCTTATAAGGGACTGTCCCATGAGAGGCGCTTCATACTTCGAGAGGCAGCCACCGGGACACGTTCTAGCAGACAATCAGCATCGGGGACTTACAGGACTCCAGGACTTCAGGACCCTTGGACTCCAGGACCCTTCGACTTCAGGACCCTTTAACTCCAGGATCCTTGGACTTCAGGATCATTGGACTCCAGGGCATTCTGACTCCAAGACACTCTGGCTCCAGGACACTTGGACTAGGACTTGGGTATGTTTGGCTCCAGGCCCTCAACCATTCATTATGTGACTACTCTACCTATACATGGTCACATATACGTATTCGGAATAATACATTGTATATTCGCGGATAATTCATTATTTTATAGAATTTTATTGATGGAATCACTGATCAGACTTTGGAAAATTAGAATTTTGAATTGAAAACTCTTGTAAATCATTTATACCTTTGCACAGATACTCTTTCTGGACTTTGAACATCGAAGTTGATAACAATACTCCTTCAGTATTATTCTGATATGATCCAATATTATACGAATATGATGATGTTTTCTGACATAATTGGCGATGAAAATATATTCACTTACTTCCTGCAAGAACTCTTCTGGACTCTGGAGTTTCACTCTTCAGTATTTTATGGTCATATACTTCTATGTTATGCAGATGGCGCAAAATTTCTCAAAATATTAACGATGGAATCATGGTCTTAATTTATTTTATCTTACTGTTTACTCACTCCCTGGAGGGATTTCATTTTCCGGGAAACAAGAATATTGAAATATCCATTAAAATATAATATAAATATGAAATATCCATTTCCCGGAATAATAGAATACCCAGTATTCTATGTTAATATATTATCAAGCAGATGATTACTTGTTTTGAGGCATTATTGATGAAACTAGCATTAAAGATTCTCCATTTTCACTACTGACTTATGATTGAAACAAGTTACTAATTCGAAGAAACATTTTTCCAGATGCCAAATCTGGATATTAAGAGACTTCGAATTTTTTGGCACATTTATTACAATCCAGAAGAACTATCAAGTATATCATTACTCAGTTTTCAATTCTATATAAATGCCATTTGAAGATTCATTGAACATGAAATCAATGTTACTTATGCTTGTTGTTGCCAAGATGGATTGATCATGTATTGTAAGCTGGTGACTGCATCAAGTTCAACTCTGAAACTCTGGAGATTGATGATACAGTGGAACGCCGATTATCCGAACGCCAATTAACTGAGTTGCCAATTAACAGAATCGGTATTAAGCCTAGTAATAGATTAAAAACAGCGTTTTCGACGTGATGTGTTATACTTACTGTACTGTAGTTTAGTATAGTATTTGTTTTGCTTTTCATATCAATTCAACATCACTAGAAATGTAATACAGTTTATTCGAAGTTTAACCTATCGTTTTTCTAATTTACAATTTCATGTCTAATCATTATGAATTTTTGCTTATCCGAATTGATCACGGTCCCAACTAGTTCGGATAATCGGCGTTCTACTGTATTGTAAGAGAAGTTGGAATAATTGCTTATATTTTTGTTGAAATTAAGGCTTTATGATGTTTCTCCTATTGTAGGAACTGAATTTAAAATTTCTTTGAACTGTCATTTGGAATAATATTGGTAGAAATTTTCCTCAACTCAAACACTTCTCATTTTCCGCTTTTTCCTTTTTCATTTCCCTTTCATCCTCCAATATCTTCCCTTCTCTTCACTTACCTCCTTATTCCGTATCCAATAATATTTCTTCAATCCCTCACCTTCCTACTACTACTCCTCCACCTCTTTTACCTCCTCTTCCTCCTCCTTCTCAACCTTTTTTCTCCCCTTCTCCATTACCTCCTCCTCCTCCTCCTCCTCCTCGTCCTCCTCCTCCTCCTCCTCCTCCTCCTCCCTCCTCCTCCTCCTCCTCCTCTTTCTCTCTTCCAGCCGCATCATCTCCTCTTCCATCACATTTTCCTTTTCTATGAAATTCTTCAGTCTCCTCCTCCAACCATTTCTCCTTCTCATTATTAATCTCAATCCTCTGTTCCACCTTTTCCTTCTCCCCCATCTTTTGTTCCCGCTTGTCCTTCTTATATATCTCTTCTTCCATTTATCTTCCTATACTCCCAATATCTTCTCTTTCCTTTACTTACCTTCTTATTCCGTCTCCAATAATTCCTTCTCCTAATACTACTAATACTTCAACTCCTCCTCGTCTACCTCTTTTCCTTCTCCTCTTCTTTCTTTTTCTCGTCCTTCTCCTCTACCTCTTTCTTCCCCTTTCTATTCTTGCCTCTTCCTCTCTTCCACCCGCTGCTTCTCCTTAACATTTTCCTTTTCTTTCATATTCTTCGGTCTCCTTCTTCAACCATTTCTCATTCTCTTATATATTCTTCTTGTTTTTGTTTTTCTTCCTCTTCTTGTTTTTCTTCCTCTTCTTGTTTTTCTTCTTCTTCTTCTTCTTCTTCTTCTTCTTCTTCTTCTTCTTCTTCGTCTTCTTCTTCTTCTTCTTCTTCTTCTTCTTCTTCTTCTTCTTCTTCTTCTTTCTTGTCTTTCTTCTCTTACTTTTTCTCTCACTCACCTCCTTATTCCGTCTCCAATAATTCCTCTTCCTACTACTAATACTAAAACTCCTCATCCACCTCCACCTCTTTCCCTCCCACTTCTCCTTAACCTTATCCTCCTTCTTTTACCTCTCTACTTCTACCTCTTCCTTATTCCTCTCTTCCACCTCCAACTTCACATTCTCCTCTCCTTCATATTTTTAATTCTCATCCTCCAACTATTTCTCGTTCTCTTTCATTTTCTTCCCTTTCTGAGAGATTCCTTCTCCACCTCTTCTTGTCATTCCTTTTCTCCTTAGCTTCTCACCTCCACTACTTTCTCTTTACTTTACTTTCTTTCTTATTTCGTCTCCAATAATTCCTCCTCCCCCTACGCCTCCTACTACTATTCCTCTTTCTTATCCTTTACCTCGTCACCCTCTCCTACCCCTTCTCCACTACTACCTCCAACAACTCTTTTCCTCCTCCTTCTCCCCTTCCTCTTTCTTCTTGCTTCTGCCTCTCTCTCACCAGCACCACCTCTTCTTTCGTTACATTTTCCTTTTCCTGCATATTCTCCTCCTCCAACCATCTCTCATTCTCTTTTATATTCTCCTGTTCCACCTTTTCTTTCTCCTGCTCTTCCTTTTTCCTCTTGTCACCCCCTTCTTTTCATACTCAAATCAAATACATAAAATTGCGTTCAACGCATACCACAATATATCAATCATATATTGTCGGCCATATAGTCGGCCATATTGGATGAATCCATCTCAGATTCGGGTCCGATATTTTGTATTTTACTATTTTATGGTGTGGAGGGGGAGCTACCTTGAACTAAATCATGTGTAGTGGGATGATTGTAATAATCAGTTATAAGGGAAATAACGATGTTCCAATAATCTAGTTTGGTTATTTGTGAATTCCGAATTAATATTAAAAAATTGGGCTTCTTTGAAATATAACATATTCTCAACTTTTCTTTGAAATTGTAACGTTAAGAAGAATGTGACTGGCAGAAATTACTTCAAATTCAATGAAATATTAACTCTTTTCTCATTGTATACTATGTGTGACGAAAAGGATTATTCATAATTAAAATACAAAATTAATAATCAAATTTCACAGATTATATTTAAAAGAAATATATATATATCAAGAATTGGACAAATATAATTAATTAATCAAAATACTATAATAACCCGGAATTGTAGAAAGATGTAATTGAAGAAATACCTCTGATTTCGAAGAAGTGGGGGCCCCAAACACTTATAGAAATTTGTTTTCTATGACACTTTCACTTCCACTATTTTGTTGAAATTGTCGTCTTGTTGATACGGAGAAGAATGGATGTTACCGAAATCTGAAGTCGTCCTAATTATAGCTGAATAGTCCTGGTTGAATTTGGAAGACTCCATAGTAAAGCTGGAAATCTCATTGGGTACAGCTGGAACCGCTTTTAAGAGCGAATTTGAACATGATAGTCCATGATTCAGACGGAAATATGATGATTAATATTATTACTTGAAACTTTTCATTCACAAAAATTTAATTCTGAAAGAATTTCTTAGGAAATTTGATTGAAAAAAAATATTTTAAATTATTAAAAACGTCAAAAATAAATACATCCTGGTTCTTTTAGGAGAAAAGTCCCCAAAATCTTAAAAGTAAAGGAACATGGTCTGACTCTTCCGACTGCTGCGGACAGACTGGCTAGAGCAGAGCAGCAGTAATAGAATTAGATCGAAAGCCTACCAAAATGTACAAGATTGAATCTTGAGAAGGAAAGAGAGAGTAACGTAGCAAGTCATCTAAAAAGAACTACGTAAGAAAAGGATAGAAAAATAGAGAGAGCACAAAGACTCTTTATCAAAGCAAAAAGTACTTGTAGAATATGGAAAATCGACATAGCAGACAAATAAGCTCTATCTCACTCAAACTTATTGCAAAATTAGAGTGAGGCAGTTGTTTGTTGAAACTGTATTTTTCGAAAATAAGATAACTGTACTGATTAATTTAATGCATGTAACATTTTGTTACATATCTCCTCCTTCTCAAGAGAATAAAACGTTAATTTCAAAAAAATTTAAGATTCTATGACATCAGACAGCTAAGTTACATAACTAGAACTTACTTAATAACTGAACCTAGTATTTTCACATCAATATCATAACTATTATTACTACTACATAACTTTTCAAATTTCAAATTTATTTTGTGAAACATTACTTTATCAGAATTCAATAACCTTTCGAAATAAATATTTAGAAATTTAAAACCAGGAGAACTAATAATGTTTAAAGTTGGAGTTTATAAGTCATCAAAAGCAAAAGCAATAGAATTTAGAATATTAATACATCTCAGCAAAGGCATCTCCGGAAATAAAAAGGGTCTAGTTATAAGAAACTGGCCTAATCTCAACATAACCAGAAGTAATTAGCTGAAAATTCCCTGCAAAGAAAATCAAAATTGATAAACTCCTCATGCGTCCATGGTTAGCCCATCAAAATTTGAATCAAAATCCAGGAAAAGAAACTTATTCATGAAAAGTTAAACTCCCAAAATACTCCATCTCTAATCATCATTAAATTCCAAACTACTATTTTCAAAATTTACATACAAAACAAAGTTTAAAGCTTCAAAATTTCTACTGCTGTACTAAGTTATTATCAAAAGATCTCCTATTTTTCTCTATCTCACTCAAACTTATTGCAAAATTAGAGTGAGGCAGTTGTTTATTGGAACTGTATTTTTCGAAAATAAGATAACTGTACTGATTAATTTAATGCATGTAACATTTTGTTACAAAATATAACATATTCTCAACTTTTCCAAGCGACCCCCCAGTTTTATAGCACATGTATGATGGAGTTTACCATCTTGGATGGTGTTATTCTGGACGATGCACACAATTTTTCTTCTCTTCACCATCTACACCATCTTCTCTTCTCTCTACTTAACTCCTTATTCCGTGTTCAATAATTTATCCTGTACCTCACCCTCCTACTATTGCTACATAAACATGGCGTTCCTCAAGGTTCCATTTTAGGTTCCTCTTATTCACTCTATATGCAAATGACCTTCTCATTGTTATCAATTTTTCCAAATTTCATATCTATGCTGATGACCTTCAAGGGCTAGCTGCCCTATCACTGAAATCAATGAAACAATAGATAAAATCAATCAAGATGTGAAATTAATTTTTGAATGGACAAATAAAAATGGTCTCAAACTGAATCCTACTGAAACACAGCTAATAATTATCGGTTACTCACGCCTCGTCAATAATATTAACCTTGATAAAATCAAAATCGATGGTAATGAAATCCCTTACTAGTTCTGTTAAAAACTTAGGTATCATCATGAATAGAAATTTTGATTGGTCAGAACAGGTTAATAAAACATGTAAGAAAGTTTTCTCAGCCATGCATTCATTGAAGAAATTACAAGACATCCTACCAAGAAATATCAGATTGCTGCTGCTTAAATCACTAATCTTCCCACATTTCATGTATTGTAACTCTTTACTTAATGACATGACAGTGACACTTAATGATAAACTACAGCACTGTCAAAACTATTGCTTAAGATTTGTTTACTCTCTCCAACGTCATGAAAGAATCACCCAAGCACATATTTCAAGCTCAACTTTAAAGTTACTAGATCAGAGACGTTTTCAATTGTCAAGCTTGTTAGGGATATTTTGAAATATGGCAAACCGAACTATTTTAAATTTGTTTCTGAAGGTAGGAGAATAGACGTATCACGCACGAAGACTGGAGAAAATACTCTAAGGATTCCAATTCACCGATTTATACTAAGTCCTTTCTAGTCTCAGGCTGCCGTGAATGGAATGCCCTCCCTGAATCTGTCAGGTCTATTGAGAGCCGAGCGAGCTTCGTCTTGAAATTTAAAAAACATCTTTTTGAGAAAATGATCGAATATGTTTAAACCTAGAGCAACAACATGACAAACTTGTAGTAATAAATCCAACTCTCATCATTCACCATCATAACTTTCTCACCATAATTTTAGTTATGAATTAAACACCATCTAATTCCAAAACGTTATTGTAACATCAATCCAACTTTTGTAATTTGCCACACTTTACCATAATCTTTTATACTTGTATTTATAATTTCTACTTTGAGTTGGCTTAATTTACAATAGGCTATCATTATCCATTACCGCCCTCAGTTCCGATAAAGTAGAATACAATCATATTGTAGTAATCACAGATCATATACCGATTTTTGTACATATTCTTCATTGTTAATCATCTTATAAATTGCATCAAATTTCGAATAAGTTTAATTTTATTTCATTCAAATCTAGTTTTTAAATTGTATAATAATTCAAATAACTATCTCTAGTAATCTGGTAATAGCTTGTGAAATTTGTTTTTTTTTTCAACTGAAGGCCAAGTGTAAATGGAAAGGATATCTTTGATATCCTTTCCTAATAATGGACATATATATGTCTAAACTTCGCCTTTTCATCTAGATAACTTACACTTCTCATCCATGTTGCAGAACCTCGAATTGAGATTTGTATAAATTTTACACTCATTAAAACACCGTTTTTCGTATTTGTTATTAGAAGTTTCTATTTTGTGAAATATATGGAATAATTTGTTCTACTCATTTATATTGTAATGTAAAATCTAAGCTGTATTTTGTTATCTATTCGAATAAAGTAATCTAATCTAATCTAATCCTTCTCCTCTCATCCTCCTCCGCCTCTTTCTTTTTCTCCTCTACCTCCTCTACCTCTTGCCTCTCCTTTTTCTTCTAGCCTCTTCCACTTCTTCACTTGCACCACCTCCTCCACCTTCGCATTCTCCTTTTCCTCCATGTTCTTCATTCTCCTCCTCAGACCATTTATCCTTCTCTTTTATCTTCTTCTTCTGTTCCATCTTCTATTTCTCCTTCCTTCTTTTTTCACTTGTCTTTCTTCTCTTCCCTTTTTTATCTATCTTCCCACCTCCAATATCTTCCATCTCCTCTATTACTTCTTTTATCCGTCTCCAATTATTCCTCCGTAATCTAGCCTCCCCCCTACTGCAACTCCACCGCTCCATCCACCATCTCTTTTTCTCCCGCATCCCCTTCTCCTTTGCCTTCTCCTCCTTCTCCACCTCTTTCCCTCCCCTTCTCCTTGACCTCCAAGTCCTCTTTCTTTTCCTCGTCCCTCTCCTTTGCCTCTTTCCTCACCTTTCTCTTCTTGCCTCTTCCACCTGCAGCATCTCCTCCTCCTTCACATTGCTAGCGGCTCGTGCCCATGAAACAGGTTTTTTTTTTTTAATTATAAATGTTATTAAAACTTGTTTCAATAGACAAACCATTAATTTTCAGTTAATAATTTTAGTCACAAACTTAGAAGCTTCAGTTCATCCATCGAATACTCAAGCAGCTCTGATGTTACTATAAGTTAGTATTAATATTCATGGGTTTATTAATTTTTTCACTTCACTAGCACTACACTAACTTGAAGGGCTTTGAAACAGGTGAAGTGCTGTACAGTAAAAGATAGAATTCAGAATCCAATTATCCTGAAGTGCGTATCCCTTCAATAATTGAGTTCAATATGGCGGGCTCTTTCTTGATAAAATCAAATGGTAAACTATTGCCATTAACAGAAGTTGCTATTGATAGACATTATTGAACAGTGATCTTTGCAAAGTTATTATACATAATGCAATTTTGTTTAATCTGGATGGGAGAATATCTATTAAACTTACTACAATGGTATATCACTGTTATAAGTTGATGATGAGCATAGTCTATTAGTACCAATCAAATAAGTTTTATTTTACCACCAGCTAACAGCAATACCTCAAAATAACAAAAGTATCCACTCACAGAAAATATCCACAAAAGATAACCTCCTTGAATAGTTAGTGAGTTGAAAATAATATGACGGTTTTCGAAAAGTTGATATGATTTCACAAACCCTCTTCTGTATTTCTTCGTCCATCACATGTTGTACCACTCAATTCGTCTAAAACTTCTCTAGTGACTAAGCTTCAGGAGTTGTCATGGCTACGTGTACTTCCCCTGTCCCTTACATGCTAGGTTCACCGCTTCTTTCCACTTACATTTAATATCAGTCTCAAATTTAATGCAGGCGCTTAAAATTTTGCATTATTTACGGGTGATTACACAGAGTATCATTCAACAAACCTACTTCTATCTCCCGCTCCCAGGTTTGTTTTCCAATAACTTCCAATAAAGTTCTATTTGGTCGAGAAGTAGACATACTTTCAGCTTCGCTTTAAAAGAATTCTACTGTTTAATTTCATTCTAGAAGATGAATATTACGTTGGAAAAAGATTTTCCAGATTCGGTCAAAACCAGCGTAAGGTGGTCTACACGCGGGCCATGCGGTCGCGGCTGCCTTGGTAAAATTTTAAACTTATAAAACTTCTTAAACAAAACTTCGTGGCCCGCGCTTGCCCTAGATCAAAGTTATTACAGAATATATATATATATCACAGAATACAGCAACTATGTTTCACCATGCCTGTTCATGATAAGGATTAGAAGTTCAATTTGGCAGAATCTCTCGAATTCAATACAGAAATCAGATTACGCTCCTTCTGTCGGTTGTTCATGATAATAATGCAATTTTGAATTAATCGAGATTTTAAACATACGACTACTATTTGGCGCCACTCCTGCCGTGGATAATATCAATAACTTTGATTTGATGGATTTTTTTCAAAATGAATGTCATTGAAACTTAAGCCTCCTGATAAGATCTTGATTTTGGAGTAGTAGGCCTGCCTCGAGGTTGACATGATGATGGAGTCTCAGCAAATCTTCTTATCTCAGTAGACACAAACGATATACGTAGATCTCTGTGCAAGTCACTGTTTCTAATGTACCAAGGAGCGTTGACCATACTCCTCAATACTTTATTTTGAAACTAGCCGGCAGGCTCGCTTCGCTCGCCTTCTCCACCTAGCCAGGGGGCTCCGCCCCCTGGACCCCCGACTGTATCAGAAGTGTCAGTGAGTCAAACAGGCTCGCTTCGCTCGCCTGCATAACCTCTGTCAGTGTAAGCTGAGACAAACAGGCTCGCTTCGCTCGCCTGCAAATTCAGAAGGGGTTCAAAATTCACAGCATTTCTAGACCTAATCTGGACCTGTTTACCAAATTTCAACATTTTCTCCCAATTTATTCTCGAAAAATCCAAGACTCCAAAACTCTGAAAATTCCGACAAATAGTAAAACGCTAATATTAAGTGTAACCTTGGGAAGTATATCGGACATAGTTTGAAACTTGATTCAATATCTTCCAAATAAGTTCATCTATAATCTCCCTGAACCATTGAATTTACAGTAAGAATTGGTCATATGAAGGTGGAAGATATGCAACCCGCAATACATCTACAATTAAAAAAAAAACTGATAAGTGGCGTAATCTTGATTGGAATTCGAAAATATTTCAATACAACATTTCTAGACCTTATCTGAACCTGCTTACCAAATATCAACATTTTCTACCAATTGGTTCTGGAAAAAATTAAGAAAACGCCGAAAAACTATAGAAAAACTTAAATATTTGGCGTATCCTTGAAAAGTTTTAAAAATCCGTTCTTATCGCGCGTCTAAACGTCCAACTGAACATGCCTGCCAAATTTGAACGCATTCGGTTCGGTGGACTTTTAGTTCTGATGATGAATGAATGAATCAATCAGTCAGTCAGTCAGTCAGTCAGTCAGTCGGTGCCATTTCGCTTTTATAGATATAGATTTCTGTATGAAATTGACATTACTCTTACAGGCACAACCCCAGAGCTGAATCCCATACAGTCAAATTGGTTTTAATATCTGGTTGTATAGGATTATCTTGTTCTTCAGAGATTGACGACCAAGCAACCAATACATTTGTCCATATTTAATATCAAGCTGTTTTTATTCTGATATGTTCCTTCTACTCCAATTTGACATCTAATGTCATTCCTAGATATATTTAGCAGTATTTTCACATGGAATTCTATGGCCATTCAAGCTGATGTCAATTGTTTCTATTGATTTTTTGTTAGTGAAGTTTATTATTGATGATTGCGATTCATTTTGCTCTATCTTCCATTTCATAGTCCATTGGCATAGTCGATCTACTTCGTGAGTGGTGGATGTTTCTTGTATAGTTGCGCCTGTAGTCAGAAGCGCAGTGTCGTCGGCAAATGTTGCAACAGTGATGCCATCACAATGTGGAATATCGCATGTGTACAAAAGGTTCAAAATTGGCCCCATTACACTACCTTGAGGTACTCCTGCCCCAATATTTTTCAAGTTTGAGTAGTCGTCATTTTGCTTTACTCTGAATGTTCTATTTGATATGCAAGCAGACTGCAGCTTTTTCAAGTTGAACGTGTCAACGGAGTAGGCTAAAAGTAATGGGATTGGAGGTAGCTACTTTCACCACATTAGGTTACCTACTATTACACTTTTTTCAGCTTATTTCAGTGTGACATTTCACTGGGGAAATTGGCGATAGTTTACTGCTCAGCTGTCCATATCCTAAAATATACCGTTGTTTTATTCAATTTTATCGTATTCTTACTTGAATAATGAACTTTAAAACTTAGGGCTGTTTAAAATGATTGAAAAATAAATAAAAATCAAACACCCTGTTTTGAAAACTTTAAAATTATAAAAACACATACATTGATTTAATGAAATGTAATTCTATCTAATATGATTATTTGCATGTTCACACGTTCATTGCGATGAAAATCTGTATCTTGACAGCGATAATAACTTGGGTCATACGAATTAATGAAAATACCATCATTTTCGTCAAACTTTGATATAAACACTCACATTAATACAGTAATATATTACAGATAGCTCATCTCCAGGTTTGACGAATAGACCTTGTTAACTATTGATCAGATTTAGGAGAGCATACAATGATACAATCTCCCTCATACATGATCAAATATTTGTCTTTGCCATGTACTGAATTAGCTAAGTACTGGTTACATACAAGTAAGATTAATTCAGTCTAGAATCGGGATCATATTAGTCGAGTACAGTTTAATTCTGAGAATACTATCATGATTTTAGGTTTGACTCAGCTGAGAATGTGATTAGGATTGTATCAATCGGCTATCAGTATTGTGACGTTATTTTCCTCATTGCTATATTAAACATCTAATCAGGGAATCAATCCCACACAGATCAGCTGCTTTTGTTGTCGATGTACACGTTGTCTGAATTATCCCAAACACAAATTGCGGTATTGAGGAAAGAGCGATCCCGACTATTAATCCCCAGATCATTAATGGAAAGTGGTTAGACGCGAAGAGCCGCCATTCAGCGGGTATTAACAGAGGGATAGACTTCCAAGAAGCGAAATCTCTTAGCAGAAAGGGTTGAGGTAGACCCAGACTTCGATGATTGACTGCCCTAGAAGTTGACATCGGAAATTAGGAAGAAGGAAAGCTACATGAAAGGGAGTGCCTTGGATTTAGATCACTGCACTATTGGAAATGATTGGTAGGTGCACAACGCTTGATACGATTCTACAGAAAAGCTTGATGCGTCTCTACAGAAAAGCTCAATACGCTTGCTTCAGGAGAAGCTTAGTGCTTATGTTTATCAGAAAATGTCAACCTCTCTCTGAGAAGAACATTTTCCTCTACTGATTCCAGAAAATTAATATTCTCTCGTGTTTATCATCAACCATTAATATTCATGATAACGGCTCTTAGGCTATTCAGTTCAAGATAAATCCTCTCCAAAGGTCCAAGTTATAAAATTATCCAGCTATTCATTGGAAAGTTTGTGTTTCACCAAAGTTGGTTTATTCAATACTGATGCGGCAACTTTAAAAGTTGTTCATAAATATACCTTTGAATGCTTCTAATAATAAACAATCACATTCTATTTTCATGCTTTAACAATATTTTAGAGTAATTTAACGCTCACGAATGGAATAAAGTACTTTAAATGAAGTAGGCTACTTTAATTCGAACATGGAGTTTTCAAAACTATAACAATATTTATTGCCGAAAAAATTGATAAAAGTTTTCAACTTGACTATTAAAAAATTCGATGACAACTCATTTCTTATTAACAAAAAAAAGTAATCTATTAATTGATTGTAGCGAATAGAAATAAATGGAATAATTCATTGATTATGAAGTAGCAAGAATAATAATTCTACCTCCACCCTCTTCAAAAGGTGAGTATTTGAGTCCCGTAACATTAATAGCAGTTTGAAAAAAAATCTATCAATCCATGGTTAAATCAGGATTTAGTGTTTCGTTTGAATCAGTTGACGGTTCAAAATTTTTGTTCAACTGCTATTTATTATGTGGTCCTAGGGTATGACAATGAACTACTTCATTACAGATACTAATAATTCTGAAATGTAAAAAAACTTATTCAATTTGATGCAACATCGTCAATATTAGTTATTATCTGCATCGTCGACGAATATTATCTGCATGAATCTATAATAAATTTTGAACCTTGTTAAAGATTTGAAAAAGTAATTTATTGTCAATGAAAAGTGCCTTATCAAAGTCATTAACCTATGACATAGGTTATTGATGAATCAATTCAGTTCAATAATGCCATTTTTGGCAAGATATGAATACCCGTAATAACGAGAAATGTATGATCGCCCAAACTATAGAGTGATTCAGGGAGAGCGACGGTTTTACTACATCAAATAATGAGGCTTATTCAAACGGGAAATTTCAAATAAATACATCATAATGTTCGCCACACTTTTCGATCCCATGTATGACAAAAAATGTGGCCTTCTTTAGCGCATTTCATGAAATTCACTATTACTGCACGAAAAGTTTTCACATCCATTTTGCCGATAATCCGTCGAATTTCCTCCTCCACGTCATTAATGTTTCGAGGTTCATCAACATGCACCAATAACTTCAGATGACCCCAAAAATTATAATAACAAGGCGTCGAGTTACACGCCCTTGGTGGCCAATTCGATGGGTTATCGGCGAAATGGAAGTTGAAACTTGTGGACTGTGTTGATGTGTGCCAGCGCAGTTGAGAAGGCCACATGATTGACATAATTTTTATACATGAAATCGGAAAGTGAGATGCACATTTTGTGTATCTATTTCCAATTTCCCGTTCAAATGATCTTCTTTACTTGATGTATTAAAACCAGCGCTCTCTTTGAATCCTATATTTTTATTTGACTAATTCATTTGTCTTTTTTCCAGATGAAACTGGAGCCAAGCATGATGTCTTCAAAACTCTTATAAATCATCTACCACGATGGTCCATTTGACATTCCACTACTTCAGTCCTTCATCATTACATGGAGGACCTCATCTTCTAATATCATCGTCTTACTTTCTAAATCTTTGAAAAACTCTTGAGTTCTTTGTTCTCTTCATCCATCAACTTCGTAAATAAGTGAAAAATATTCAATATCCATCGCTCTTCATCAATTAGTTACTCATCATCAATCAGCAAATTCATTGAATCTTGCAGGACTGTAAATCGGGCCCATTACGAAAATTGGGAACAATTAAAAGTCAATTTCTTCAAAAACTCGAATATTTTTCAACAAAATCATGTTTCGATTTTCGCCATATTTTTCTATCTACCCAGAAACTGATGAAAGTGAAAAAAAAGACATTGAATTTTGGGGCGTTATCATAGTCATTACCAAATAGATACATAAGATGGTCGTAGTTATTTGTACAGTTATCATGAGAATTTACTAAAGTGACTGGGGAATACGGGTCAGCTTTACGTCTATCATATTAGTGACGCATAATGAAAAACACGCATAATTAGAGCAGAGTTTTAAATATTCATCGCATAAAATTAACGCATGACTTATTCATATAATATTGAAGTTATCCATAGAAGAAATAAGCCAAACTATTTACCCATACTAAATTATGCACAACGTTTAATCAACTGTAGATTATTTGCAAATTTATTGATACTTTTTCATTACGACGAATGAACTTATCAGCTCTGAATATTGCTATTTAGTGAGTGAGCGCATTACTAATCCTACCAAAGCTAACACATTATACAATCAGTTTAAAGTTTGGAACTGTCACGCTTGAATACTACTGAGCTGACAACCAAATCTTCTGCTATAACTATATATCAGTGAATTAGATGTGAAATCCGTACAGAATATGAACAATGTGATATCAGTGAATTAGATATTGAATTCGTAAAAAATATGAACAATGTAAGAAAATATTTCAGTTATCATCTATCTCTTCTGCAGCTAGATATCACTGTATAAGAAACAATGAATGTCTTATAAAATTTGAACAATGTAATGATAAACTTTCACATACTATCAATAGTCTTCGGTTACAAACAATATGAGTGTATTAGGATGAATGTCGTATAAAATGTGAACGTAAACATTCTAGAATAATGTAGCTTCAAGAATTATTTTGATCATGGGACACCATCATTACAAATGAATTGAAGACTGAAGTATTTTAAAACTTAGTGTTTGTTTTGATTTCTACGATATTCTGTGTATTTTCGACAGTGCAGTTTCATTCCAGACTCGCATAAGTAAAGCCCTCCAAGATGGGGGGTTCCGTAAGGAACCGGTTTCGTCTCATAGAGACTTTTGATCCTCCTGTGAAGTTAAAAAGACTTGATCCATAAGTGCAGAAGGTTTTTCGTTGCGCGCTCTTCGCGCGGCGAAGAGTGATTCCGAGCGGTTCCCGAGAAATTCTTGAAGCTTCAAGATGGGGAGCTCATGCTCGTCGGGGCAAGCCCACAAAGACAATGACTCGCAGTCCCAGGGATCCGAAGAGTGAGTAATTTTCATATTATTTCTTCATTTATTGAAATCAATGCATGAATCAACTTCTTTCAACACTGATTTTTCAAAGCTGTGCTAGTTTGTTCCATTTTGATCACGATTACTGGGGTTTGGGTGATTTTAGATAATCACATACTGATAGGAATGGAAAATCACATTTTCCATCTCTTCTTTGTGCTCAAAATAATATATGAGTTTACTCATATATTATAGGATTCAGTTATATCCATTAGAGTTGGAAAAAATATTATTTTGCCTATTATCTCAATAACCATTGAAGCTACAAAGCTTTAACATTCAACTAGTTCCCTAGCTAATTACATAGAAAAGAATCATATTTGCTCTTCCAGCTTCTAAAAAATTATCACATTATAGAAGATTTAATGAAAAAGTACAATCTCCTGCTATTTTTATATTATCGGTAACAGAGAATTTCTGGGGTCCTATGGAACTATTAAGCATAATAAATAAGCCTGAGAAGCTTGACGAATTTCTTCTGAAACACTCTGTATAGCATTTAAAATGGCACAGACTTAGTGTATTGTATGTTGTATTACAGGGTAACGTTTTTGTCCTGTTAACCAATTTTAAAAGTAATTAATATTTTTCACATTTTTAATTTACTAAAGATTAATGATGGATATGATCAAAACAAAATGTTCACCCATTAAAGTCATACTCGCTTTTACTATATTTATAATTTTAGCAGAGACCTTTTTGATAGTTGTACTGGACATATTTGTTACCAAGTCTGTAATATTGACTTGAAGTTCATCAATACTGTGAGAGTTGTTTTTGAAGACCCGGACTTGATTCTACATAAAATTTATCAAGGGATGTGAGGTCTGGCGACCTTGGAGTGTTTATTTCTCATTTTAAAAAAATTCTCTTCAACCAAAATCCGAAATAAGATTTTACAATTCTTAAGGATGATGAATCGATGAACTCGCACCGCAAGTGTGACAAAACAAAATTTCCCTTTCTTAAAAACCGATTATAATGAATTTACAAAAGGGTAGCAGGACTAAAAACTCTGCCTGAATTTTTTTATATTGCATGATACTTTTTGGACTCTCTTTATAATATTTATAGTTTTGAAATGTGTTTTGATGTGTGTTTCGAATAATTAAGCCTTAGGTTTCTTACTAATCTTAGTATTTTCATCCATTGAAATGATTCGAGTACATACAGTATTTAAATTGCGAAGTTTGTGAGAGTGGCTTGTCTCAGTAATCCAATCACAGTTTACTTCCGGTCAGGCTTTCCCAGCAGGGGACGCTTGGCTTATCCAATGAAAACAATATTCATCTAGTTCGCCTTCTTCCAATCTTTCTTGAGAAAAATGTATCTCTCTTAAATGTAAAAATCCCTCTTCATCGCACTGTGATGTACAAATCCTCTTTTACTGTAACTGCTTCTCGACTGTGGAACCACTAATCGCCTGAGATAGTATTTTCCCCGACCTTCAAATTGTTCAAATCGAGGCTTTTATCATCGCTTATAAACAATACATTGAGGTCTTGGCCGGGTTGGTGCGTTGATGCTCCTATAGTTTCCATTTTTATTCATCATTCTTGGATTTTCCACATGTAGATTTTCAATCGAACTATTTGTTCCTAAAACTTCCTGAATTGCTAATTTCTACTTATCACGCTGGCTTTGTCTTGTGTTATGAGGTTGAATATTTGTATACTTTTCTACTATTTGTAATTATTCTCTATCAATCTAAATATATTCCTATTTCATTTTCAGTAATTATGTAAAAGACTTAGAACAAAACATCTTGTAGAACAATATTGATTGCTTGTAATATATTTAGTTTGTAAACTAAATGTTACCATAGGCGAGAGCCTTGTAACAATTATATAAAAAATTCTATTCTATTCTCTATTCTATCTCAAAAATTCTATTTTGAAGCTGGTTGACTTAATAATCGATAACATTAGAGCTGATAGCGCGTTACTTATTTATTGGTTTTATACTAATTTATTAGTTTTCTACTAACAACTCTGGTTTCGACAACATGTTAATTCAAGACTCAGTTGCAAACTTATTTTGAAATGAAATGGATATTGAATCATATCTTGTAGTCATCTTTGAAGATGTCTTCCAAAACTCATGATTCTTGTGAAATAATACAACAGAGTTACAGCCAACTCCAATAAAGAGCTCAGAAAAGGAGAATCTATACATTTTTCGAATATATAATAATCTAAGAGATGGATCGAAGCGATAGGAGTCAAATCAAAAGTGATAGGAAAGGAAAGAAGAAAACGTGATTCTACTGAAAATGAAGAAGAAATGGAAAGGATCAACTTATTTGTTTCAACTTACTACTACATATATACTTACTTGTGGAATAGTATAGATTACTATAAAACACTGGCGGCTCGTACCCACGAAACAGGTGAAGTGCCCGTATCTTCTACTGTATATCACTTCACCTGTTTCGTGGGCACGAGCCGCCAGTACTATAAAAATAAGCTCATTCACTCAGATTATTATCATTTCAGATTGTGATATCGATGAAAAAATCACATGATTAGAGGTAATTTCATTTTACAAATTCTTGTAACGAAGATAAGGTGATAGGGAGTTTAAGATAAGTAAAGGATGAAATATCAAATCAGAAGAACAAGATAGTTACAACTAGAAGAAGATCAACAAAGTAGTAGAAACAACAAATGGAAAACAAAGTACAAGAAAGAAGTTGAACATCCATAAAAAAGGGATGAATGGAATAAACGAGAGGAGTATGAGGGAGAAGGATGGAAACATTCACGTTTAAAAATTCACACTTAGATAATGTTTTTGAACTGTCAAAAACACAACAGACCCCACGCCTTGAAAATCGACCAAACCATGCTTTCCATCTACTCGTTCAATTTCAGCTTTCACTTGCTGTGTCGATTGAGTTCCACCAAATCTTTTAAATTCTGTTCTAATTGTCAGTCTTTAAAGTTTGAGTGTTTTGGAAGAGAACACCTTCCTACAGGGCTTTTTCTATCACCTTATCTATCAATCTATTTTGTGGTATTTTCTAACTGCGTGGTTCAGAATGTTTCTATAAGATGCTTCCTGTTTTATTTTTTCCGGATACAGCGATCTTCATCAGATTATTATTAATTACAGATATAACTCGGCAGTGGAATTTGTTACCAATAAAATCGAAGACTTAATGAAACATGGAGTAAAACTTTTATAAGCGAGCCTGCCGGCTAGTGATGTATGAAATAAGACAAATACAGACAAAGACTGTGAAGTGCATTTTTTTGTACACATATAAATTTATAACACTAGAGGAGTATTTAAAAATGAAAACTCAATCATTTCCTGATTAGATTCCAATATTTATTGTGAAAGGGATTGGTCACCCCATTCCCCCAGTTTTCGCAGCAATAATGAGGAGTAGCCTGTTATTAGGTATTTTCGCAAGTGTATAAAAAAAGTCTGTAGTGGTGCCAATTCCTGAAAAAGCAAAGTCGAATAATGAAAGGATTCTCGACCAATTTCTTCCGTGAATCCTTTTCTTGAGATAATTTAGAGGTTGGTTCACAAAAAAATAACATATCTATGTGAAGAATAAAGTCTCAGAATGTCAACATAGATACATATCAGGGAAATCAAACACTACCAACCTTGCAAATTTCCAATCAGTTGTTGGACCATGTGTGGAGAGACACAGGGAAAGATACTGTTTATCTTGACGTGGGGAAAGCATTCGATAAAATGTTTCATAAAAAACTGATCGAAAAGCTCTCTATTTGAGGATACATTCAAATGCTTATCACTTGGATCACTTCATACCTGACAGTAGAACATTTCATGAGCGTTTCAAGTGAGGAACTTCTAAGAACTTTACAGCAACATTGGGGGTTCCTCATGGTCAAACCTTGACCATGGTCAAGGTTTCTGATGATGTCATACAGCGCGTTACAAGTATACACGATCTTGATGTCTCGCAATAAACTTTCATCCACTGCTCATGGTGATATCATTGCTTAAAAGGCAAGGGAACAACTGGGTGTAGTCTAATCAGATGGATTGGCAGAGACTTCCAATATACTAGAACTATGATGACACTATCCTTTCCTCTGATCCGCACTCAATTGGAATATGCTACAATAGTTTCAGCAGTAGGGAGGGATTGTGCACGATTAAGAAAATTAAAGCTGTTCAAAGACGATTTAATCGACTGGCTTTGAAGTGACTTCAACCAAACATGCAACAGTCGTCATACATACAATTTTGCGAAGAGAATGAGTTGGAAACTAATGAGTGGCGAAGAACTAAATGAGGTGATAATTTCCACTTTAGCTGATGATACTACAATATTGTCAGGAGCAGAAACACTTTGACAAGCGGCTACCAAACTACAGAATGCAAATTGAAAATTGGAAAATCAGATTGAATGAATTGAAATCCATCCATGTCAACTCTACTAACAATAAAATCTATAATCCAATTCAAATAAATCTTAATGGGAATGTTGCATCATACAGTAATACCTTGGAATGACTTGATGCCAAGTTGAAATGAGGAGAGCATTTCAAGATAGAATTAAGAATTATAGAATTAAGTTCCATAAGTCTGCTATAAAATAACAAACATCAATAGAATACAAACCTTCAAAAACGAAGTACTGTAAAACATAGTAAATGCACCCTGGTACATAAGGAATAGCGATTTGTATCGAGATCTTCACATCCCCTATGTGATCATGAGTCATGAGTCCATCATGAGTCACGTCTTGGCCAGCACGGCAACATAGAAGTAATCCAACTCCTAGACAAACAACACTTAACTCACAAGAAGACTGAAGAGAACAAAACCCTTCGAGTTTAAGTCATTTGCTAGTGAAGTGGAAATAATAATAATAATAAATACATAAATTGATATAATACTAGTAACATCAGAACTGCTTGAGTAATCAATGGATGAAGTGAAGCTTCAAAGTTTTTTGACTGGAACTATTATCTGAAAATTAATGGTTTGTCTATTGAAACAAGTTTAAATAACATTTATAATAAAAAAGTTGGCATCTGAGAGTTGGGGATGGAGAAGGAATAGCTGTGCCAATAAGAAAAATTAAAAATTATTATCAATTTTACTTCTGCAAAAGAAGTTATGCTTCACTAGTTGATGAATGTATATCAACTGGAAATAGACTAGCTCATAGAATTTTTTGAAGCCATCAAGTTGTTTGAGAAGAGAATTAAGGATTTAAATCCTCATAGGAATGATTTGTTAACAGTTTTCCAAACATTTTGCACTTGTCACTTGCTATACACAAAGGCCAAGAGCTGCTCTATTGCTCGTAAAATTGTCTTCCATTCATTACTTGGTAAATTATTTTAATTCACCTGAGACGTGATTCTACAACTACAAGTCTGCTTCACTTTAAGGAAATGAAGTTCCAATCAAGTGAAATTAATATAAAGATAGTATTTTGAAATATTATAGAAGCTTGTTTTTTTCAAGTTGAAAATGTTAATTGCGTTAAAAAAGCGATATGCGTAGAACTGTTCAAAATATTGAAATAAAACAATTTTATCACATAATACAAGTAGCCTATGTGATGTGTTTTGAAAAGTTTATATGAAGTAAGGCTGCTATAAAGTGAAGTACATATCTTAGTTTCAGTGCTGAAGTTTCTCTTTTCACCTGACTTGAGATTGATAAGTGCGTTAGAAATGCTTGAAATCGTGAAATGCTGTTGTTGGATGTATAGTATGCTTTGTAAAGCACCCTGAATGTATGAGCTATGAAGTTGTGTATTTTTATAAATTCGTGCTCTGGTGTCCTCTCAAGCGACACTATGTGATCAGCAGTTTGTGAAGTGTTGATCCGAGGTTAGTGTTGTATTTTCACGCTACTCATCATCAACAACAAGAACAACTTAATTTTTTCCCCACTATTTCCCCAATAAAGATCTAAATGACACAATCGAATGCCTTTTCTGCACTCGAAGCCTCTTATATTTGTAATTTGGGCGTAATTTTGAGACTGGATCGGTAGAAACGTTCTCTTGTCATAAATGGTTCGTCGATTGTGAAGGAGTGGAACAATTTTCCACTGGCGGCTCGTGCCCACAAACAGGTGAAGTGCTGTACAGTAAAATATACGGGCACTTCACCTGTTTCGTGGGTACGAGACGCCAGTTCAATTTTCCACTTGGATTGAAAATGTTGCAGATTTGTTGTTCAATCATCGACGCGCTACTCCATTAGTCATTTACTTGTATCAATTCGAGAATCGGGTTTATTCGAGTGCGAGAATTTTTCCCGCAAATTCTAATTATCATCAAAGATAAATATCATCAACTACGCTCTGTTTAGTTTCTGAATTGGTGATTTGATGCAAGGCATTGCAATCTGTTTAGTGTTCAAATTGAGGGTCTCTATTGGAATAAGTTCTTGATTTAGTTTCATTAACAGTTTTCCAATTAATTTGATTGAAGTTAGAATTCGAATGAAATTCAAACACTCAAGTATATTATGTAAATATTGTTTGAGACTGTCTGTCAATTTCAGTTGATGATGGAAAACATATCATACTATTATTGTATCAATTCATTTTCGAATCAGTGATTGCTTTGAGCACAAAAACTACTAATGTTTAACTGTGCTTAATGAGAAGGGAAGTTTCCCTGACTTTGTTTGATATAGCTCTGATTGCTTTCGCTGTGATAGCACTACTAGCGTTCACCGAAGTTGATTGACCAAAACTAGTATTGTGCTCTTTCTTATTACTATTGATAATGACAAACAAGTACGTATTCCTGTTGTTTGGTAGGAAATGGGGTTTTTGGGCAAACTCAATGATTATTGATAACACGCGAGTACTCGCACCCGCGACAAATTGCCGCACAAAAGTAATTTTTGTGTGTATCTTTCGGAATATCTGCTCTACAAGATTAACAGTCTGTCTAATTCTTGTTCCAATTATCCTTGACAAGCCGGTATGCGATTCATGTCTTGTAGGCTACTTACAGTGATGTATTTATTGACAATTTTTCAGTTCCCTGAGCAAATTACTTACGCCAGTATTGAAGAATATTGAACAATTGAACCATAAATTTTATTTCTTATAATATTCTACACTCATACAATTGCATTTAACTCAATTAATTCGTAGTTTCACCGCTTATATTCTTAATTTGAATGAAATAAGTGTATTTCCATTTTCCACTTGAGTAGATTATTCCTATATCAGTAAAATCAAAATAGTGCTGATTAACATTCCATAATAGGATCTATAACTGCATATAACATTCTCAAAAGACTGAAAGAGATAGATATCGGATAATCAGTGGCTACATCTAACTTTTTAGGGACTAAGGGGTCGAAATAGTAGGTGTGAGCCAATTGATAACGTGCGAGCACTGGCATTCTGCAAGTGGGCGCGAGTACTCGCGTGTTGAAGTGTTGACAAAGCGGAAAATTTCAGTGAATCACTAGATGATTAAATTTAAAAGTTTTAAGAAAAGGCTGTGACAGTAAATACTAATAGTTCTGTGAGCAGTAGACCTCACGTAATCACTCATGTAATCTGTAGCTCTTTCAGCCTACTCGGCTCATTCATCCTTATATCACTGTCGTCTGTTAATTTCATAGTATTAAAACTTCAATCTAATACTTTTTAGTCAAATTGATCAGTGAAATAACCGCTCATGGTTGAGTGTTGATGGGAAGGATATTTTTGAACATCCCTCTCCTAGAATGGACCTTCATAGCCTATGTCTAAACTCCGCCATTTAATGTAGATACAATATTAATTTATACTATAGTTAGCTTATTAAATCCCATATTCGAGTCATTTTACAAGTTTTATAGTCCATACTTAGTTAACTCATGCGAACTGTGTAATTAGTCTCATTTAAACCAATATACTATACTGTACCTATATACCAATATAGTTTACTATATAATATGTAATCTACATGAATAAAGTGATTGAATCTGAATCCACAGAAACTGAATGCTCACGGTCAAATTTATCATACTTCTACCAAGTTCCATTAGATTTACATCGAAGTGATACACCTCTGTAGCCTTGTCCATTCTAATGCACTAGACCAGGCATTCAGTAGAATAGAATCCCTCACTTTATTTGGAATAGCACAGCTGAATCCATGTTCATTATCAACTTCTCTGATTCAAGCTTCCATGCTCTGTTGCCTTTATCAATATATTTTTTTTTAATTGAAATCGAAATTTGATACTCTTAGATGTAGATGAGTTCAATAATTTTATATCACGTCTCTGTAATGTATGAACACGAATTAAGCACTAAATCATGTAAATAGCTATATCAGAAGGTATTATCTTCTTTATTTTTTCGTCCTTAAATAAAAAAAACCTTACACATATATTGACGCGCAGTTCAAAAAGTAATAATTAGGCAGTAATATTTATAAAAAACTGCCAGTTAGGCAGTAATATTTCTGCCAAATCTCATGGGATTCTATCAATGCGTGCAGCTGTAATCGCATACGTGATACATACAAATACATACTGAAAAAACTACTCAAGGATCCTGTGATTGAAATTTTAGTTTACTTACATACATGAATATATACACACATGCAAACTTCAAAACTTCAAACTTGGAATCAAACTTGTTTCAAATCTTGACCTCACTGTCGTTTGATTAATTATTCAATTTGAAAATTAGTGTTTGATCAGGATAAATCTTACTTAATATGCTTGATTTCGTCAAGAAAGAAACTAGATGGAAGAGTTCTGGAATTATCAGACAATGCAATCTTTTGCCATAATTATCTCAGTAACGAAGCATTTTCGGCCACCCTCAAAAGATTTCGTTTCTCCATTTTTGCTTGTGTAATCAGCTCTCGAATTGGCGGTAGCACTATGCGAATCGCTCTGTATAATTAGAAGACTCACCACTAATCCTCCTTCACTCTTCCTAGTTCTTGAAATTTTGTACCGTGAAATGAAGTCTTACATCGTCTCGGTACATCAGAACCTGGCTTAACAAACTTTTCCCCTGAGATCGGATAGGATTAGCAAGTTTTAATAAGGTTTTGTACGCTATCATTGATATTAAACCATCGCTGATGTTTTAAAACATTTCCATCCACGCCTACAGTAACCTACTTTGCAATCCAACAGAAACTCCGAGCATTCACATAATATCAGGAATGGATTCCAATCCAAGTTCATGATGAATAAGAATATTGAACACATGATTGATTATCAATGAATTGCTTGCTCCATACAAAGAAATCGAATCTGATAGATTGAATTTTATCAATCTTTATCTATAGAAGCGAAATGGCACTGATTCACTGACTGATTGATTCATTTATCACCAGAACTAAAAAGACACTGAAACGAATGCGTCAAATTTGACAAGCATGCTCAGTCTGACGTTTAGACACGCGCTAAGAACGGATTTTTGAAACTTTTCAAGGATACGCCAAATATTCAAGTTTTTCTTAATTTTTCGAGAACCAATCTGTGTGAAATAATGATATTTAGTGGACATGTTCGGATAAGTTATAGAAATGTTGTTTTGAAATATTTTAGAAATCTTCAAGATTGAGCCAGTAATCAATTTTTCAAAATTGTAGACGTATTGAATATCTTCCGCCCTGATACGACCATTCCTTACTGTAAATTCAATGGTTCAACGAGATTATAGATAAACTAATTTGGAAATCAAGTTTCATACTATGTCCGATATACTTCCCAAGGCTACGCTCAATATTAGCGTTTTACCATTTTTTGGAATTTCCGGAGTTTCTCTTAGATTTTTCGAGAAACAATTGGCAGGAAATGTTGAAATTTAGTAAACCACTGGCGGCTCGTGCCCATGAGACAGGTGAAGTGCTCGTATATTTTACTGTACAGCACTTCACCTATTTCGCGGGCACGAGCCGCCAGTGTAAGTAAACAGGTCTAGATTAGGTCTATAAATGCTAATAAATTTCGAATCCCTTCTGAGGTTACGCTTGTAATAAGGTTTTTCCAATGTTTGGAATCTGTACTTTTGCAGATTTTACGAAAACTACTGAACCAAATACTGAACAACAATTCAAAGGATTAGCTGAAAAGACCCTGTCAAGTGATATGATTATCGAAGTAATTCTATTTGAATGGAATTTGCTGGCGAGCGAAGCGAGCCTGTTTGTCTTGGCTGACACTGACAGAGGATTTATGTGTTTGTCTCACTGACACTGCTGATACTGACGGGGGTCCAGGGGGCGGGGCCTAGTCTATAGATCAAATACAGTCGTTCTTTAGCGACTGATTTAAATAATTTTGAATGATTTTTTAACAAGTTTTTCTCTTTTTAAATCTTTAAATCCACATTTTCAATTCTTGAAAGCAGAAGGCGTTTCCAATGCTTTAAAATTCAACATTCAACTGAGTTTTATAATTATAGTAATCATTTCCTACTAAAATATTTAAGAAATATTTGATGCCCTCGTATTCCTCTTTTCTTCCCACTTTTTATCTTCTTCTATAATGAGTTTTCTGATTCTTCGAAC
Source organism: Sogatella furcifera (assembly GCA_017141385.1). Classification (NCBI taxonomy): domain Eukaryota; kingdom Metazoa; phylum Arthropoda; class Insecta; order Hemiptera; family Delphacidae; genus Sogatella; species Sogatella furcifera. Next base: position 15,911,225 of record CM029560.1, on the reverse strand, counting down.
TGTAAAAGAGGATTATCGTTCATTGGAGAGAGAGTATGTATAATTATTATGCGAGTTCAAAGAGATCTACGAAACTGATTAACTTGATTCTTCACATTTATTCAAAGTAGAACTTGAATTCAGCGCGTGACAGATGGTGAAAATTTCATCAAAATGGTACAAAATCTCCAAATCTGACGATAGCAAGAAAATTCAAAGATCAAAGAATAGGTAGACTAATGAGATATGCGAATCTTAGTTGTTGTTGAATTTTAAACGAAAGCAGTGGGCTGTTCTTTCTGGAAAGGGCAAATGTCAAAAGTAAATCTTTTGAAACAACTTCGTGAATCTTGTGAGTTGTTATTCTTTGTAAGCTGTTTATATATTTTGATCCAAAGTTAAACAGAATCAACATTCTATCATATTAAAGGTTTGGAATAGAGACAATCGTTAATTATTTAGATATTTCACAAAATCTAATAGCATACTCATGATGATAATAATAAGAAGAAGAGTTTATTATCGCATTTGAGCAAGTAGCACCTTAGATTCTTTCGACGAAGATGAAAATACAATATTCAGCTTTTTCCTTTATCATCTTACCTTGTTTGAGCATCTTACAGTAGCTTGCCATTTTTTGAAATGATTCTCTCAAAGGTTCCTCACCTTATGCTTATTTGAAGAACCTTGAGGATGTAATATCAAACAGTCTACTGAGAATTTCTGATAAGAAGAGATTTTCTCCAAACTGATATAAGGAATCTGAATCATTTATTCCTTTTTGAGGGTGATGCCCACCCACATGTGTTTTTCAAAGCATGTGCGTGGGTAATGAGAGGGTTGACGATGCGAGATGATGACTGCTTTTTAGGCAGTCGGGACCGACGGCTTTACGTCTCCTCCGAAAGATTGGAGTGGCTCTTTGCGATCAAAAGACTGTCTTCAACTTAGATCGAACCCAAGGGGCTTATAAGACTCAGACGTTGATTATCAGATATTTTCGCTCTCTGCCTCAGCTACTGTCATGTACTCAAGTTTATATTCTTCGAACTCTCAATATTGATGCTAAATTAAAAATCTAGATAATTCAACATCACCACGGTATCATTACATTTTTCACTTTTCAACTACGAGTGTCAATTCCCATCCACCAATATCCAGTGCCAACTTAATTATCCTTGTGGAAAAACTGTTTTCAGGTTTTGTTTTCTATGGCCATTTTCTTGGAAAATTCATCAACAATATTTATGATACGACGCGAATAAAAGTTTTCAAAGTATCCATAATAATTAATGAATTCACCTACATCTTTGTTCCACAAGATGCTAATTTTTTCTTTGTTTCAAAAAGTTTCAAGCCCATACAGTTTATAACAGACCTAGTTGTTCTACGGTTCGATTATAATCCTCCTCACCCAGCCTGGCTTATAAAGATTTACAGCTTGTTTTTCTGATGAAAAACAAGTGATTGGGATTGTAGATTCACCAATAAAACTCTCGATTTACAATGCTCCAAATTTTTGAAAGAATCAGCTGTTGAATCAACGAATAGGAAAAACTCACTAGAAGACCCTAACATTCGAATCCAAAATGGCCGCGATGGTTTGAGTGGAATAGGAAATCCTATGTATTCTTTATTCTTTCTTTACAATTGCGACTTGGTTTCCAAGTATTTTAAGCAAAGGATGAATGAGTGATGATGAATGATGAAGGTTTAAGATGTTGGTTATTAGTCTATGTAAATTAGTTCAGAAGAAAAATTCACGATATCAGCTGTTCAAACTCGAATCATCGCAGCCATTTTAGATTACAAGGCTAGGGTCTTCTGACTTGGTTTGTTTACGATTTTCTTTGTAGGTTATGATGATATTTTAGCGACAAAAATGATTCCTGCTCAAATCTCACTATAAAAATGATTGATAATTATTATTAAATAAATTCATAATAATAATAAATCAATTTATATATCAAAATCATTAAATTAGGAGCAAAGTTTTGGTTTTAAAGGAATAGCATTGGACTATTCCGATATTCTATTTACTTGAGGTAAATTCGTTTCATGTCATTCTTTTTTAATCAGTTGAAACTGTAGAATTTGCTTTTTATTGGAAACGTTTATGAGACAGAAACACCCATAAAATCCACGAATTATGAGTAATGTGGATTGTAAAATGTTTATAAGCCAGGGCCCAGCTTATATTCGCTAATTTGTGCGCATTCCAACATGAAGGAAACTAGAGTTTAGAAAAACGTACAATGTGGATGACCACAAAATCCCGAAAACTCTTTTCAAGTGAAAACTTCGTAGAAGAATCTACGAATTTACCAAAGTCTGAAAAATAGCTTACTACCTTGAATTAAATTGAGATTTTTTAAATATCCACCGAATCTACCTCAGAGGACCATGAGACTTCTGTTAGCTACTTTGAAAAATCTCAACATAGTGTTAGACTATGCTTCATGGGAATTGACACTCGTAGTAAAAAAGTGAAAAATGTAATGATACCGTGGTGATGTTGAATTATCTAGATTTTTAATTTAGCATCAATATTGAGAGTTCGAAGAATATAAACTTGAGTACATGACAGTAGCTGAGGCAGAGAGCGAAAATATCTGATAATCAACGTCTGAGTCTTATAAGCCCCTTGGGTTCGATCTAAGTTGAAGACAGTCTTTTGATCGCAAAGAGCCACTCCAATCTTTCGGAGGAGACGTAAAGCCGTCGGTCCCGACTGCCTAAAAAGCAGTCATCATCTCGCATCGTCAACCCTCTTATTACCCACGCAGATGCTTGAAATACGCATGTGGTTGGGCATCTTAAAAGGTCGTTTATTACTTTCATTTCTATGTAAAATAATATTGGAAGTTGTTCCAAGTTGAAAATAATCGGCAAAAAAAATTTCTTCTCAGGTTTCGAACCCCCCTGATTGGTAAGCAGTGAAATACTAGTCCACGTTGCTAACCACTGAGCCATGAGGGTTCAATGAAAAACTGGTTCTGCCAGTGATACCAACATGATTTCAAGAGCATAATAGACATTTTCTGACCAAGAACGTTTTTCAAAACTGATGTTAAGTTTCAAGCCTGCAGTGCAGAGAGCATTAATATAGTATCAAATAAGTGTGTAAGCAATCCTTTTTTACTTTTTTCGTCCTTAATATGCAAATTTTCAAAATGCTCTACAACCTATAACCTGGTCGTCCATGTCTACTATCACCATGGCAAGTTTGAATGAAATCGGTCGAGCGGTTCTGGAGGAGTAGCATTACAAAGAGTGACTTTCCTAATCCATTAGAGCTTCACTTCGCTCCGCTCAATTAGGACATCCATAAAATTATATAATCGAAATTAAATAGAAATTCCTGTGATTTAGATTTTATTTAGATCAGGTGTGGGCGACAACTTCATTAAATTATAAAATGTAATAATCAACGAGAGAGTTATGATCTAATATCATTGGAATAATCATTTTTTCATGTAACTCGATGGAATATATTGATTTATGAATATAATATTGTCAAAACTGCACGAGCGGAAACTGTAGCTTTTTAACTGAGAGTGGTTCACTTCAGACTGGTCGATATTGAATTCTGAATTTAGTTGAAATGCTCTCATGAAATTCTCTCTTCAACTTTGATCATTAAATTTTTCCAGAAAAAATAGAGTAGGACTGTTGCAATAAAATTTCTCTCAAAATATATCATTAATTTACAACTAATTCGTGTTTAGAGGAGGTATATCGCATTCTAGTTGCTGTATTCTATTATATTTTATTTTATAATATCAATATTGAAGCAATTTACTCTCTTTTTCCTGTCAAGTGATTTCTCATTCCCATTTTGGCTTTTTAGCAAAGCGGAATTACAAACCCATTCTAGCTTTTGATCTGAAAATCACGAACCTATTGATAGACAATATCATGAGCCTATAATAGATCTCGTATGAAGGTTGATCTTAATGACTAGTCGGTCTCAATACATTTTCGGCATAATCCACTTTTCCTTATTGAGGAACCATCATATGATGCAACCACATTAAGAGCAGAATATACTCCTTCAGAGTAGATTGGATTCAGTATTTGTATTGCCTATGGATGTGAATGAATTCCCTCATATCCGTGGAATTGAGAATTTCAGTGGTAAATAATTATTTTTGGAAGAATTATTAGATATTACAGTACAACAACTGCTGGATAATATTATAATGATAATAATTAATTAGAATCTCCATAATATTGCTTTATAAATAGACAAAGGACTTCTACAACTGCTTGCTATTTAGTACATATTATGGTCAATATTTGCAGAAGTCCTTTGTTTATTTATATAGCGATATTAGCCGGCAGGCTCGCTTCGCTCGCCGTCTCCGCCTAGCCAGGGGGCTCCGCCCCCTGGACCCCCGCCAGTACGGGCAGTGTTAGTCAAACAGGCTCGCTTCGCTCGCCTGCAAAACCTCTGCCAGTGTCAGCTGAGACAAACAGGCTCGCATCGCTCGCCTGCAAATTCCGTTCAGAAGGGGTTCGAAATTTATTGAACACAGCATTTATTGACCTAATCTAGACCTGTTTACCAAATTTTAACATTTTCTGCCAATTTGTTTTCGGAAAATCCAAGAAATATTCCGAAAAATAGTAAAACGCTAATATTGAGCGTAACCTTGGGAAGTATATCGGACATTGTTTGAAACTTGATCAAAATCTTCTTAATTACTCTTTCTATAATCTCGCTGAACCATTGAATTTACACTAAGGATTGGTCGTATCAAGACGAAAGATATGCAACCCGCAATACATCTACAATTTTGAAAACCTAATTACTGGCGTAATCTTGAATGTATTTCAAAAATATTTTAACACAACATTTCTAGACCTTATCTGAACGTGCCCACCAAATATCAACATTTTCTACCGATTGGTTCTCGAAAAAATGAGGAAAACGCCGAAAAACTAAAATATTTGGCGTATCCTTGAAAAGTTTATAAAATCCTTTCTGAGCGCGCGTCTAAACGTCCAACTGAACATGCCTGCCAAATTTGAACGCATTCGCTTCAGTGGATTTTTAGTTCTGGTGATGAATGAATCAGTCAGTCAGTGCCATCTCGCTTATATAGATATAGATATAGATATGGAGATTCTAATTAATTGTTATCATATATTGAAATCATTGTTGTTGTTAATTTGAACAACTGTTAGGCTTGATTGTGTTTGAGTTCCCCTTCTTTACATTACATAAATTAAGCCATTTTATTCGGCTTGCACTTGAGTTTTTTCACATTTTGTAGCTTCTATAATCAAGAAATCCTAGCTGATCCATATTCTAACACTATAACCACGTTTAATGATTACAATACATTCAACTGAGTTCTTGAAGAATCAGAACTTTTTGAAGGTTTCTGCAAAGTTTATTGAATGTTGAAAGTATCTTCATAGTGTATCAGTATTTTTATATTCTTGTGATACATGAAAATATAAATTCATTATTCATGATGTACCTACTCAACATACAACACCAATACCAACTGAAATGTGATTTATCCATTTTGAATTAAATTGTGATCCAATTCCATTCGATGTCTTTGGAAAGTGGAACTAACTTGAATATTGAATGAATATGGACCTTACTTTTTATTTTCCAATATGATAATATTTTAAAAATAGAATTTCTAAAGGCTGTAAAGAAAGGTCAAACCAAATGCGTTATCGTTAGCAAGAAATACAGGTTTCTTTGAGTGCATTTTTCAAAAATTACATGACGAAGAAGCTGGAAAATGTTTATTCGTGCTCGTTGAAAGAGTATAGTTGACCCAATTTGTGTTATCCATCGAAAGAAATTTCTGATCCTATTAATAAGTCGTGCGATTTTCAGGAGCTGCGAGTAAAAGTCAGAAAAATGAAATGCGTTTTGGATGTTGGTGGAGCGGGGGACACTTCACACTTGCCCGCTAAAAATAACAGGGAATATTTTCCTTTGACGAAAAACGAGAGCAATTGTCGGAGGTTCATTGATACACGAAGGGTATGATCATCGTTTTATCAAAGTTCACGCCGCGGCCAATATGCTAGCTAGTTTATAGAATAATATATCGAAGGGATAAATTACATCGAAATCCGCAGCCATCACAATATCACAGTACATGCTATTGATACTCCTACTTGCCTGACTACGTCCTGAGTGGATGTTTGAATCATGTTACTGAATTTCAATACCCCTCCATTAGTAAGGCATGAAATCACTTGCTTTCCAGTGCGATGTGTAGCATTACTTTCGGTAATCAATGCTTTAAGCTTCTAGTGCTCAGATGAAATTCTTCCGAAACGTGTAGGCTAATCATTTAGGATCAGACTGATTCGTAAGACGATCATTTTACACGTAGGAGAGAAGACTGAATCTATTATTAGCGTTTAGCATCCTTGTCGCTCCCTGCTTCGCTTTTAAATTACCTGGAAAGCGTCGAGCAAAATATGGAATTACACATGTTAATAACGTCTTTGTTAGCAGTGTTTTGAAGGGCTTCATTTCCCAATTATTAACACTACACAGACACACTTTGAATAACTATCAGTTGCGAGCGATTGTTCAATCACTTTGATAATCCTCTTATAGCAATTAATAGACTGTTGAAATTGTCGATAAATAATAACATTGCAATAATTCAGTCATTTGTCTTCGGATCGGATTACAAGCTAATTTGGGAGAAGTTCTACTAGTAATTCTGAACTCGAAATTACATATTATAGCCAAAATTATGTTTTACTGAGTTGGCTTTATTATTAATTCATTTGTGCTAAAATAATTGTTTGAACCTACAAATATTTAAAATAATTTTAATATTGTGGACACCGCTTTCGAATATATTTATGAATATTTGAAGAAATACAGATTAGCGAGGGGTAACCTACCAGTAAGGGTCTCCCAAGCTGTAGTATATTCATTTTTATTCTTGTAAAACAGTGCAGCCTTATTATACAGTATACCAATCACACATATAAACTTTACAAATTTTCTATTAAATCCTATTAGTTTTGGTACTTAAATATCTGTAGTCTGTATATCAAAACCCTTATAGTTGAGTCAAAATACAGGGTATAATTATCAATGAAACTAGAAGTTTTGAGATCAATGAATACTTGTTTAGCTGATATTTCTGAGACAGATAAGATAAGTCAATAATTTTATTCATAATATTAGTACACTATCACAAATATGTGAAATTATTTTGTTAATTATAAAATATTCACTTGATATAACTAGTGCTTTTATATTATTACTATTTATAAGTATTTATTTACCAGCGAAACTGAATCATCCCGATTTTATCCAAGTGTCTGCATCAGATTAAATTGTTAAGTTGTCGATTTTGAGAAGCAATAGGAGAAGTGAAGTGAGGCAGTGAGACACTATTTGGAAAATAAAAAACTGAGAGGGATTCTTGGAGTGAGAGTGCGATGATATAAATAATGGGAGGGGGCAGCGTTGAAAGAACTTGGAAGGACTATTTCAGTATAGTCCTAAATATAGTTCTCCGAATCTCTTAAGCACCTCTTTCTTTCTGATTCTCCCACTTCCTTTCCATCTTATTTCGTTCATGTTTTCTCACTCACCCACTACACTCGGTCTTTCTTCATTCAATTTGTGAGTATTGGAAAGAATTCTCAGCTTGATATCAAAGCTTATCTTCGCGTCGTCGAGGTGCTGGAAATCTTTCGCAAGCGCGGCGAGACTCAATTTGAAAACAGAATCAGCTAAACTCGGTTGTCTATCCAATCAGAAAACCCACATCCTTCAGATAAACTTGTAGCAATGACTTCCCTATGCCTTTAGCCATCAATCTACCTGACGCCGACTTGTACAAGTTGAAGAATTTTAACTCATACTTTCCATGGTATTCAAATCATGAGAGGGTCTATAATGGATGAGATGATAACACATATTGATTCTGTTTCTTCATTTTACAAATGCATAAATGTGAATTTACGAAGGCTATAGTAAACTCTCTCTAATTATAACATGCTAATTATGAAGGAGATTATTATTTATCAATTCCAAAAAATGCATAAAATGAAATTTTAATGTTGTTGCTTCTGCATTGAAGGAGTGAATGTTGGCTTATTATTAGCATTTACCGATAGGATGTCCGTCTAGAAATTTTCAACATGCCAATCTTCATCAAAATGTGAGTATAGATTTTAGTAAAAAGCTGGCAGTTGGCGAATGATTATTATTATTTAATTAACAGATGATGCTACGTTAAAAGGAGAATATTGGCAATATTCGAGAGAGAGAAATATGGAGGATAGCCAAGTATTTGGCAGTCTAGTCAGCTGATTCATTCATCAGTTCTTGTCACAAACTATTAGAACACAATATTGGACTGTAGGTGGCTCGTTGGAGTAAGTGACAACCAGAGGTCGCGGTCTGATAACCAGAGGTTCCGAGGTTTGATTCTTAACAGAGTTACAATTATTTGGCCACAGCACAATCCGAGGCCATTCAAATAGATTCGGTCTTTCTGAGGAAACGAACCCAACTGTCTAGAAAGAAGTCGTCATCTCTCATCATCATCCCTCTCATTACTCACGAACTGGCCTAAGAGCCCTTGTAGGCATCACACTCAAAGAATAAAATAGAATCTGTCGTTGCACATTCCAAGTTTAATTGAAGGCACTACTTTTGTTCTATAAAATGCACGCTTTTTCTTTATATACTTGTTCTGGCAACCTGTGAAATCAAATATTAACACTTTTCCTTGTATAACGTCGAATAATACTTTATGGACAAACATCTGATGCTACGCTATTATAGAATTGATAGAAAGACTTATACCTTTATCTATATCGTATTCACAATCGCGTATAAGAGTGAACTCTTATCACAGTCCAGCTTCTGCATTGAGAAAGAGCTGTTTCTGACTCCCATTATGTTTTATTGTACTAAAATGGAGGAATGCAAATGTCATACAAGTCATGCATTGAATAATGAGAATGATCAATTCGACGTTTAATAACAACATATCAATTTTCCCTGAGAGTGATGCTCACATGAGCGAAGAGAATAGGAGGGAGGAGAGGGGATTGGTGCTTCTCATACTTCAAAAGGATTAATAAAGTCAGACCCGGGCTGTACCAGTTTATTACATAAGTAACTCAGTTACTATTGAAGATCACTAAAGAAATCAGTATAGAGTTGTATATCACCCATTAATATTGAGTCCTGATCCTGACATTGGAAAGGAAACAAACCATTGAACCATATGATTTGAAAAACACATCTATAGTCTAATGCTTCAGAAGCTGTAGGCTCAAATGAGTTATCATTCCAATGTAAAAAATCATAATTTTGAGTGCCATTTTCCATGTGTAACCTATCAAATCTCACGCTACTATTACTGAGACTCATAATAATAAATTGAACTATTTGTCGTATTTAGTTTAATGATTCTAATAGCTCTAAAGATCAACCTTTAAAGAGTTGATCAAGATGGCATTCTCTCTATTAATTGAACGCTGATTAGGATATAGGCACCTCTCTGTATTTGATCCTTCCTGAGAAAGTAAACAATTCTCTCCTTTACCAAGTGCTTTCTCTGAGTGATTCCCTGGCAAATCAATTTTCAGTCGACTCCCTATCAATCTGAAAAGCGATGTTTGTATCACAGAAACAATGACATTAAAAGAATGGATTGCTATCATGATAAATGAATATACAAAAGCGTTCAGGAAGGGAATTCAATATAGATATATCGATGTAATATAGAACATGCGTATCAGTGAGTAGGATAGGGAACAGGGATAAATCAAATTATAATGGGCAATTGGAAGCTTTTGTTATATTATTTCCATTACATAATTTGTGGGATTAGCTTCAATTATTCACCACTCGGTGAATAAATACTAATTAATAGTCATTTCATGACGATTATCTCAATTGATTGATCTTATTGTTTTCTCCACACGTATTGTAAGTTCGTTTTCCCCCTTGAAACAATGGAATTTGAGTGATGTCCTGTGAAAAAGACAGTTGAAATTAGTGAGTGATTTGTTATGTAGTAGAAATGTTTAGACAGCTGTCAGTGATATTCTGTGGAAAGGGTAGCTTTGTGGATTTATTTATTGTTACAATTGCGACTTGATAGCAAGTATTTCAAGTAAAGCTGATGATGTATACATGGTGAATGAAAGATGATGAAAGTTTTCATGACAATTTTCACTTCGGAAAACACTTTTCACTTAAAAAAATAATAGTCCCGGAGATGGAGATGATAAGGAGGATGATCTTCTATAAAAAATATTAACTCGTCTTATTTCAAAAATTTCAATGAATACAGTATTATTAAATGGAATAGGATATTAGATTATATTGTCTGATGTTCAAATAATGCAAATTCCATATCTATCAGCTGATAAGTTGGGATTCAGCTGGTATTTCAGCGAAATTCATGATAGCTGAAATATGAAAAGAGTCAAGTTTATCTACATTCATATAAACTTGAACGAATAAGAAAATACTAAAGCTTAACCTTGATAGCTTCAATATTGAAACTATGCAATGATTACATTATTTATTTCAACTAAAAAGATACATAAAGTAGGTTCCAATATGCTAAGAGGCTAAGCCATTATTACAGGCACATAATCAAGCCCATAATACAGGTGGATTCTAAAACATTTTTAACTAGTCACAGATACAGTTTTAAAAAGGTACATGCAAATTTTACAACTCTCATGGTCAGTTGTTCGTAACTTCGTTAAGTTTTAACGCCGTGATTATCCTGGATAACGACATCTTGTAGCAACGGTAAACTAACTCAATTCAAATAGAGAATAGAAACATATAAATTATTAAAAAGTCTTGAGTTTCAATAGTTTCATTCACAAAACTCGATGACACATCATTTACATTGAATTTTATTGCCTAAAAATATCACTAACCTTTAAATTCATGAATCAAGTTTAGATTTAGGCAATGATATCAATGAAGTAATAGAAAATTTCAATGGCGGTTTTTTCAAATTTAACAGGTCAGCAGCTGTTTAAATAGAATTGAATACCAATTTCACAGTACTAAAGTAATCGGCCAGAATTAAAGGCGTTAAAAAATTTTAACATAACCATCAGCTGATGATTAAATTTCCAATATCTGAAAACAATAGCAGCTGAAGGATTTAGATTTTTGTGGTACTACCAACCTGAGAACAATTAAGTTGTATCAGCATGCAATTTCCAGATCATGTTTTTGTTTTAATGAATAAATAATTTATACAATAATGAGATAATTATTGATTCTAATATCTATTTTGAAAAAGTACATTGAATATTTTGCTACTACTATCACATTTCAATACTTTATTCATTTTAACGTTTTTCCACTTTGACACGGTGAAATTAAACTAACAGAACGTAGAAGTGTGCAACCGGCCCTCAGTGGATTTGACAAAAAATAATTAATCACATTACTCTATAAAATATTCTTATTTATTTCAATGATAATATTATAATTCAAATATATGATTTGATTTTTAAGATTTGTAAAAACATCTCACCCGCATTTGTCGAAATAGAGCCTTCGAATCATAATAATTTGGTACTAACATTACTGCGCTTCAGAAATGTCTCCTGTATCTATTTGTTCAATTAATCATCAATGAAGCCACTAATCAAACCAACCACGCCTATCTACTGATGAGGAATGTAATCTGGAGCAAACTAAGCCTCAAGCCTATAAACTTGATACACTTCCCAAACTCTATAAACGTGACATGCCCGTACGACCATTAGTTAACCTCTACCCCATCTACTTTCTCCTTCTGACTTCACTACGATCAAAGCTGCATAGTTTCCACGATACCAAGGTGTGATCAATTTGTGATCAACGTATTGTTTTTGTAAGACTTTCTTGTAATCACTAAGATCATAGAATAAAGAAAGGAATAGTGAGAAAGAAGAATAAAAATATAGGAATTCTTTCTATCAAAGGAAGAAAATAAGTTATGTCTACATTATGTATGCATAGCTATAATTCAGAGACAATATTTATCAAATTCCCATTTTCCGATAAGCCGTCAGTCACGACTACCTAAAAAATAGTCGTCATCTATCATCCATCTCATTACCCACGCTCATGTGGGCTACAACCTTATAAAAATATTAGCTTACGCGAATATAATTATGGTGGCTCTTATATGAAATGCAGTGAGCTTATAAAGTTGGACCTAAAATGACCACTCGCTGAAAATTCCACTCCGCATTTGATAGAACAGCCGACTTATTAGTGAAGGATCTTCTCCCTGCCATTGAATAATATAATTTTTATAATTTCAAATTGAAATTAAAACTTGAATTAAGATACGCTTCAGAAAATATTTATTATACAGCTAATACCTAGTTTATTTTAATAATTATCCTATAATCAATTCACTATAAAAGTATTGAACTCTAATTGTTGAAATAAACTAAAAATCAGAAAAGTTGAACATCACGCCCCTGGAGAATTTAATTCTCTTTCCAATGACATAAAGAACGTTAAATTCTGGCCATAAATAGAGGCTCTATCAGCTCCAAGAGATTGATAAAAATGACATTGTTCCTATGGGGCTTGATTTTGCCGTTCGGCAGTTTGCCGTCCACTACCGCTCACCCTTAAGCGAAACAGTCCGGCTGCGGCTGGACCGTTTTCCCTTGCACGACTCGGTCGCAAAGGCCAGCTATCATGAAATCCAGATCTACTTGTACCAAATCGAATTTACTCTATTTGAATATTTACAATATTTCAATCAAAATTTCAATTATTCTGGTAAAATTATCTCTTATGAATCTCAGTATTTCTCTCCTGTTCTTCTTTAGAACAACTCAATAGATATTCAACAAGATATTTGAGGTTAAAATCCCGTAAGGCTGGTCGGATGACTGCTTCTCGAGGAGTACGATGAAGAGCTTACGCGAATATAATAATGGTGGCTCTTTTATGAAAAGCAGTGTGCTTATAAAGTTGGGCCTAAAATACGATGGTGATCGGATCCAGCTGGTTGTCGGTCGTCGACTGTCAACCGCATGTAGGAAAACGTTCTCATGATCAACACAGAAGCAGTCCGCCATCGTTTTCAAGCACGGCCGATCTTCGGACCGTTTCAGATAAAGGAGAACGTACCTTAAAAATGAAACTAGGTCCTTTTTAGGCTTTCTATGTAATACATTATTATAGATTGTCAGCACTCTTGAGGATATTTGAAACTGATAGTGTTAATAAATTCAGTGCATTTTCCTAGAATTCAGATATTTTACTTTTTCGGACGTGAATTCGGATTACTCACGGTTCAGACTGGAAGGAGAAAATGTTCTTTCTTAAGCTATAATCCTATGAACTAAGCACAAATCCTACTGCTCCACAAACCTTCCAAGCTCGGACGTGATTCCAGCCTTTAATTGCTTGATAAGATGTGTTGAACCGTTTGAAAGTAGAGGTCAAAGTTTCTACCCAACAAAGAAAGGCATCTATTAACCAACGGCCTACTCTCCGTGATAAGACAAATAAAACAGAACACAGAGAGCTCAAACAATCCATTCCATATTGATTCTACCCACTAGATATTGACTCGAATCGAATACTTTCCCTATATTGAGAGTAAATACAAACTCGGCTTGCATTGCATCAATGAATTTGTCTACTCAGCTTGCAGTGGAATGCTCGTTTGTGTGAGTCTTAGTATACATATATACATTACGTAGGACATAGAACATAGTTATATATAATAATTTCGCTACCTGAACGTGAGCTTGTATGAAAGACCATGCATAATTCTAGCTGAAGCCAAGTGGCGCAAAATTAGATTGGCAAGTCAGCACCGGTACATCAGTTTCACTTGGATGTGGATCAGTGAATGCTTTGCTTTATCATGCGGTATACTTAAACTATAAAACTTTAGATGATGTACTAATCAATGTTCCGTTATAGCTTGATTTGAATTTAGGGGTTGCTATGAAAAATTAGCTATAGCTGGCACCAAAAATTAAGGCAGTTGGCAAGTGACTTAGTTCTGTCAGAGCCAGAGAGAATAAAATGAAAATTCTTTCTATTATCTTTGGTCAGAGCTGTCTTCATGAGCGAAATAGTATTGTTGGGGTCGCTCTTGTTGCGATATTCTCTGGCAGGCTCTCCTGCGAGAGCTGAAAACAGCAAATGGCAACAACACCTTAATTTCTGGCAACAGTTTGCATTTCTACTCATAATCGATCTACTAAAAAACGATCCACTTTTAGTGTGGCTTGTTTGGGTGGCTCGTTGGAGTAGGTAATAACGCGATGATCTGATAACCAATAAAAGTTCCCAAGTTCGATCCTCAGCAAGGGAACAGTTTTTGACCACAGCAAAAACACATAATACATAATACGTCTTTCATAGGAGATGATGAGCCGTCGGTCCCGACTGCCTAAAATGTAGTCGTCATCTCTCATTACCATCCCTCTCATTACCCACGCACAGGCCTAGGAGCCCATGTGGGCATCACCCTCAGAAAAAATTTATTGGTTGCTTTACATGTCTGTTCAAAAACGATCTACTCTTATGCATACATAATCGATCTACAATGTAGGCTATAAATTGTGTTTGGTAATATATTTTTGTAAGTTCTAGTAGATAATTATTTTGTTAAAATTGTAATTTGGATTCCCTCTTCAATTAAGCTTCAATTACCACAATTAAATTATAGAATTTGATAATAACCACAATTCAATAACAACGAATCAATCTGATTCCAGTTCTCATGATTCCGGTTCTCCAAGCTACCATGTCACTAAGACTGGAGAGTCTGAGCCGCATGGCGCATCAACATCAGCGAGCTCGAGCCAACCGCAGCAGCAGCTGCAGCCGCAGCCAACTACATCAGCTGCTAGCGTGTCATCTGGAGTGGTGCTCAGAGTCGATAATCCGGAACCATCCCCTAGACCAGGTGATAGACAGGGTGCTTGCGCTTTGGCTAGCGTTTCAGGTGGGTTCTAATCACATATAGCTATTAAAAAAAAACATTTTTCAGAGTAAGGTTGAAACTTAATAGAGTATCTTCATCATACTTTGGGAATTAGATGTTCACTTGATGCCAATGACAGCGACCATCCACTTGGAGGAGTGATATTGTACTCTATCTCTATGCCATTTGATATCATTTGAATGAGTGATATGGTGATTTCTATAAAATCAAATGTATGATTCTAATTAAACTTTCAATTTTAGGCAATTTAAAGGTATCTATTGTTGGTTTCGTTAAGGTATTTATTGCCAGTACTAAGAGCTCATTGTCCGATTTTTCAACCTGTTGAGTAGGGGCTGTTTCAACATAACTATTTGAAGTTCTGCTATTCTACAATTGATGATTATTTATGTCTTTGTATTAGTGTGTATGTAATTAGTAAAATTTTGACTAAAATAATTGATATTGGAGTCTATATTAATTTTAAGTAAAATGGTACTCCGTTTTCATTGTCATTTTGCTGATATAAACGAAACTTTCAATCTTTCCAGATCATATTCACTTGCTGTTTTCAACAATACCGTAAATTTAATGAGTGTGATCGTAAAAAAATTATGTGGTTATGAATAAATGACGAATGATTGGATGGACAAAACATGTCAAATAAACAAACCAGCCAATTTTTCGTAAATTATTGATGCTTTGAAAGAAATCGTTCAGAACGAATTGACAAATAACAAACAATATTGGTTTTTATGCGTCAGTCAAGTTGGAACCAGGCAGCATAAACTTTCTGAGTACGTTTCCCCAGCAGATTTCATATCAAAATTTAAAAAATTCTACATAAATTTTTCCAACTGCAATGCTGTATAATTTTTTCTTGTAAAAGAGTAAATGAAAGTCAAGGAGAGTTTCGACGATCAAGTTGAACAACTCTAGACATCTAGACATGAGTTCAGAGATGAATTACGCATTTCACGTGAACGACATTAGAAGTTTGAATTCATCTGTTGAATGCTCTCTACCTGGCTCGCTCACGAGATTCGCATTTGCTAAAGTGAATTGAAAAAAAGCTTTTAAACTTTTGCTTTCAAACTGATCAACTGTACATTATTCGTTATGAGTATTGAAGTCCGAGTTTTACTCCAAAATTCTTTTTGAAGTCATCTTCTGTTTTACATCCCCGTAATTTTCCTAGTTGTGTCACTTGACGATTTGAGTCTAGGTTGTCTACTTTTTAGCATAGAAGGATACGTGTGAGAATCTTCGTAATGAGTTGAAGTTTTTTCATTGAATCGAATATATTATTTATACATATTCTCCCATCTTCTACTTTTTCATCATCCCCTATTTCCTTTTTATAAGTTTTCATTCGCAGAAAACTTTGAAATCGATATTTATCTCAATTCAATCAATCAATCAAATTTATTGAGGTTTTAGAAAACAAAACATATTACAATTGAAACTTTTAACTTAACTATAAAACCAAATCACCTGCAAGGAAAAATTCTGTGCGCAGGTGAGAGTTGCTACTATTTTTATATAAAAACAAATCATAAAAAACCTTCAAGACAATAAATATATTGCAAAAAAGTAGAAAAAGAGATGAGAAGAGTAAGAGAAGAAAAGGTGGAAGAAAAAGAGAAAGAGAGAGAGAGAGAGAGAGAGAGAGAAGGAGAGAGAAAAGAAAAACATACTTATAAAAAAAATTAAGATAATCATTCAAAAAGTTTTTCCTCAATTTCACTTGACATTATCCAATTAGCAATTTTCCTCTTCAAACCCGTATGAGATTTTAACCTAATCCGTTCAATAAAGCTATCTGGAATTTTGTTGATCAATTTATTCGCTAGATAAAAATATTGCCTCCTACAAACATTAAGATTCATTCTTATATTTTCATATGTATTCCGGGATGGTCTTAAATTAAGGTTTGATTCACGGAAGTGGAAAAGATTTCTATGATTTATAACAAAAATGTGAGGTTTTTAATATATAGTTGACGAACTGTTAGCACCTCAAACTCTTTGAATAAATATTTAGTTGGATATAAACGAGGTTTACCTAAGATTGTTTTGATTAGATGTTTTTGAATTATAAAGAGTTTATTAAAATGTGCATTCAATGCACCCCCCAAACCCGAATTCCATACTGTAATACGGATTGTGCATATGAGTTGTAAATTAGTTTTGTTATTTTTGGATTATTTAGTTGTTTAATTTGATAAAATTTATAAACAAGAAATCTGAGTTTTTTGCACAAGTTGTCAATATGAGTGTTCCATCTTAGGTGAGAATCTATTGTTATACCCAAGTATTTAACATCTTCTTTTTTATTTATTTTTGGGCAAGAACAGGTGAATTCATTTTTGCAATTTATTGTATGGATTTTAATAGTGTTGAGTGATTGAGGTTGAGTAAATGCGTTTGGAGAAAAAGTCATGAACACGCTTTTATTTGTGTTTAGGGTTAGCAAGTGCTCATTTAGCCAAGAATGCACAATTTTCAGACCATAAAATTCACAATTTTCAGAACATAAATGTCCCAACGATAATCACTTCCAATAACTAATCTTATATCATCGTCCCTCTCAACACGAATTACTTTGAGTTCCATCCTCAGCAAATTGAAAAAATATCTTTTTTCAAAAGAAAATTAGTATATGAAATCAAATCAACTATATACGTATTACTAATAACTGTATAATATATTATTAACTCTAAAGCTCTTTGACAACTTTTGAGTGTTGGTTGACTTTTCGAAATTTTGTCTTCCTATTCCAGAACCACGAATTCACAATAATGATATGCCCAACCAAATTGAGACACTTATTGCGATAGAGTGTCATATTGCATGCTTCTTCAATCGCATAGTTTGCATGAGTCGTGCTACAATATTGCATTAGTATCTGAGAGCACTCTACAGTAATACGTCTCTCCGTTTGGACAGGCTTTGGAATCAAACTTATTAGGAGTTGCCAATAATCATAATCTTGTGGCAATCCTCTATTGTTACTATCAAAGCTATGTCGACTACCCAATAGACAGGCTGAAGCTATTAGCTAAATAATGATATTGCTGATATCAATAGCTGATTAATTTTCTCCGTATTTGGTTTGATTTGATTTTCATTCAATTTAATTCCTTCATTATATTGAGAACTTGAAACCCTAATCATATTCATATTGATAATTCAATAATACAATTAGTTCCAATTTCAGAGGGTGGTAAAAAAGTCGCGCTTTCCCCCGAAAAAACACGAAATAGATAAAATAAATACAAGAAAAACGTTAATAGTAATTCGATATTCCAAGATGATTGAAATCGATTGTTAACTTCATCGTGTAACAACATCACACAATTATGGATACATTGTGTTTTGTCACTCGGTGATAGCGGTTCCTGAGTGACCATGAGGTTACGTCTCGAACACTTGAGACTTGAATGGGTGACCGAACACAAAAATAAGACACGGTGAAACCTACTCTAAACTTCTCATGCTGTTCGTTTAGTTTTTTTTATCCCACTAAGTCAGTATTTCCAACAATTATTTAAATAAGAGAAATCTATTTTTTGCAGTTCTTGATGGTTTTTTTTTTAAGTATTATTGTATTCTGTATATGAATGCATCAAGTATTCCATGAACAAAGCATCGATGTTGTATTATCATCTTCAAAAATACTATATATTTTGTCAGATCTTTTCTATTTAATCTCATTCATCCCCTAGTTAACTTTCTCGTGGTTTTGAAACAATTATTATTATTATTCCATGGTTACAAAATTTTCTGTTGACGATATTCAAGGTTTAGTGATTAGGGATAACTTTCCAATCCTATAACTTCGCCTCATAAAGAATAAGCCAATTTTACTTCATATTGGAACCTCAATGGCGTCTCATTTGATAAAATTAGATTTCTTCAATTCTATTTGGTATTTTCTATTTCCAAAATTGATTTCTAATTTTGTTGTAAACAAATATCTAGGCCCATCACTCCATCAGCCTATGTAATAAGATTCTAATTGATTCGTGGCTGGATCCAACATTTCATCATAATCAATTCACCCCATGACCTACGTACAAGGGCACAAACTTTGAACTGATATTGGCTGTAGGAAACTGCTTGCTGATTCCGCACACAGCAACCACGATTGTGTGAATATGTTGAGTTCACAACATGTGAAGCTGATGCAGTTTCAGCCAACCCACTAAACCCATAAACCTCTATCTCTTCCCCACCATACCCTTCCTCTATTTAATCCCTCGTTATATCTGTCTCTATTTCTTCGGTACATGTCCCTCTTTTTATTTCTTTGCCCCTTTCCTCTCCTCTCCAACAACCGCTCTCTCTCTATCTCTCTCTGTTTCTCGTTCTCTGTATTTGTTATTCTCTCACTCTCTTTCTCTTTTAACAGGATGAGAGTAGGATCAAAAGCTTCGCGTTCTCAGTTGTCACGACCTACACAGAATGGATTCTTCACAAAAATATCATTGATTTCTCCAAAATAAAAGTCTGAATATGAGGAGATAAGCTTTTTGCCCGAGAAAATGCGTTGCAGCATGATCTCAAAGCTCTTGGAAGGAAAAGAAATACAAAATATTATTCATTCTCTCTAGCGAATCCGATCAGAACTACTAGTATAATACTATATTGTGCATGTACTATGATTTTATACTAGTCAGATAGGATAATACCGAAAAATGATTAATACCAGCTAACACCCTTCTTTCAGGCGTAAGATGTCTTATCAACTTAACAGAAGTTGAAATTATTTCAATTTAATCAAGTTTATATAACAAATAGAATGATCTCAGTTTGTCAGAATCTCCATTTTCCCAAGTGAAATTGTTTTTTCAAACGCCCGATATTTCAAACATCTGCTTCACAAAAATGATTTTCTTCGTTCAATGAAAAGACAAGATGAGGTCAAAAAACAGATTTTATAAAAATAGAGATACCGGTTTCGGTTGCTACACCATTATTAATCTCTTGAGTTTACAGGTGTAGCAACTGAATCGGTAACTCGATTTTTAATAAATCTGTAGTTTGACAACATCTTGTTTTTCCATTTAATATGGATAACTACCACAATATCGCCTCCACAACTACTCAGCAAATGTTCTACCTTGATTGCATTTGCGGAGAGTTTAGGACTTTGTTTGTGGTGATATTATATTTTGTACTCCTTCTAAATGATGATTTCATTGCATTTTCCCTGCTGAGAGCGTGACTGAGAATGAAATAATATTTCATTTTGTACTTCTACTTAATGATAATTTTGTTGCATTTTCCCAGCTGAGAGCGCACCTCCCAGTTCGCCACCTGACACCACAGCTGAGCCTACAATTCCGATTGATAAGAACTCATTTCCAACCATCATTCGCACACTGTCTGATGAGATGCTGCATTTGCTACTTGGCACAATTCCTGCTGCTAAGACCGTTGTCAGAGCCAGGAAAATTACCATCTATGTGGCAGCAGCCGACTCTCAGGGTACGTAAATCAGATTATTATTAAATAATATGTATAGATGATTCTAATAATTATTCATCATTTCAATAATACAGTGTAGGCTATAATTTTTATACAGTGGGTGTAGTAATCTACACATGCGCTGTAGAACAATTAATAAAAACACCATTTGTGGAAAAACTTGAGCGCAGATGCAAGATGTGTCAAATTATGATTTTAAAGTGTTATGCAAATCCCCATCCTTTCTCCAATACCATCGAATAACCTCCCTTTAAAACCTTGAAGCTCATCAGTATTGCTTGATAATGTGCAATACCAGCACGAAACAATTGTCGCGTCAAAAACTTGAGTAATTTCACTACAAAGTTTTCATACTCTTTTAATAAATGAATAAATATGTTGGTGGTGAGTGTGAAAATTCCCTTTTTGAATCTTCACGATAATATTTGTTCGGTTCTGACTGTCAGAGAGGAAGGTTATCAGCTCTGGCGCTGTAGATAATTTCATTCGTGCCGTTCTACTCTTTATTATTGAATTGAACTGCAAAATGAGTAAACTTTGTTCGACTTGAATTTTCTGATTCGGAAAACATTATTGTCTGTTCCGTGTGTGTGAAATCCTTTCATTCGGAGTGCTGCCAAGTCGGAAACATGGAAAATATTTGAAAGATGGGAACCAGGAAACAGACTTGGAAATGCGGTGAGTGCAAGTACACTATTCAATCGGAAAAAACCTCGGTTTTAAAAAGTGATTCCAATGTCAGTTTTCTGGCCGAGGCCATAAAAAACCTCAGTGAGAAAATAGATAATGAATTTAAAAATCTTGAATTCGAAATCTCAGGGCTGCGATCTGAGATCGGTAGTTTTAGAAACTATATAAACGCTGTGAAAATTGAATGTGCTGCGGTAAAGGGGGACTGTGAAGTCTTTTTGTTCGAAAATTATTTCAACTTGAAAGAAAAACAAATTGGTCAGCTATACCAATATACTAGACTGACCTATGTAGAAATTTCGGGGGTTCCTTCTACGGAGAGTGAATACGTTTATTATAGATTAAAAGCTCGCAGGAATTTTAAAAGTGCCGTTTCAATCTTCAGACATTTCAATTGCGCATACAATTTTTATTGTACGTTCACTAGTCAGTGATGTTAAAACCCTACGCATATCAAGTATTACACTGGTGTATAGCTCTGCTGAATATTGTGCTACCACATGTATGCACAGTTCACACACAAGAAAAGTGGACATCTCACTCATAATGAGAAAATGCGAAAAATATGTGGCACCATAAAGAGTACAGAGATAGAGTGGTTGCCAATACTCTGTAACATTGCCCCTCCACAAATTTGGCGAGCACAGGGCGCACATCAACTACTAGATAAAATGAAAGAAATACAGTAAATGAGCTCCCTGTTATGCTCAAGCTGCGCAATCCACTATCTACCAGGCTAAAATCAAGACTATATTTGAGACTGGATAGGATGCCAGATGAGCCGGCTTTTGAAGATGAGTTTTGTTTGTTTATGAGGGTGAAGCTCACATAAGCTCATAGGCTTGTGCGTGGGTAATGAAATGGATGATAGATGACGACTACTTTTTAGGTAGTCGGGACCGACGGCTTATCGTCTCCTCCGAAAGACGGGGTGGTCGTATCTATGTGATTGTGCTGTGGTCAAAAATTGTTCTCCGCTTGGGATTCGAACCAGGGTCCACCTGGTTATCAGACCGGCGCTTTATCACTCCTCCAACGAGCCACCCAATTGGAGTCATGGTGGTCTGCATCGGATGTGAGGAATAGGAACATTATAGATGACCCAACAGCTGAGGTGCCAGGAGCACATCTTAAGAGAAAATATTGGTGTGCCTTGAACAGATTTCGGACCTTTGCTGTAAGATGTGCAGAGAGCATTGCTGAGTAGAGATTCTTTGAGGATTCATCATGTGTTTGTGGTGAGACGCAGTCCTTGTCTCACATAGTGAAAAACAAAACATGCAGTCCTGCATTTGGCTTTGAAGGGGGACTAGCAAAACTACACAAGGCAGATGACCAGGCCTGTCCAGCCTTATACAGTGGCTGGAAAGAATTGAAACTGGACTATTAGTCTGATAGTCTCTTAATTTTCATGTTTTACTATTTTATGTTTAATATCCTGACTTTTATTATTCCTACTCCAACATAATATGACTTGGTGGTTTAAGTGATCTTTAATTTTGGCCTTAGCATAAGCATACGTATAATTGCGCATAGACCTCCCAAAAGAAAAGTCGCTGTTCATCTTCTTATAATATTGTGGAATTCATTTCTCGAAGATGTCGTACTGTCTGGTTGATTTCTGCGCGAAAAATTAAAGGAATTCAGGCGAACCTATTAAACGAATATTTTAATAACGGGAAGATCTACCTCAACGAACACCTAACCGTCGATAATAAGATATTTTTTAGCGTTGCAAAGAGCTATGTCAAACAGAATAAGCTATCGTTAGCATAAGTACGAGATGGCAAGATTTCGTGAGGAAAACCGCTGATGGTCCTATCAAGAGAATATTTGATCCAGTTGATTAGGACAGTGCATGGTGAAGTAGAGTGTTTGGACTGTAAGTTACAAAGTTTTTTCATTTATTGCCTTTTCTGAGAAAAACATTTGAAATATCATGGAGATAAGAGAGTTATTATCTACCACTAAAAAGACATTAACATTAACATATTCATGTATCATGAATGTAAAGAAAGTTTAATTTTTATTATGTTATTTGTATTAATTGTATTTCATCTATCGTCAGCTATAAGATTTATTTATTTATTTATTTATTTATTCATTTATTTATTTATTTATTTATTTATTTATTTATTTATTTATTTATTTATTTATTTATTTATTTATTTATTTATTTCAAATTGACAAGATTCAATAATAATAATAGTCAAAATAAATTATTTAATATCAACAAAATAGTCATGATATAATTAATATTATCTGCTTCAAGTATTGATAAATATTACAAACAATATAACTTAAAAATGTATTTAGCAGTAGAATCTATTTGATTTTTAAATTTTTTATTTGTCTTAAAATCCGCTATCTCGTGACTTCTTACAGCTAATGCTTTTCCGTTAATTCAATTTATTTATCATTTTGGTCACGAGTTGTGAGAGGGGATTCTTATTTGTTGATAATTCAGTAATCTGGCTAAATATTTCTTACTATTACATAAAACATTCATAATATGCTATACAATAGAAATATTGGAATTCTCTCTATTAGTCTTAATACTTCCAACAATTCTATTCAATTTTATCTAATTCATATTTTCAAGCTTCTGTCAAGAGTCAAGCACATATTAATTTGATTCTATTTCTGCTGTAATTATATGATGATTTATCTTAGTCTGTTTCAAGTATTAGTATTGTGAAGAAAAAAAAACAGTATAGGCCTATTTGTGATAATTTTGATCATTCATTATGTACTGCTGTTATTTTATATTGTTTTCGGAAACAAATTGATTACTTGATTATATGACATTGAAATATTGCTTATTTTATAGGTTTGATATCATACTAATATTTTATCTTCCAACGGCTCGAACGAATTATATGAGTTATGAACGTTTTGGATGATTTAAATGACTTTAGGCATGTTAGTAGTTGCAGTGTGTGTAGTTACAGGTAATTCCCTTAGAGTTAGTGAGATGAATGGTCCAAGTATAATACATATGAATATAAGAAGTTACAATAAGAATTTTGATGAGTTTCTGGTGTTGATGAATGGTATAGATTTCAAGTTTGATATAATCGTATTGACTGAGACTTGGATGAGTGAGGATGACTGTGTGAACCAAATAGATGGATATATAACTTGTATGACATCAAGTCAGTACAATCAGATCGATGGAATTATTATCTTCGTTAATTGTACCTTGCCGTCAGCCTGTCAGGAAGTGGATGTTGGGGGTTTGCGTTGCTTGAATTTGGAATGTGATAAAGATAATCAAGGATATAATCTGCTATGCGTCTATCGTTGTCATGGCTCTGATCTGGACAGTTTTATCATAGGTTTAGAAGGTAGATACTGTCAAACTGATAATAACAAAATACAGGTAATCATCGGTGATATGAATTGCGGTATTCTCAATGAACGCACAAACAGCCTTACCAGTAGATATAATATCTTGACGTACTTTATGATGCTAGTTTTGTTTGTTGCATAGATAAACGCACAAGGAAATCTTTTTTCTCTACTTCATGTATAGATCAGCACTACCAGCAGTGCTGAAAATTGATATAACCGATCATTACGCAATAATCATGAAAATACAATAAAAAATACTCAAAATTATGCTTTCACCTACAGTAAAATAATTTATACTGAACTTTCAAGGCTTTTGGCTCCACAGTCGTGGAACGAAGTTACCTCTAGTCAGGACCCTAATACTTGTGCTTATAAATTCATTGAAATAATAATAAGATTGCAACAGAGCTGCTTTTCAATCGATTTGAATAGTCGCAATAAAAATAATTATAAATCGAAAAAATTGAAACCATGGATCACCAATGGGCTTATTAAATCCATTTCTTGAAGAAATAAAGTTAGCAGATAAATAAAAAGCCAGAAATTCAATCTAAATCTAATAAATGAATTGAATGAATATTGTAAATTATTGAGCAAACTGCTGAGAAACACTAAAAAGAATGCTACAAGCGGAGAATAATGGAATCCACTTACAATCCAAAAATGCTTTTGAGGATAATAAATCAGATTGCAGGAGCTAATAGTAAGAATCCTTCATTTCCATATTATACAGCATTTCACTGAATCTATTATATCTATGATTGCAGTGTTAGTTATTATTTTGCCTCATAATTTTCTCTATTTTCATTTTGGTAACGATTATTTATATTATGTGAGCGTTTTTTCATAGTTATTTATAATTTTTTATTGTGTATGCTGTGTATTGTACATTGTATGCTTATATCTTTATAGAAACAAATAAATTCAATTGAAGGGATCTAATTTCAAAATATCTGATTCTCATTGAAAAATCTAACGTGAGAGAAATATTTTTTATACTTCTTCCTATAAAATAAAATGTATTGCTCATTTTGTCAAATATTAAAGTCATGTCAGTATGAAAAACTTTCAAAATCGTTCAACATTTATTATCTATAACTATAATTATTGGTATCCAATAACACTGTGATTTCCATGTATAATCTCATTTATCAATTGTTTTGAATGGTTTAAAATCAATATCTATGATTAAAAATCGCCCACTTAATTTAACGACTA
This sequence comes from Sogatella furcifera, assembly GCA_017141385.1. Taxonomy (NCBI): domain Eukaryota; kingdom Metazoa; phylum Arthropoda; class Insecta; order Hemiptera; family Delphacidae; genus Sogatella; species Sogatella furcifera. The sequence goes on along the minus strand of CM029560.1, from coordinate 15,885,535 downwards.
ATTATTGAGAACTCTTTTCCAGCATATTGGTAAAAGTGCATCAGCTGTTATCCGACATGTTTAGGGTGGGTTCCGAACGTGGGGCTTGATAAAAGTTCATGAAAATCAGTGCCTATCAATTGAAATCTTTCTAGTTCTATTCTGTTCTGGAATGACCTTCGAAACTTTGAAACCTCCAAAACTTGGAAAAATACATGGGATATTGAAGACCTCAAATTCGATTCACACAGTAGCCTAGTTACCACTGGCGGCTCGTGCCCCCGAAACAGGTACAGTTCTGTGCAGTAAAATATACGGGGACCTCACCTGTTGCTAGGGCACGAGCCGCCAGTGCTAGTTACAATTCTTCAATGATACCTTCCAGTCTAAACAAGATGTCCATCATCCCATACTCATGTCATCACCACATATATGAAGACATGCCTGAACTCTGAACACTTCAGAAATCATTGACAGATTCTTGTTTTAGAATTCTAATCTAAAAAGTGATGTTCTTATCCACGATTAGAGAAGAATTCAAAGCAAGAGCTTGTTAATAACTCCAGAGATCTTCTAGTGCTACAAGAATACTGCAAACGTTTGAAGAAGACTCATGATTTTTTTCAATGACACTAGAATTAATGTTCTCAATTCATGTAGATAGTTTCTATATTCAATTCAATTATGTAATTCAAATTATTTTTGTGTCCTACTCAATTAGATTTTGGACCGTGGTAAACTTTGGAACTTACATTTGAATTTGGATTCAGATGATGACTTTTATCCTAGCTTTCAACTTTACCCCTTTATTATATTAAAATCTTGTTGGTTCAATCTTTTCTGTTTATAAAATAATGTGGTTGAATCGATGGACATCATTTTTCTGTAGAGATTCAGTTGAATTTATGTTACTGATTTTCCAATATAGTTGGTAAAAATTTATTTTAAATGATAGCCTAAATAATTTCTGAATTGTGATGATGATGATGATGGTGATAATAATAGTAGATGATGGCCTTATAATAATAATGGTGATGGCCTAGGTAATAAGCCTATACTGTATTTTTTGTATCACCAAAAGTAGTTCTATGATCTTTCTAGTGCTAGCTATGTATCTATTAATTGAATTGTTAACGATTGCAATTGTATAAATAACTTTTTAACATGTTTTTCATTGTAATAAATGAATAACTTTATATATAATGTGATTCAAAAAGAGCGCCGGTTTTAATATATCAAATTAAGAGGGTTATTTAAACGAAACATTGGAAGTAAATGATCCTCTGAGTTTCCGATTTATTGTATTAAAAAGGATGTAGTGCAGGTGTCCTCCTCTAATGAGCTGGCACGCATCAATCATATCCATGTAATTCACTATCATAATCTGGATACATTCTGGCAAGATGGGAAAATGACTCCAGCTCACTAAATATTGGTTCAAATATTATAAGTTAGAGCAGAATGTTTTCTAAAATTCGAGACCAAATTTATAATTTTTGAACCAATATTGACTGAGCTGTAGCCATTTTCCCATTTTGCCAGAATGTCTTCTTTGCTCGACCAGACTCAAATATAATAGACTCTATTATATAATAGTGAATCACATGGACAGAGTTGATGCGTGCCAGCGCCGTAGAGGAGGACACATGCATGACTTGACATCATTTTTGATACATGAAGTCGGAGAGTCAGATGATTCTGTTGATGTATTTATTTTCAGTTTTTCGTTTAAACCTCCTAGAATGATGAATATTAAACCCGGCGCTCGCTTTGAATCACCCTATATAGTAATAGTATAGTAACTATATGTAACTTGAATAACTTAATTGAAAACAACTGAATAAAAAATTATTACTTGATAATATTGAATGTGCTGTGCATCGTATCATCATTTTAGTACAATGCAATAAGTTAATGCAACTTATAGTATTTAAAAAATTTTAATCTTGTATCCCATTGTATAGAATCTTTATCAATTCTTATTATTACTCATATTCACTTTTTTTTAAATATAAAAATGATGATAAATATGATAGGTATGTTGTTCCATATTGTCCTCACGATAGCATCCTTTTTTATTCTATAGGCTAACTAAAAAAATAATCTATCTTCAAATTATTTATTTAAAAATGACAATATCTTTTATCATCCTTGTCATTTTTATACGATAATTTTTTTGGAATGTCTCGTGAATTACTTATTTCTTTAAACAGAAGAAATAAGAAGTAGGCCAAACCAGAATGATTTTGATGCTAAGATGAAGACTTGATACTTATTTCGATGAATGATGTATTTAAGAGCTAGTAGATTTATCGATTGATATGATATATAATGTGATACATATGTATAACTTACATTATATGTATTTATGATTTTTTCTTATAAAATTCAGTTAGAAATTTTCGAGCAATTGCTCTGATGTCATAAATATTGGCTATTTTACCACACACGCTATTGGCTATTTCCACACGCTTTCTCATACATTAATCGTATGATTTTGTATTATCAAAATATAGTTTGATCATCCTTGAGTAGTTTCCCGCAATTTAATACAATTTTCATTTAACATTTCTGTCTGAAATTTTATTGAGGATTTTATTCTTAAGTAAGCAGCATTATTTTGTGCAACAATCAGGCTTACCGTACCCAAAGTAAAGCTAACTTACGCTCGCCTGCTTCAAATAGCCTACTCGCATGTTCATCATTTGTTACTTAAATATATAATGGAGCTATTGTAAACACATTCTATATCAATCGCCATCCACTTCTTAGTACCTTTCTCAGGTGTAAAATCAGTGTATATAAATGTTATATATCTCATACATATGGTAGTAAAATTATGTGTTAAATGTAAGTTCAATTTCACTTATCTAATCTAATCTTCTACTTATCTAATAATTGGTTAAAATTCTAAAATGTATATTCTATTTCGTGTCATGGTAATCGTATTACAGTTTATAGAGATATTGTTGATCTACTAAGAAATAGCTGTTCTAGTTGATTCATTTGAATTAGAATAGTTAAAGGAATCTGTATTTATAAATTAATCGGATAAATTCATTAAAGAGTGTGATACTCACCTTGACGCTTGAAGCTTGTGCAATGTCAAATGATAGGTGAAAATTTCGGGAGGAATTTCGGATACTGGGTTCATGATGAGAGAGCTAGGTAAATGTAGAACTCTGAGAGACTGCTTCATGAATGACCTTCTGGTTACTTCGATGGATAATTTAATAATTTCGATTAATAATAATGAAAAATCTCGTCTTGTTTCATAAGTTTGGTTTTTTGCATGGATAAAATGGATGGTATATGTAATATTGATGTATGTGTGCCATATATTATACTTCTATATTTTTCACTGGAGAATAATTAACAAAAAATTTTAATTTTTCAGACTGCTGCCTAGAAAAAGGAATTCTGCATAGCAAAGTCTACCCCATTCTAAGAAAGGAAGCCAGGGAACATGGCTACGAATTGCACATCACCGATCTACATTGGCGAACTACTCTAGAAAAACAGCAAGACCACGAATTCCCTGAATTGTGTGTCGAGCAGTTGAATCGTGAGTATTTTCTATCAAAATAACTCCATCAGCATTATTCCTGTTCAAGAGCTTATTTAATTTTTTCAAGCAGCATAAGAATAAGTTTCAAATCATTTTTCTCATTTCAAAATTGAAAGAGGATATTGAAATCAGTGATTTATATTTTTTTAATCTTTTTGGAGAAAACTGTAAAAGTGAAAGTGTTTGAAATTTATCATGATGTACTAGCCTGTTGATGAGGATTGATTGATGCTTTAAATAAGATTCTATTCAAATGGATATTTCGTTTCAATTATTATTCCAAATTCTGGAAACGTATGGATATTAATGTAATTGAATAATATCTTGAAGCAAGTTTTGAGTTATCGTTTTATATGCCTTGGAACATTGTTCCTGGCATGTTTGTTTAAGAACTTCGCATATGATCTTTAAGAGTGGGCAGTAGAGAAGTCGTCCATTTGCAAAACAGCAAAATTATGTCCTATAAAAAAATGTACGTAGCCTATTGGAGCAGATAGCGCCGTCGTTTATGGACAGAAATTCATGTTCTATACTGAATTGGGAAGAGAATTTAATTCATCAGGGGCTCCACTATTCACTTTTCATTTTTAAATAATCCTATTATTTATTTAGTGAAATTTATTGAATTTTAATCATTTAAATAATTTTATATTAGAACAGTGAAAAGTGGAGCCCTGAAGAATTGAATTCTCTTTCCAATTGCATATAGAACACGAATTTCAGTCCATAAATGACCGCACTTTCTGCTCCGATAGGTTGATAAAAACTACATTGTTTTATAGGACATAATTCTGCTGTTCAGCACATGGCCGACTACTATTGTCCACTCTTAATATTAAACTCAGAAATTGAGTTGAACTATGAAGTAGAGCAGAGATTCTCAACGATTTAGGTACTAGAGTTCCTCTCAAGAATAAATAGTTAGGCGACCCCTATGAGTTGCGAAGTTAAATTACCGTTCAGTAGATGATTTTTTTTTGTATTTAGCTCACTGACAAAGTTTTATATACTTTTCTATAATCACAGTTATATTTTTTTGTAATAAAAATTATTTCAATTTATAATTTTGCACAAGCACTAGGCCTATTGTAGATTGAAATAATTTCCTTTTTACTTATGAATGAAAGTAAAAAAGGTATATTCTGACCATGTCATGTGATCTCAATAGCAATTTTGAAAATATTGATCCCATTCATTTGCAGCACCTTAACATTGTGAACAGGGATTCTCCACTGTGGCAAATCGAAAAATTGAGTTATGAAAAAAATTTGTTTTTGGAAAATGAACTTTTATTGTGTATATACCGTAATTACTGAATTATAAAACAGTGCAAACAAGCATAATTCCCAATTGATTTATATAAGAGAGTTGAAGAAGTTGTTTATTAGAAGTAATAATAGGCTATTTGAGAAACAGAAGGAAAGTTAAAAACCATAAAAACAATTAAGCAAAACATTTCTACTCTTTCTTTAAATTTGAATTTATTGAGTATTTTCTCCCGATTTTCTCCAATGTAGTACCTATATTATCATTTTTTTTATCCCGATATGAAAATAATATTTTATCTAGATTCAAAACCATTCTATATTTAAATCCATTACAATCTTTTGAAGTCACCACTGTATCAAATCAAGCCTATACTGTACTCTATTTGAAATTTATATTTTTATTGAAATATATTTCAATTCATCCAATTTCCAATGTATTGAAGGCCAAGTGGAAGTGTCGTACACAATTCCCGTGATCTTTCTAAGCGACTCCCTCGGAACACCATTACTTCCGAAGACCATCGAGGCGCAAGACTTTGAAATGGTTCTGCAGAATCCTATGACAGATGCAGCAGATCGAAACCATCTGGAAGACTGGTATAAGCTTGATAGTGACGCACAACCACCTTGCTATCGCTTACAGTCATTCAAAGCAGAAATTCCTGGATTAAAGGTTAGTGACTTTTTCCAAATTCCAAACTTTTTCTTGAATTCCAAAACTTTTTCCTTGAATTCCAAGTAATTTTTCATCTTATCCATACCCTATGAATCCTACTATTCTAATCAACACATTGCACTTTAATTTATTCTTTGGGTCGAATGAAACAAATCCGTTTCAGATAGTTCCGTGCCAGCTATAGTTATCAGCCTCAAAACAGTGGTACAGGTTTAGCTTTAGAGTAAGTGAGACAGCGTACACTGAATAGCAATTAATAGACAATACGTTTTAAGTTTCAATCAGTTACCAGACTTTTATAATATTGTAATTGAAAACAATTGACTAATATGCGGAAGCATATTGTATTATTTATTATATGCCGAATAGTATTGTATGCCGAACCAATATTTTAATAAGCCACATAAGTTTCAATGATCAAAATAAATTTCCTAAAAATTCCCAGAAAAATGGCTACTTACCTATCAAATACCTGTAGGCTACTGATGATGGTACTACAGTATTAAATTGTGCGTGTGAATAAAGACCAATTTTTCTCATAACTAGGCTATACTATCGTGTTTAATTGACAACTTGTCAAAGCAAGGATTGCGTTCAAAAAATAGCAACAGCTGTTATGATTGCTGTAATGCAATGGAAATCGATACTCCACATCAATAAATAATCATTGATACCGTATTATTTTTTCGAGCTTATGAAGGTAGAAAAATTATTAATAGTTTCCTATTTAAACTTATCTGTTCATATATTATTTTATGACGAAAAATATTGTTCGTAACTCGTCTGCTGCAAAGCTCTTTTTAACGTACGGTACGGTATTTATCAGTTGCACTCTCGTCTTTAACTTGGGCGAAAACATTTGAATTCGTAGGCCCACGGTAGGCCATCCAGCCTTCCAGCTCTTCGCACTTTTTTGTCAATGGCTCAACAGCCAAGAATGGCCAAGGCCTACCAGCTGGTTGCCAGTTTCATATTCACTCCACTACATACAGTCCGTGCAAGCAAGCAAAGAAGATATACCCCAGCATAAGACGGGAGAACGACTCTAGCCCGGCTAATACCGGCCTAAAAGTTAAAAATTCTTAAACAGAACCCGTAGTCCCCGAACCAACACTGACCGAGCCGAATTATTAGCAACACTGACCACCAAGGCTCTTCTCACTATAGTAGCGTAATATTATAACTTAATTTAATATGAGCACGCTCTAATTCGAGAATGAGCTTTATCCATGATGTCATTGTTTAAAAAGCTATTCTGAACTTAAACACAAAGTAGAAAAAATATGAATATTTGCCTTATTTTTCATTCAAAAGATAGAGCTAGAGGACAAGACAAGATTGGTCATTGGCTACAGCTAGCTGATCGAGTGCGGACGACAGCCGCACAAACCAAAACGTACCTTATTGTCAGCTGATTTTCAAGAATAGGTTATACGTTATAATGCATTGTATTTCGATTTGAGGTTATGAACCTCTGATACTGATGCTGTTTGTTTTGCTTTTGCTGAGTTTAGTTTAGACCACAATCAGTTTTTCTTAATGGTGTGTAAATCGTGTAATCTTGCACTCGATAAACTTATTCCAGCCTCTGTTTTAGGTTCTTTTGGTTCACATAAATCATTCACTTTACGCCACTATCACCATAGATACACTATATTATAATTATACTTAGCTTATCATTTTTATCTTATATCTAATGTCATACAAAATGAAAATACACACTGTTATTGGTAGACATGGGGCTACGTAAAATTCACTTATAATTTATAATTTACCCATTGACCCAAGTCAATTCAACACAGTGATATTATTATAACTAGTGAGAATCACATTTCAACTTGAACAATATAATTTAGGATAATATCACTGATACATTTGATATTTATTTTTCCACCAAGTATCGACGTGATAACTTCACAGTTAACAAGACAAAAAATTGGAGGAACCATATAATTCAGGCCCCAGGCAGTTACGCCCAAAGGTCCAACAGAACACGTGGCACAACTTTGTTAGGGCATATAATTATGAATTATTATTCATATATTTGTATAAGTTAGAAGAGGAGATCCTGTTGTACTCTACATTGTAAATTATAATGATTAATTTGAGCCTTATTATCATTTAATTCGGATTATATTTTCTAGGAGTGGGAACCCTTGAGTAAATGAAAAATTTATACATAACCTGAGAATTTGGACTATGTATTATGATTGTGACTTAATCAGGAATTGAGGAAGTTTTGGGCGATTGCCCGTTCTGTTTTACTTATTTCTTATAATTGTACTCTAATGAATGAATGAATTTTACATGAAATTTACGTAGGGCCATCATTCTAGGGTTGAATTTAACAAGAGCATATGATTTTCAAATGATGTTGTATGTTTTGTTCTTTACTAACCAAGCGTTCTCCCTGCTGACAGGATTTTCGAAGTGACGAACGAGCCAGAGCGCTTGCCGACTGGCAAGCCGAGGTGGACCATGTGTTCGCCGTCCTATTGGCCGCGTTCTCCGAAGAACTGCGCGACTCCTACCTGACAACAGTTGTTGAACAAGAAGTGCACAACACAGTTGTCATGAGTCAGGAGCTGGCCAAACGCTGCGTCTGGCTGCAGCGCGTATTCACACACCAGCCGCTTCAAGAGTTGAGAGTGACAACTAAAAGTGAAGCAGAACTCAAGAGAAGACTCGACAGTCTTCAAAAGAGTTTAAAGGCAAGAATAGTTGCAAGAATCATTTTAGAATTGTTTCAAATCCAAATGTTACCTGGGAAAATATTTGAGAACAGAATTGAAGGAATCATTTTTGTACGGTTTCAAATTCGAATGTTTCCTGGGAGAATTTTTGTTGGTTTTATGCATGAATCTACATGAGACTTTGCATGAGAGACTCATCTTATGCATGAGACTTTAAATAAGCTAACACCTTATTACTCTGTAGCACACCCTAGTACTCAACACATGAGAAGAATACATGATGTTGATATTATTATCTCATAGAAACTACAAGTAAACTCATGGTCCCTTTCCTTGAGTAATGCTCTCGCATTGACAAAAAATTACACGAGCTGCATAACAGAATCTACAAATTTGTTTTGAATTGACCAACTCGTAGTAACGAACATGGAATATAACAGAAGTAGTAATGGATATTGTCTTTTTGAATTATTACTTTTGCTACTTCTCCAAAAAAGATACCTATTAAATAATTGAATTATAATTATGTATTATTGAATTGAGAGCAATGTAGCTATTTCATACATTTGAGCAGTTCCATTTCAAACAGTATTCCTAGTAGCCCACTTACTGTATTGTTCCAAATCATACAGTACTGTATCTCCTTATTAGAGCCTAAATTACACCTATCGATTGAAATCTTGCTAGTTTGTGAAAATTGTGAAAGCTTACTAGTTTGTATGATTTCTAGTAGAACAGCTAGTAAACAGCTTGAGTCACACCCAATTATTCTATATATCTAGCAAGCTAGCACGATTTCGATGTCCCTTACTAGCCTATATCTCTCCCTAAATTTTTATTGAAAATAGAGTTTAAAATAAGGTTTATAATAATGTTTTCAAAGCAGGGAACTTGAAAACAGGAATTTCCAGTCCATAATAGGAGTGTTTCCTTTTTGTCTAGGGCTACCATCAATATAATACTCAGATATAATATAACTCTAGTATAGTTCCCCAAAGTGATTAAATGTAACTTACACTAAGTATATCTCGTTGGCACTAATAAATTCACAAACTTTTCTTTCTTATTTGTTGCAGACAAACTTGGAAGAAAAACATGTACTACGTATCTCAGTGCCGTGGAGCAAGAGTGGTCTCGATCAGAGCCTCCCTCATAATGCTCAGTATGCGGCTGATGTTACAGTACAACTGAGAATAGCTTTACTGTCCATCATCAATGAAATAGTTGAAGAAGATCCAATATCACTATTGCCGCCATTTACATCTGCTTTTGGCATTAATTCGGAAATATTTTCCGAACTATCTAGACAGGCTCAGTTTGTACTGAAATTAGCTCGCTGCAGCGTGAATGGCGAAAACGTCATGTCACAAATGAAATCGTAAGTAGTATTTCATCCACAAACTATCTTATTCATCAATTAAAATTGAACATTTCTAATAACATGTAATTGAATTACACAATTGAAACTAATGATTATAGTAATCGATTTGATTTGGATAGCACAAAGTTCATTTTGAAGATTGAGGTTTCAAAGCTTCTTAATAATGTTTGAGATTGTGAGATTTATTACTAAAATTATTATAGTAGTATTATATCGAATTATATTTGCTTTAATCTCTCACACAGCATTTAATCAAAATAATATATCATTGAAATCTTAATTGTTGTCGATAGTATTTGAATTGCTTGAATATTGATTTTAAGCTATAATATTCTAAAAATGATTGGCTCTTACAGGAATCGAAATGATGACAATCCACCCAGTAGACAATGTCAAGAAACGAGCTCATGATATTTATTAAAATGTGGACGTGTCTGTAGGGTCTTTAACCACTCCCGAAACCACCGGCGTCCAAGAACAAATCTCCTTATAGACAAGGGTTGCAAAAAGTGCGGCTGTACAAGCCTACTTTTGGACCATATCAAAAAGTGCGACTCAAAGGCCATCTAACCCTTTATTATACGTGTTTTCCCTTGATGTTTTTGCTAGAGATTTAAGTCAATGTATCGTATATTTATGCCATGTTTAGATTTTATGAGAGTTAACACTTCCGAAACTGTCCAGTACTTTCTATCTAAATGAATGAACCAGATTTCCAATTTGTGTGTTCTCTTTCAAGAAAGTGCACCTTTGTGTACTATCTTATAGATGCTTCATTCTCCTTATAATCATAAGGAATATAAGTAGATATGGCATGGCCCATTTTCTATTAATATGTTGTTTTAAAACTGCTACAATTATCACTTTAAAAAAATTATTGATAGCTTTCATGCTTGGTTTGTGATTTATGTCTCTCATGTAGAAGCACGTTCAATTCATCTGAACATTCTCATTAGTTGAACTCATTCATCGCATTGTTGATATATGTTACATCTGTTAGCTCATCTTACACACATTATAGTTCATCTCATATGTACTGTGTGAATCTTAACTTTTTTCTTCAAAAAATCTATATTTTTACTATTGAATTTAGATTACAGCATAGTTATACAATCTGTGTATAAGAAGTATCGGGTTAGTTTTTAGATGGAATTCTCAAGTTACAAAGCATTATGAAAGTCTAGAAAAAATATTTTACGAATTAATGTTTTTCAAGTTTTGTATAGACAACTAATTTTACAGTGTCAATAATACAACTTCCATAACTCAAAGTTTTTCAAGGTATAACTTACGCTATTGATATTTGATAGCAAGCAGGATCGAAAACCTTTGTTTTCAAGACATTTTTTCTCAAGAAATGAAAAGTAGTCACTTTTTTATGAATAATACTAACGGAAATTGCTGTAGAGCCAATAAAATTTGATTAACTCCAAGTATTATCTTATCAATTTGATGGTTTCAGAGTTGAGTAGTTGAATTTTGTCAACTGAACAAAAAAATGTTACATTGATTATTTCTGACTGGCTTCTATGCAGATTTGTCCGTTAGTATTTTCTTAGATGCTTCGACAACAATAGAAATGCTATTGTTGTCATTTCCACTCACAATAAATTGAAAAATAGATACTATGCAGGATCTGAGACAGATTACGCTTGAGAAAGGAGATGAAATAAATTGTATATTCATACACTGGATATTTTCTGTGTGTGTTATTTTATAATGTATGCCTGTATATATTTATTGTTATTTGTCGGCTTGAAAGTAAGGCGCATGAACATAACAATGTTATTTGCGACTACACATACTAATCTGTCTCATTTCCTCTGCTTAAATTATAAGTTTATAATGATTATATTATGAGAGAAGAATTATCTTTCAAAGTATATGAATGAAAATTTTGTAGCAAGAAGAATATAAATGAATTCATCATGCAACTGAATGTTGCTTCAACATAAATATTTCCTCCTCATGAACCATAGGCAATTAAGAATGTACTAAGCAGACAATAGAATATTCAGGAATATTCCAACTACTGATATACTGTAACTCATTTGTTCAATCAATACCATACCAAGATGAGAAGATATTGTATTGATATCATCTATTATATTAAAAACAGTTTAACAATATTGAATTTATAATAATGCAGTTTTCATCTGTTCTTTTTTGCCACTAATTGGCAAGTATAACTGGTTGAAGAAAAACGAGAAATATCTTGACGAACGATTCGATATATAAACGATAAATAATATATCACAAGAAATAACTTGTACAAGGAAATGAATAGTTCCTGATACTTCGCATACACAGACTATAAATTGTACTATGACATCCAATTTCAAAAAGTGTTAATTTTTTTGCAGCTATATTCAGGGAGAGGTTGGTAACAACAAAATATTTGTCCTCCATGGTACACAAGGATCGGGCAAAACCACTTTGGTCGCTCGTGCGGCTTTAAATTGTCACGAGTGGTTGCCTGATGCTATGCTCGCCGTACGTTTTGTCGGTGTCACTTCCGAAAGTTTGACCATGGAGCAAATAGTTAGAACAGTTCTGGCACAATGCGAAATTATCGAAGGTGGAAAAGTGATTACCCATAAACATGTAAGTATCAGATATATTTTAACATGTCTACATAGCATAATACAATCATTTTACTATTAATTGAAAGATGTGGTTCCTAGGATGCTAAGCAGAGCATCATTCCGATTGGGGAGTCCGATCCCACTAGACGTCAAAACTGCAATAATACGACAAAAGAAACAAAGCAAAGAGCAAAGAATTCCTAATCTGAGCATTATAATATGGAAAAATTAATACATCAAATTGAATAATCCATATAAAAAATATAAATATTAGAATATGGAATGGAAACCCCCATTTATATAGATATATTGATGTTGATCATATTATTTCATTGAGTTCATTATTATTTTATAATTAACATATCATGAGTTTGAATTTTATTAAATAAATTATTAATGCTTCTCAATTTTATTATTTTGTTATCCTTAATACATAAAATCATGATCGCCAGGAATTATTTTATCTCCACACCCATAAAGGACACTTATCAAGTTATTGATATTCTCTAGAATAACAATATACGAGTACTATAATAATATATTTAATAATAATACTATAATACCATATTTTTAGAATATTGTATTTCTTCATACTGAATACACCACTTCTACATCACTTGAATTTTAAAGTTTGATAAAATCTAATTTTTCCTACAGATAGCTATAAAAGTGCTTCTTAACACACTGAATAGAGTTTCTAAAATAAGCCATTCTCACACGAGTGTCTAAAATACTTTACGCACTAGTGCGTAAAGTAATCTGGACTTTCCAGATTTTCCGCCAATCACAGAAGAGGAAATTTTTGAATATGTGTTTCCAAAACTGGTGAATTGTGTACATTTAATGTATCAGTCCATTCTGTCAGTATTTTTTATTTTTTTTTCATTTTCAGTCCATTTCATCATTCCATTATCAATCAATCCATTCTTTCAAACAATTTTATCAGTCCATTTCATCTTTCCATTTTGTCAGTCGTCCATTCTGTCAGTCTATTTCATCAGCCCATCCTGTCAGTTCATTTTATCAGTCTATTCATTTTGTAACTTCATTTCATCAGTTCATTTTTTCAGTCCATCTCATCAGTTCATTTTTTTCAGTCCATCTCATCAGTCCATTCTGTAAGTTCATTTCATCAGTCCATTCTGTCAATCCATTTCATGAGTGCATTCGGTCAGTCCATTTCATCAGTTTATTCTGTCAGTCCATTTCATCATTCCATTTCTGTCAGTTTATTTTATCATTCCACTTCTGTCAGTCCATCTCATCAGTCCATTTCACAAGTCCATTCTGTCAGTCCATTTCATCATTCCATTGCGTCAGTTCATTTCATCATTCCATTTTTGTCAGTTCATTTCATCATTCCATTTCTGTCAGTCCATTCCATCAGTTCATTTTTTCTGTCCTTCTCATCAGGTCATTTTTTCTGTCCATTCTGTAAGACCAATCCATCAGTCAATTTCATAAATTTATTTTTTCATTCCATCTCATCAGTCCATTCTGTCAGTCCATTTCATCAGTCTATCCTTTCAGTTAATTCCATCATTCCATTGCATCAGTTAATTACATCTTCCCATTCTGTCAGTTCATTACATTCAGTCCATTCATTACATCAGTCTATTCTGTCAGTCCATTCCATCAGTTCATTTTTCTAGTCCATCTCATTAGTTCATTTTTTTCAGTTCAATCAGGCAATTTTATCAGTCCAATCTGTCAGTTTATTTTAACAGTCCATTCTTCCAGTCCATTTTATTAGTTCATTTGTATATAGTGTATTATAATCAGTTGAGTGAGATCATATAATATAATTACCCTTCTTGGTGACCCAACAACCCCCAGTTTATATGTTATAGGGCTCTGAATCAACACCCTTCTAAATTTTTTTTTTCACATTTGATGGTAACTGTAGGAAAAATGTAATGTGTAACTCGAGCTTAAAGTGTACTTGCTGCACTCGTGAAACTTTTTTCACGAGCCGAAGGCGAGTGAAAAAAACTGTTTCACTCGATGCAGCAATCTACCACTTTAGGCACTAGTTACACAAATAACTATTCTATTGTGATTCATATTTTTCAGAATTTAGATACCTACGCACAAATATTCCGCAATACTCTGGCTACAACTGCCTTGCAAAGGGCAGTAATTATTATATTGGATGGACTGGATCAGGTGGGTTTAACCTTTGATTGATCAAATTAGTGCTTCTTAATTTTATCATTCTGTTATTTTCAATAGCCTACATACAAATTTATAATGGATTAGTTAAACATCAGCATTATACCAAAATTTAACGCGGAAAATCAGCAAAACATTTTGAATATCGAAATGAATCCGGCTTATGAAATCGACCAAATAGTTTTCAATCTCAATAAGGTTCCTGAAAATGCATATTTCAATTCATATCATTGAATAGTTGTGGAAAGCAATAGGTGTTAAAAACACATAGAAGTACAGTTGGTTTTGTCACAAATTTGAAGGACTTATAAAGGTACAATCAATCCAATGATAAAGATTGTGATTTTAAAACTTTTTCTACTGTTGAAAGAAATATGCTGTTGTCTATTCATCTTTTTTCACTGATGAATCAATTAAAAGAAAATGAAAACTTTGCAGTGAAATCACTCACGTTCTTGACGTGACAATTGTTTCGTGCTGGTATTGCACATTGTCTAGTTTGATACATCAAAAGAAATAGTAATAAATATATTTTAGAAAAGCAAAATTTCCAACGGAGAATATAATAAAATGTAGGCTACACATTATTTATAATTTGCAAGTATTTTGTTGAATAATGATAATTTGTACACTAATGTCAGTTCTTTTTCATGAATCTCTATCGGTCAAGGTAGGGCAGAGATAAAGTATCATCATCAAAATCACCTCGCATGATTTCAAGCATCGTGCCCCGCATCATGCTTTTTGTAAATATCAATTACCATTATTAAAATTCAATTTTTATAGCTGTTTTTTTCGTTTTGCAGGTCCACGATTTTGGCAGTGATAATTATGACTGGCTACCTACATCTTTACCTTCAAATGTTCGAATGATAGTGACTGCTAACGATGATAATAAAGTGAATCATTTGGAAAGAATTGACAGACGGTTGGGATCAACTGGAGGCTACTATGTGAAGGTTTGATTAAGTTGTGGAAAGTATTGGACAAAACTAGAGAGCTAGTGTTGAATGGTGATTAAGTAGCTGATGATGTGATAAACATAAGGTCCTGGGTTCTGTTTAGTAATACTTTTAAGACCAGAAAACCATAAATATACTAGTAGTTCTGTGAACAGTAGACCTCAGGAAGTCACCCATGGATGGACTCATAAAGGGAATACTTAGTTATGTTGAGTTTCATTAATTGCATGCGTCATTGCAAGCAATTATTAATAAACTCAACAGCTGGTTAAGCATGAATAATTCTATAGTCTGATTTCTCCTATGTTCAGAAGTATAATGTATATAGTAATATTTTAGTATGGAGGTAATTCCTTTTCCTCTCATATTATCCTTAAAATGCAATATTCCAAGAAACCTTACATATACATCGACGCGCAATTTCAAGAGGAACATTCCTGTCAAATTTCATCAGAATCAATTGCCGCGTTTTGTCGTAAATGCGGAACAAACATACATACAAACAAACATGAAGAGAAATGCTAAATCGTCGTCTTGAATCTAGACCTCACTTACGTTCGGTCAATCAATTTTCTTGAAAGTATAAGAAATTATAAATTCTTATATTGGATCATTCTATTATAGAAAGACAGGTGGAATGACGAACTCATGTTTATCTTTAGAGTCAAGTCATTTTCAACCAATATAATTATGAGTATAATATTCACAATCTAAGAAGTAATAACAATTTGATAACGTATAAACCGAATACGCTATGAAAAATTGAAAATAAAGTGCTCACAAAAATTGAACATCACTTGAAAAATTTAATCGGATCTATTTATTCAGTGTGAGATTTCCGTCTGACACTTGTATTTGTGGTCATATCAATTTCATAAAACATGATCTTTGTTTGATTTCATTAGACTCCAATATATTTTTTATAACAAGTTACCTAGTTCCCTAGAACCAGTACCCAGTTGCCAGTTTCCTTAGAATGCGTAACCGTGGAATTAGCGTGTCCCCTAAACCAGGGAACTGTCTCCAAAAACATATTGTATCCTATTTTGATATAAAAGTGCCTGTTTCGTGAAACTAAGATGAGATGGAAGTATGGAACTCATAAACTCTGTAGCGAATGCAAATTCCCAATTCAATTTAAATGCAAAACTCGCATCCGTTTTCCTAAATTCGCTTGCTCAGTGTAACCGTGGCATAAGACTCATGCAGAAATATCAATTCTATATCAATTGAATTAATATCTCACATTTGTCTGTCTTGCGTATTATGCCGACTGTCCAAAAAAGCAGTAGTCGAGTTCATCTCAAATAAACTTATTTATTGAATTAGTGATGATTGATTGATCTCTCATCATCACCTCCCCCTCAACTAACATCGCATAATAAGCTTGATTTAATTAGAAAATTACACTTCGTCGTGGTGATGAATTCCCATTGGATCGATATCCATCTAAATCTAAAGGTCCATACATCACATATAGGTCATACATGATTTAATACGTATGTATCAAGAAACCTTTCCAAGGTTATTATTATTAGCATATTAGTCCAGGCATTTAAGGACTTAACCTCCCAATGAGAGCAGCTAAGATGAATTTTGGCATAAATGACTATAAAGGCATTCTAAATAAGGATACAAAAGTATAATATTGTATCATGTGAGCAAACTTTTTTATTCGAGGTCAAAGATCACGAAAATCAGTTTTTCGCGAATAACTTTTTTCCTATGCTATGTACGTTATTTGATGTTATTATAATAATTGTGGATCATGTAATTCCCCACAAAATTGGTCATATAAATCTTTTTCGTACAACTGAAGGTTTTCGAGATACAGAGCGGAGAGGGGGGAGCGCGCACTCTATCATGGTATAATGCATCATAAACTACGATATAGGATGTACTACCGACTCTATAAAGTTGATTGTGCAACTATATACTATCATCGTCATAAAGATTGTTTATACAAAATACTGTTCCGATACAAATAATTCACAACATTCAAATTTTCAATAAAAGAGAGTAAAATGATTGATTATAGCAAAGTTTCAATTTGCAACATGAAAGTTATAGACTTTCATAGTCTATAAAGTTAGAAAGTTATAGTTAAGTTACACGAAACTTTGCTGCCACTTGTTTTGCACTCTGATTCGTTGTTGATTTTTTCATTCGTCCGTCAGAAATAACAGCTGATTCCGGAGTTACCATTTTAATCATTCCCATCATGTGGATAGTATTGTGCCCATCAAGAGTATGAACATTGATATCAGTATTGTCTGCTACATATTGCACTAGAGATCCTGATTCTGATGATAGAATATGAGGCTTTGGATGGAGAAGTGCTGAAAGTTCATATTTCACAGTGTCACTATAACTAGCAGAAAAACTCAAACTGGATAATATTTTTTCTAAAAGTTTTCTTGAACCATACCTCCGATGAAGAAAAACAGAAAGTCCTAATAAAAGTGGTAAAGAAAACGTCCTTACTCGTACTGAAGCCATGATAGCAAGACTTATAGCTGTGCATTTTCTTTCCAAGAGATCCCTGTTTCCTTTCTTGTTTTCCATAACTACTGCTTGCATAAAATGTAATAAAGATTTAGGAATATTTACATTTACGTTGTGAAACATTTTACTGGGGGGGGGGGGGCTTATAGGTCAACAACAACAGATCGAATGTCCTCCCTAACAATTGCCGCAGCAGTTTCAACTATCCGTAAGCGATCTTCTTCTGGCGCTTTTTTTTATTTTCATACCAAGCGTTCGATAAAATATCAACTTGAGTGTCACGGAAAGAAATAATTGTGAAAGATCCAACTTTTGTCGTAATTTTTATGTCATATCTTTCTCTCAATTTTGCAATGATTGTTTCGCTTTTTGGCACATAGCCAGAAAGAATACCTTTCAACTTTGACAATGTAAATTGAGAATCGTCATTATTTTCTACATGAAAGAATATCTCATTCATTACATTTGCTTCTCGATCATCTTCTTGACTTCATTACTCGTAGAGGCTAATGGTCCATTCATCCTCTTGGCGTCGCTTTTCTGCTGCAATAGAATTCTTGTTAATATACACGCCGAGGCAATCCTTATGCACGGTCACAGGTACTAAATTTTTCCAATGTTCAACGTGTCCGTCATTTCTATCAAAACTCGCATTTCTTAAACTCTTAATTCCACGCACAACATTCACAGTTTCACCGTCCGTAAGAGGCTGATCGCATATGAAACACGAAGCAGACATCACTGTTGAAATAGAACGTCCATCATAGACAAGAAACCGATTTCGACTGGCTTGTATTTGGCACCGATTCACAATAGTTTCGGGTGGAATACGACACATATGTTGCAAGAGGGTGTCTTTTCGAGGAATAAGACAAAATGTATTGTTGCTAAAGTATAATGACCCTTATACCTGCTGTTCAACCTTGAAAATGGTTTATTATACTTAGTCTTCTTAAGAACTCCAAAATTTCTATGAAAACTGTTCTTATTAATGATTCGTCAATAGTAATAATAGTATTTGCTTGCACAATCAACTTTATAGAGTCAGTAGTACATTCTATTTCGTAGTTTATGATGCAATATACCATGATAGAGTGCGCGCTCCCCCCTCTCCGCGCTGTATCTCGAGAACCTTCAGTTATACGAAAAAAGTTTATATGATCAATTTTGTGGGGAATTGCATGATCTACAATTATTATAATAACATCAAATAACCTATATAGCATAGGAAAAAAGTTATTCGCGAAAAACTGATTTTCGTGATCTTTGACCTCGAATAAAAAAGTTTGCTCACATGATACAATATTATACTTGTATCCTTATTTGGAATGCCTTTATAGTCATTTATGCCAAAATTCAGCTTAGCTGCTCTCATTGGGAGGTTCGGCCTCCACAAAAAAATGAATAGGTAATAGTAAAAAGGGGATGATTCAATACTTTTTCATCTTATGAAATAAAAACATCTAGGTCTAAATTTTTAGGAACTAGTTTTATCCGGAGCTTCCGTGGAGAGATTCAATCCCTCCGCATTTTCATAATTCTTGATGTTTACTAAGTTTTTTGTCCTCAGATACCAACTCTTAACGAGCAGGAAGCTCAG
Source organism: Sogatella furcifera (assembly GCA_017141385.1). Taxonomy (NCBI): domain Eukaryota; kingdom Metazoa; phylum Arthropoda; class Insecta; order Hemiptera; family Delphacidae; genus Sogatella; species Sogatella furcifera. The sequence continues at coordinate 15,866,146 of CM029560.1, read as the reverse complement.
AACATATTGATGTCTTCTGTTATTGAATACAATCATAGTGTGAATAGCACCGTTCAGGATTGTGTCAAAGCATCGGTGGCCGAGTGTACATTACCGCTTTACATCAAGGTGAGAATAGTAATAAGTATTTGAACTGTGTGAAAACTGCGTGTACGTAAGCCGAGAAGTCACGCCATAACAATACACTTCACTTTAAAGCGTTTTTTTTCAGCTCGCGCGAACTGTACCATAAGTGTATGGCCTAATACCTAGTATGTGGCCTAACCACCTTATAGTGATGAAGACTGAAATTAAAGTTTAAACTTAGGGCTATTTGAAATAATTGATAGATAAAATGAAATAAATCAAATACCCTTTTATAAACTTTAAAAGTATTATTTTCACACAGACATGTTTCAAGCTTCAGTCCATTTTCAATGTGAATGAAATAATACTTTATTTGATTTATTTAATTTTATCTATCAATGATGAAGACTGCTATAGGCCTAACGACAATTTACTGACAATGCTTTGATCATGAATCTTTCAAGAAGTATTATAATATAATTCATATAAGTAGAATTACTTTGACGTTCGACTATTCATGGTTCAAGGGCCAGAGTCCTTCTGAAATTCTCTGGAAGTACAATGGATCTTATAAGAATAATGGACATTGGGTTTAGTTCAGTTGGCAAAATTTTCACTATTGAGGTTTGATGGAGCCCTGCGACTACAGCACAGACTAGTGTTTGATTTTTGGTGTTTAACTACACGATTGGCAACTTACAGAAGTACAACTGACAGCGAGTTGGTATTTTATCTAAGTACAGCCTAGCCCTAACTCGAATAAATCCAGTCTCTATCTGTAATACAACATTATCATTATTTAGTGTATGGCTTTTAATAGAAAGGAGACCTATACAGTTGTTCCACTTCGCTATACAACCTAATTTTCCCAAGATATGAACATAGATAACCATGTAGCTCATACTCATTTCACACTTTTGAACAGTCATTTTAAAACATACTATATTCTGCTATAAAATGTCTGTGGCCTACATATAAAATGTACTTCTATGGGCTCACCATCTCACATGTTACTAGGGCTTCAGAGTGAAAATAATGTCAGGGATGTCAATCCCAGGCCTGATACTCAAGTCCAGGATTTCAGGACTGGTCAATATTAATTTTGGGATCCGGGATTACAAGAATTCAGTTTTATACGAGTAAAAGATACGATTGACTTGAAACTTCGAACTTAAGGTTCTTATACCATGAGGACCCTACTTGAAGAGATTCAAAAAAATTCATCGAAAAATGGATAAAAAATGGCGGATAATATGCCAAAAATGGTGTTTTACACGATTTTCTCGAAAACGGCTCTAACGATTTTTCAAAAACTTATACCCGAAATAGTCCTATATAAACCCTATCGACTGCCATGAGTCTCGTTCCTGGCGAAATTGCATAAGATCCGCAGCATTGTTGAGAAAAATGGATTTTGCAATATTTCGATTCCTAATTGACCGATTGACTTGAAACTCCGAACTTGAGGTTCTTATACCATGAGGACCCTACATGAAAAGATTTTTAAAAAATTCATCGAAAAATGGCGGAAAAAATGACAGATAATAGGACAAAAATTTGGTTTTTCACGATTTTCGCGAAAACGGCTCTAACGATTTTTCTTAAACTCATACCCCAAATAGTCCTACATAAGCCCTATCGACTCTCAAGAGTCTCATTCCTGGTAAAATAGCAGAAGATCAACAGCATTGTTAAGGAAAATGGATTTCTATCTCGATTTTCTCAAAAATGTCTCAAACGATTTTTTTACAAATTGGCACCCTATATAGTCATTAAAGCTCTATCAACTGGCATATGTCCCCTTTCAATAGGATTATCAGGGGCGCCACCCCACACTTGAAAAGTTAGAAAAGTCTGTAGATAGGCATCCCGCACTACATTAATCTGTATGTAGGCCACCCGCACTACATGGCTCGGGTAGTGGAGTTCGAGCAACGCGGGCAGCGCGCTTGACGCTCGTGTACAAAAAGTGTATCAATGTCATTCCGTCATTCTCGCTATCAAGGCAATCCGCATCAGGGTTTAAGAAGACAAAAATCACATTTGAAAGAAGTATAAGTGTTTCATAATAATTATTAGTAAAATACCAGAGTTATGGAATCGAATGATCCATTATCAATTCCACCTCTTTGATCCGATATATTGGAATACTACAGACCAAAAAATCTACTTCCATTCAAAATCCAAGTCAATTCGGTAGCCGAAGCGCCGACAGGCGCGAGGCATCATGGGCTTGTGAAAATTTCAAATCACAGAAGAGATGAGCCGAAGCGCCGGGAGGCGCGAGGCGTTAACGGCAAGAGCAAATTTCACTATAGCAATATCTATAATAGTCTAATTTCAATTTATAGTCTATTGCATATATGAAATTTGCTCTCGCTGGTGACTAGGTATAGATACAAGTTACTTGTAGGCCTATTAGGCCTGCGCAAATATGAATGGCAAGGAAAGTTGTGTGAGTGTACCACACCAGATTTTTCATCTTAAAACCTATGGGTTGATTCCATTCTTTACAACAAAAATATAAGTTCTATAAGATAATCTCAAATACTGGAAAAATCAATTTTTGGATCGGTTCCTTTCTACATAACTACGTCCATAATTTGATGATGCAGCTGAAGAGCCAAGTGAGAATTTGTCTTGAATGTCAAAAAAAGAACATAATTTAAAAATTTCAAGGAATTATTGTAATCATAAATATGTATATATAAAACTAGTAGTATCAATATCATACATAATTTTCATGACGAATAATATGTGATATTGAAATTAGATGATTATCTAATGTATATTATACATGACCTTCACTCATAGAAGAAATAGGTGTGACACCTAAAGCACTTTGGTGTGAAAGGTGTGAGAGCACTTTGATCAGAATTTGAGATGACAATCCTCCCACAGCCTAGTGTATGTAACAGAAGAGGTACTTTAATATAATAAATACAAATTTGGTGAAGAAGCAGAACTTTATGAAGTACCTAATTGAAAAAAATTGATTGAAAAATTTCTTACATTTACTTGAAAATTATTTCAAATTTACTCAATAAATTGAATAGTTTAGAATCATAGTACCTAATTATAGCTGACGCCAAAAAGTTTGGCGGTTCCGCCTGCTTCTTGTGCGCTCCAACAGCTGATCTCGGCTAATAGCCTCTAGAGTTGCCATTCAGCTGTTCCTAGATGATGTTTATGAAATCAAAGGAGACAAAAATGCTCTACATCAGCTGATTGTAGGTTACATCACGTACACAAGACAGTTCCGTCTGTCTCGAACTTTTTGGCGTCAGATATAAATTATTCGATTGATTGAACAAAGCACAGGCCAAAACAGCTGATTCAATTACTGTGAGTGGATTATTATTTCTATAGTGACAAAGAATAGAGAAAAATGTTATGAGAGTTAAAGAACTCGGAATAGTTAAATAAGAGCTTGGGATGTAAATGGCAAACGCAGTAGAAACCTCAAATTATTATATTTCTTAACATGTTCCATCTCTGACCGTTGAATGATCATGATGGGGAAAATTACTAATGGGTGTTTTGCAAATAATATTTTTTATAAACTTGATTGTTGGAACGGGATGATAAAAATGCTTGTTAAAAAAATTTTTAATGTTGAAAATATTTGTTAAAAAATGCTTGTTCTTGTTTCAGTCATCGAAGAAAAGTATTTTGAGAAAACACGTGTCGGTCACTCCTTTCGAACACTCTAAAATAGATCTCAAATCTAATTCTTACACATCCAATATCAAATTTCTGAACCTCCTACAATAATTTCTTGGATGGTTAGGGATTTCTAATCAAAGTGATACATTGAAACGATTCTATTTCCACTTCAACGCTTATAAAATATGATTTGATCACACTTTAATTAAATTACAGGTTCTGGCTTGGCATACATCATGGATAGTACCTGGTTCTGAGATTGAGGTCGTACCAAAGGGAAACGTTGAAAAGCAAGTAAAGCTCATGTTGGAACAGCTTGAAACTTTGCTGGGTACTGAACAGGTAAGTAGGTGTTCGAGATGATTGCTAATATATTGAGTGATTAAAAAAAGTGCCGCTTCTAACATTTACAATCAAGATCAATAGGTTTATTTAAACGAGAAATTACAAATAAATACATCAAAAAGTTCAGCTCACTTTCCGATTTCATGTATGAAACTTTTGAATCTCTATAATATGTCATTCATGTGTCCTCCTCTACTGCACTGACACCCAACAACTATGTGTATGAAAATTCACCATTACTACAAGACAAGTTCTCACTTTTATTTCGTCGATAACACGTCGAATTTCCTCGTGCAAGTCATTGATGTTTCGGGGCGTACTAACATGCACCAATGACTTCAGATGACCCTAAAGATGAAAGTCACGAGGCGTCAAGTTACAAGATACGTCAAGTTACAGGATTTGGTGGCCAATGCGACGGGCTACGTGAAAACTGTGCAGTAATAGCGAATTTCATGGACAGAGTTGATGCGTGCCAGCACAGTAGAGGACACATGGACGACATAATTTTTTATACATGAAATCGGAAAGTTGATGTACTCATTTTCAGTGTTGGGGAGTAGCGCGCTATTGTAGCTCACTACTTTTTTTAGTTTGTAGTGTAACGACGCTACTTTTTTTAAATTCTATAAATATTGTAGCGTCGCTACATTTCGAGAGTAGTATGAAGCGTAAATCACGCTACTTTTCACGTTACTTTTGGTATACAACAACTCATAATAATTGATACTACAATGATCGATAAATCGATGCCACCAGCCCCCCAGTGGGCTATAATAATATTTATTATATAAATAATAATTATTATTTATATAATGAATGATCAAAAATAAGCTAGAATATCGTTATTTGCCAAACATTCCATTAAAATAATTCAAAAAGGGTACTTTGATAATTATTTAAAATAAAAAACAATTCTACAATAGTATGGTCTATATTCACATTGATATTATACAGAGTGATCAGAAGTAGTGTCGAGCATTTTAGGGTATTGTTCCTTGATAGAAAACATACCTAAATATAATTTTCAAAATGTCTGAAAGTCCTCAATTACTCACACAGCCGCCATTTTTGTTTTCTCATTTTCATCTAATCTTTCAATTTTATAATTCTTTAGCGGCCTTGAGAGGGTACTATAGTGGTCAATTACTATGTAAAATCAACCGAGAAATCGAATAAAACCAGTTAGAAGCTCGCAACTTTGATGGTTATTGAGATTATTGGAAAAATAAGCTGAAAAACTACATTTTACAACTTTAAAGGGATAGAAATAGTATATTTAATTTTTGACTAGAATTTTCGGTTATTTCATATTGCAGGAAATTCAATTCTGAAGGAAAAATGGGAAAAATGTTGAGTAACATCTTCGTCTAAAACTCACCCAAACCTCACAAATCAGGAAATAAAGAAGACAAAAAGAGCAGGTATGAAAAGATTGCTGTTTTGACTTCTTTAAATCCTGATTTGTGAGGTTTGGGTGAGTTTAAGACAAAAATGTTACTGAATATTTTTCCTTCAGAATTGAATTTCCTACAATATAAAATAATCGAAAATACTAGTCAACAATTAAATATCCTATTTCTATCCCTTTAAAGTTGTAAAATGTAGTTTTTCAGCTTATTTTTCTAATTATCTCAATAACCATCAAAGATACGAACTTTTAACTGGTTTTATTCGATTTCTCGGTTGATTTTACTTAGTAATTGACAACTATAGTACCATCTCAAAAATTATATGAAAATGAGAAAACAAAAATGGCGGCTGTGTGAGTAATTGAGGACTTTCAAACATTATAGAAATTATATTTAGGTATGTTTTCTATCAAGGAACAATACCCTAAAATGCTCGACACTACTTCTGCAACACTCTGTATAATAAATTAATGTCAATCAATATAGTAAATGTGTAGCCTAAGCATAACGTTTTTTCGTTTTGATGGACATTATTTGCCTAAACCACACGAAAAAACATACATTCTATCATGACTTTTGGTAAAGTAGCGGAAAAGTAGCTAGCTACTTTTTTTGTAGTTGTAGTTGTTGCTAGCTAATTTTAAAAAAAGTAGTTGTAGTGTAGTTTACCTACTTTTTGAATAAAATAGTTGTAGTTGTAGCTAACTACTTTTAAAAATGAAATGTTTTACAGATATACATTATTTGCAAATATATGGCTATAAGCTCAGCTCTGTTTACTCAAATAGAGTTTTCATATTATTTTTTATGCATAGCCTACTTAATAAAAAGTGCAAGTTATTTTCAGGCATTTTTTTAATGTTTATCAAATTTTAGGCTGCACAGCCTTCGGTGAAAAGAGAAGTACGGAGGAACAAAACTGTACGATATGAATTCAAAAGAAGACAAAAATAATAATTGTGAATGAGAATACAATCCAGTTATTGGGCTATCAACTTGTTATAAAATTGCAATTGCAGAAGACCTTATTCTATTTAAATAGTAATAAATGGAAATTCGAATCAATTATTATTATTATACAGAGTGTTTTAGGAGGAATGTGCAATACTTCTCAGGCTGATTCCTTACACCAAGTAGACAAAAAAGTTCCATGGAACCAACCCCCAAAAACGCTTTGTTACCGAGATAACAATGGCGGAAAATTGAGATTTTTCAAAAAATATTTATTTTTCTAATTTTTTAGAGGCTTTACTGAGGTTCTAGAAAAAATTTCTATGTAAAAATAGCTGAGGAATTCAATGAAACCAGTCTGAAGTTTGTAACTGAAACACCCTGTATAATGTCATAAAATTGGTACAGTTCGCTCAATGTTTGTAACAGCAGTTCTTATCTTGATTGTGGTAATCAAAGTGCTATTTTTTTTCTCGGATGATGCCCGATGACATAAGTATTCAATTTTACTTGTGCGTGGGTAATGGAGTGTGCGAGGGTGATTTATGAGGTGCATACTATTTAGGCTACCTCCTATCTGCTTTCACCATAATAATATTCAATATTTTTTATTTCATGATGCGTTCATGAGTTTCATTTCTGCAGGTTGCTATCACAATGGCGTTGCTTGTTTCATCCAAATTTGGTCTCTCGGATTCTGAAATGTTGGATGTATTAGCTCATGATACAGCTTTCCATAGCACTTCAACCTATTGTAAGTTTTTATCATATTATTATCATGTATTATTAGATGAGTGAATAGTCTCTACCATTGTTGGCCAATATTATTTCAAGTATTATTATTACAATTCAATAATTGAGTATTTCATTAGCTCTTATTAGTTGTGGAGATCAATAGTAGGTGATAAAAAATGCACACTCTTCAACCAGAGGTGATATCGATTAACACAAACTATTAGAATGATAATTGCTGTTCATATTATATCATGGAAACCAATACATAAGAAATACTACGGATAAGTGAAGAATTAAGAATATATTAGCAGTACATGAAATAATCTATGAAAAACATCGTACTAGGTTCAACAAATAATTAAATCTACTTATATCCGTTAATAAAAAAACAATATACAATATACATTTGGAAAACTCTAGGAAAGTAGATGGTCATTGACAATATAGCCTATCTTTCGGACACGACTTTAATTTTTGTGGTCTGCTACGATTTTCATGGGATTTACTTTTGCGCTTAAAACTTGCTGCACTATTCTGGATGCTAGAATAATAGTCATCGCGCAAGGAAGTCGACACATAAGCTAATGCTAAGATGGTGACTCTATAAATGTATAAATGGTGATATTACATGTACAATTGTATAGGTTATTCTTGTTGAATAAACAAGAGTGGTATGTGCTCACGACCACTCCATGCATTCAATATGACAGTCGTCATGTTGGCAAAAACTCCTTGCTCGAAGACTATACAATATACAGAATGTTTCAAAAGTTACTTTCAAACTTGAAAGCTCATAAATTTCCCCAAGAAAGGTATAGGAAAGGTTTAGGAAAGCTCATCAAGTTTTTGCACCTTGAACTGATGACGAGATGTCCCATATTTTTAATGTAAATTGGTTATCCTGCAAACATTCCAAGATTTGAAGATTTCTAACAAAATTGACTCCTGTCTCTTTCTAATCAATTTTTTATGCAGGTATCTTCGAAGTAGTTGTTGCTGTATATTTTGATTTGCTTTTTGTGAGATTTTGCACTAGACTAATCAAATCTTATGTGTTTTCCAATCAAGCAATACTAAACCCAGTTTTCTACATAAAAAACAATTATTTTGGCTTTGAAAGTTGTGAAGTAATTTTGGAAACAACCTATATTCATGGCTGCAGTACAACCTAAGTGAACTTCACCAAGGTTAGTAGATTTACCAGGTTGGCCAGCGTCCATAAGAGGCCAGCAGTCCACTTTTTCCCTGCCGAATGACGTCACAAAATCTACTTTCAACATATTCTCTATACCTATATTTTTGATTTGACATAAATCTAGGATTCCAATTCTCCAGCTGTTCTACAGAAAATTGAGAAATGAAAAAATATCGCTTAAAAAGCTCAATATCGATGAAAATTTTGTGAAAATAATAAATTATATTATTGGGTGTTATTACAGTCTATGATAATAATGAATAATGTTGTGATATTGGAAGAATATAGTAATGCCAATGTTTCCATAAATCATAGAACCAAAGATTCGAGAAACTAACGCTCTTGTTGAGAGAATAGGAAGCTTAGGTGGGTTCAAGCTACGCGATTATGATTACAAAAATTAAAATAATACAATTTTTCTACCAAACAACTAGGGCATCATTATATTATTTATTATTATTAGGAAATATTGTTTTCTAACTAATTGTGATACTTCGAATTCAGCAGAATTCATTACAACAATGATTACAAAAATTATATACTGTAGAAATTTAGTTACGTCATAACACGTGAACCATAAATCCGAGACAATCAGCCCACCTGGGGCTCTAGATACCTTGAATAACCACAACATGAAATATTTCATTGAAGTTATCGTTTTTGCAGTGAAATGGGCACCAGCTTGCTTGTTCTGGGCTAGATTTGTGAAGCGTATGTGGCCTTTGCTGACCTGGATTCCAACAGGAGGCACATGCGTGATACAGTGGCGTGATGCAGCGGTACGCAACATAATACGCAAGAAGTACTCGAACCGAATGTCATGGGCACATAGTATTCTGGCTGAATACTTTAAGGTAATGAGCTAGACTACATCTTTCCAACAAGATAATGTCCGGTTCGTGGGACATTATTCAAGGTTAGGCATAATAACGAGCAATTTATAAAAGACTGATCAATAAAAAACATCTTGTTACAAGCATATGTTTACATCAAAATATTAAAATATATAAAGAATCATTTTCTGCAACATTAAAATGGCTGTTATTTTTTGAAATTAACTCTAGTAAGATGGCGTCCGTTTAGACGCAGACATTCCTCTAGCTGGACCTTGGAGTGACTCATCACATTGCATAGCATTGCGAGTGGATTTGACCAAATTTCTGCCGGATCCAAGATAATCCTCGAACAATTGAAGCCCTGAAAGAGCGGATCTGGCAGGAAGCACATTGCTACGCAATTTGATGAGTCAATTCAAGGTCCGGCTCGAAGAATGTGTTTACTGGAGTCTTAAAAAAATAACAGACATTTTACTGTTGCAGAAAAAGCTTTTCCATGTATTTTGATATTGTGATAGAAACATATTTTTGTAACAAAATGTTGTAATTCAACAGTATTTTAATAATCGTTCGTTATTGTGCCTCACCTTGTATTAGCTAATGCCTTAAGGGGACCTATTATTCCTATGTTCAACCATGTTGGCTTATTATTCATCTCCAGAGAACCAGCTGACCGAAGTTTTTATTAAACTATCGAATTTACAGTTGATAATATTGAATTAAAATGTTCGAGATATTTCGATTTGGTTATTTTCACCAAACGATAGGCTCTTTGTACACGAAGAATTAGAATTATCAATTTTTCTTAACATTTTAGTTGAAATTTTGTTCATGACCACTAAAAAATTCATTTTAGAATTCTCTCCTCATTTTTTACAAAAAAATATGATGTTATTTCCTCTATTCTAGTTCCAGTTGTACATCTTGTTGATACTACAATAACAATATTTAATATTTAAAAAAATCAGGTGAATATCCTAATTGTTTTTGAGAAAAAGGAACATAAAGTTGAATAAAAAAATTTATGGTGTTATCTCCTTCATTCTACTTCCAATAATTGTACATCTCGTTTATACTAACAATGTTTAAAAAATCAGTTGGATAGCTCTATTGGTTTCTAAGAAAAAGGAAAATAAAGTTGACAAAATCACAAATAACAAAAATAATCTTATCTAAAAAATAAACCAAAGTTGGTCGGTATTGTTGTGAGGGGGGGTGGAAGTTTAGGTTTGATGTTAATTTCATACTATACTCTATTCACAATCACTTCAAACGGAATAAACAAACTTAGTGCGTGTAAACAACGGAGTGTGCGTGCGTTTAATGGAAGGTCTTCTTCTATGCGAAACTTTCGGCCACAGATCAACAGCTGTAGCCTATCACACAGCTCAAGACAACAGTCTTGAGACAAGACAAGTCGGACTGTAGCGAATCACAGCTTCAGACAAGAGTCAGCTGTTCAACTGCAGCTGACTTTTGTGCATAAAAGTAGACCTTCCATTACACGCACACATACGCAAAAGGTTTGTTTATTTCGTCTCAAGTGATCGTGAATGGACTATAGTGATAATTACCCGAGCGCCCTGCCGATATTTGTTTTGACGAGGCGCCACTGATTGTTGGTATTCAATGCATCGATAGTAGTGGAGTGCATTCATCAAACTAGACCCGAATTCTAAATATTAAACATATGAGCTATGTGCTATGTATGACTCTTTTCCTTTTAATACTCTATTGAAAATTTATGAGGGATTAAGTTTTAATGCCAAATTGGAAAATTCAATGATTCATTAACCGTGCATAAGTTTTCCAATATTTGATTATTCATTCATATATCATATTGTTTGTTGTAAAATTTCTTATATGTGTAAACGTATCTGTTTATCAAATAAATTACTTTCAAAACAATAAGAGATGGATCATTCCAATATTTAAAATTCTATGTTTTAGGGCGACTTGTGCAAGAGAGGAGAAGATAGGCTTGACGCACGCTTCTTTGAACAGACTAACAGTGATGGTAATGGGTGAGTATAATAGCCTATCAATAAATATTAACTGAATGGAGTTATGAAATTTATCCATTTGTTGATGATATAATATTAAGATATAATACTATTCCAATATAAATATGAATGTGCGGCAGTGAATTCAGTGATTATGAAAGACTGGAGGAATAAATACCAATAATATAAAATAAAACTCACAAATTTACTCTTATAAAAAATACCATAGGCTACAAGAAATTTCCTTTATTTCGTATCAAGTGTGAATAATTCGACACTTGAAAATTACTCTCACGAGAACGAATCAAGTCCATACACAAGCTCTCTTGAGCCAATATTATGACATGTTAAAATTAACAATTGATATTGGCCTATACGAGCCACTCCTATAGTAAGATGTTTGAACAATCGTTATCAGCAATGGAATATCATTAAACAAGGTATCATTGCCAGTTATGATGTATAAGTCGTCATTGCTGATGCCGTTTGTTTAAATCGCTCCTGCGATGAAAGTGGCTTGTCTATGCGAGTATCAGCACCTAGTTAAACTTGATAGATCATGAAATAATTTATTCCATGATTGTTAAGTATGTATCAAGCAAAATAGAGGACATCTTCGGTATGACGCTTTATAATCATTTTGGATATTAAGGTCAGTGTTTTCATAATATTGTCCATCTCACTGTTGCACCCCGAAGATTCACATAATTTCAACAAAAATTCCTTGAAAATGATCATGTCGGCTATCTGTTTCAATGGGATAGTAATTTATAACTTTGTTTATTACTGAATTTAAAGAGTGTACGTTCATAGTGATACTTTAAATGGATTTCAAAACTTGAATGTCAATGAAACTGGATTGGTAAAATCTCAAGTAAAAGTACACCAAGTAGAACAAGTACAAGTACCTGAACACCAAGTACAAGTAAGTTACATGAAGTAAAAGAACAATTACACCAGGTAAACAAGTACACCAGGTAAAAGTACAATTGCATCAGGTATAAGTACACCAACTACAATTACACCAAGTACAAGTTCACTATGTACAAAAGGGTGGCTCGTTGGAGGAGTGATAAAGCGCCGGTCTGATAACCAGGTGGACCATGGTTCGAATCCCAAGCGGGGAACAATTTTTGACCACAGCACAATCACATAGATACGACCACCCCGTCTTTCGGAGGAGACGATAAGCCGTCGGTCCCGACTACCTAAAACGTAGTCGTCATCTATCATCCATTTCATTACCCACGCACAAGCCTATGAGCTTATGTGGGCTTCACCCTCATAAACAAACAAACAAAAACATTAAATACAAGTACACGATCGTTCTATGACGTGATATAAAATTATTCTTTCCACCAACAGAAATATGAACGTGGATGATTTTCACATCGATTCTATCTTTAAGTTTATCTGTTTTCATGTTAAATAAGAATTTTTATTCTTTATACTTTATTCTATTCATGTCGGAGTGGTGATAAATGATGATCCTAGCTGTGATCTTAGCAATTCGTACGTTTAATATTAAAGAGCTCCGACATAGGGCATTAGGCTCATTAGAAAGCACGTCAATATTCACCAGTATTACAGCTGGGATCGCTTGTCACAACTCTGTCATGAATGCACTCTTAGGATTGATTACAATAATATTTTTTATTTTTCAGCCACTACAACTGCAGGCGGTTGGAAGAATTGCCTTACCATTACTGTAAGCAGAATGATAGGAACTACGTCAGGGACTATGTTTTCAATCACATCTGGATTTATGATAAGTTGTGTGGCTCTTCAGTCTATCAGGTATGAGCACCAAAAACGTTCCTTGTATACCAGAAATCACGTTCCTTTCTATACCAGAAATCACAAATTGGATTATACATATATTGATTATGTCATCTCTGTTTAATTTTTTGCTGCACAAATAACTCAATTTTTGAAAGAATTTTGCAGTGAATCATAAGAATAAACATTCATAAACAAACACATGATAACAAATATTATTTTATTATAGTGGCATTGATTTTATTCATTTATTTAGCGTATGGCTTTTAATAGTGGGAAGGCCCAAGGGTTGTTCCACTTCGCCAGATAACCTCATTTTCCACAAATGGAGACATGAAAGTTATAGTTCTTTTAAAAAGTTCATTTTAAAACATAATTTTTTATTTCAAAACATTGTTGACTGAAGCACTTCACAAAATCACTACACCATAGTCGAAAATATTGAATTTTTTACCAAAAAATTAGAAACATTAAAATTCTGTCATGGCAACCAAACTTTGATTGAATGTTGTTTATTTTGTCCATTTACACTTCCCTCTCAAAAATGCGAAACAAGTTGTGTTTGTATAAAAACATTATTGAAGGATGATGTGATAATGTGATTTGTTATTCTACTCATTACAGACTGGACGAAAAGACCCTTTACAATGGAAGTAGTTTTTATAGGTAAATAATACTCTTGCAAATCTATTATAACTAGGAATTTATAGGGTGAACATTGGTATTAGTCCTAGATATCAGTATGTAAACCTCCATTGTCATGGCAGAGCTTGATTCGACGCCATGTTCGTTTGCTCATTCGTTTCAGAATTTCAGACTTGATTTGGGAAAACGCTGCTCTCAGCTCTTCATTTGTGACATATCGTTTTGTTTGTACCTCTTTCTTGATGATACTTCAAAGCGCTTTGTCAGCTGTAGTCAAATCTGGGCTTCTTGGAGGTCATGGAATATAGGTAGGGCAATTTGGAGATGCCCATCAAATCCATCGGTCTGGGAGACTGTTCATTCAGGCGTCTGTGGACGCTCAGAGAAAAGTATGGCGGAGCAGCATCTTGCTGCAAAATTCCTATATCCAGTAGTCCCCGAGCTGTCAGTTCAGGTACCAACCATTTGTTGATCATTTGGAGGTCTTGATTGACGGAGACCTCAAGAAAATATGATCCTAGCAGGTGATTGGAGGCAAAGAATAACATGTGGTGGGTTGTTATGACAGAGCCTAAATTTGTCTACAGCTGATAACGCGGTTTGGGATATCATCAAGGTAGAGGTATGCAAAAACCGATGTGTTACAAATGAAAAACTGAGAGCTGGAGTTACGGCAGCGTTTCCCCTCAAGCTCTGCCATGACAATGGAGGTTTACATACTGATATTTTGGACTAATACCAATGTTCACTTTGATGTATTACCCAATAAATTTATGGTTATAATAAATTAGCATGATTATTCTTGTTACCTATAAAAACTATTTTCAGTGTAAAGGAAATTCTTGTCCACATTGTACATTAGTAGCCCTAAACAGCAAAGTGAACTCAATTAGTAATTTTCACTTGCAGTATAGAATGGTCTGTTCTATATTGTACAGTTGCAAACAAAACTGACAGCTGGTGAATGATGTTTCTTTAATAAAGATAGCTGATGCTACGCTGAATCAGTAGATTGATACTATTGAGAAAGAGGAAGATCGATTGAACTCGGAACATCTGGTTATCAAACCGGCACGTTATCACTTACTCCAACGAGCCACCCAAGATTAGATTAGATTAGATAAGATTATTCACTTTATTCAAGTAGAGTACAGCATTTACGATCTTAAATCCTAGATTCCAAAGATAAAACATAAATCTAATTACACGATTAGTTAAAATAGGAAACTTACTAAATTACAGATATATAGGATACAATATTCTTACTGTTATAATATGATTGTGATGTATCTACAAGAAATGGCGGAGTTTGGACATAGATGTCTATTCTTAGAGAAGAATATGCAAGGATATCTCTCCCATTAACACTCAACTGTAACAAATTTTTTACTGATAGATAGATTCGACTGAAAATTGATTTAATTAATTTTACTCTATGAAATTGTGATAGCTTAAACAAAAATGTGGAATGGATACTGTAATTCATGAAAGATGAATGAAAATGATAGGAATGATGTATGAAGTTTATTTGAGACTGGAATGTTGATTAAATGAAATTATTATAGTTGAATTATAATTATTGAAGCTAATACCACATGAGCTAGGTATTTGGAAATCTATTCTTAAAAAAGTACTATGTTTTGATATGAATATTAATAATAATAGTTAAAACTTGACTAATTCAATTTGATTCAAACGTATTTGGAATAAAATGATTAATTCTACTATTAAAAGGATGTAAAGTGGTGTGAAAGGGAAGGGGAACAGCAATGTAGCTGCTCTAATGTTGGACCGCCTCCGTCATTCTCTCAAAAAGATGTTTTCTCAATTTTGAAATGAAGCCCGCTCGACTCTCAATGGATTTGATGGAATTGGGAAATGCATTCCAAGCACGACAAGCGCTAACAAGAAATGATTTATTATAAATTGTAGTTCAATGATTAGGTATCCTTAAAGTATTTTCTCCAGTCCCAGTGCATGAAACATCCAACCTCCTACCTTCGGAGACAATTTTTTTTTAGGGTTATATTCACATGGGCTCTTGGGCCTGTGCGTGGGTAATGGGAAGAATGATGATGAGATATGAATGGACCTACTGCTTTAGGTGGGTTCCGAACCACCGGGAAGCGATTTTTGAGGCTCATAAATTGAATTCAGAGGAACCGGTCACCAGTACAACGGTGCTGGCAGAGGCACGTCGCTTATCTAATCTCACCGATTAGACGCTCTCTATCACTGGGACAAACCGCTTCTCTAATTGAAAATAATCTTTGAAATAATAAGGCTTGCCATACTTTAAAGTGTCCCTAGTAAGTTTCACTAATCGGAAAAGTCTTTGTTCTGGTAATTTAAGAATTGAACTATCAATGTGTGCTTGTGTGATCCTTTCATGGCGTTCAAGAGAGTACACAAATCGTAGGCAGTAATTTTGGCAACGCTGAAGTTTATTATTCAGAATAACTTGCATGTCATTAAGAACAGAATTGCAATACATAAAGTGTGGGAATATCAAAGATTTAACAAATCTAATGTGTCTTGGAAGAATGTCTTGCAATTTTTTTATTGGGTGCATGGCTGAGAAAACATTTTTACAAGTGCTGTTAGCTTGTTCTGACCAGTCTAGAGTTTTATTCATGAGAATTCCAAGATTCTTTACTGAGCTGCAGTAGGGTATTTCATTACCATCAACAGTGATTTTGTGGATTGAGTTAAAATCAATTTTGTTAACTAAGCGTGAATATCCAATAATGATAGGCTGCGTTTTGATGGGATTAAGTTTCAAGCCATTTTTCCTAGTCCATTCAACTATAAGAGTTATATCCTCGTTCATGTTGTCTACTGTTTCGTTAATTTTTGTTATGGGACAGCTTGAATAAATCTGAAGGTCATCTGCATATGTGTGGAAGCTAGAGAACTTGATAACAGAGGAGATGTCATTTGCATACAGAGTAAATAGTAGGGGGCCAAGAATGGTTCCTTGGGGAACACCATGAGCAACATCTTTCCAACCTGACCTGTTGTCATTTACAGATACCGTACGCATTGTTTTCTACCAGACAAATCGATTATTACCTACCAATAATTATACCAAGATAGAGAGAACAAGAGCTTGTTAATCTTATTAATTGATTTTTTTCTGATCTCAGCCGCCAATTTTGTTAGAAGCTTTTAAAAAATTTGTTAGGTTCCAAAAAAATGTTTTTAGGAACTCAATTATAAAATATGAAGCTGCAAAAATCGAAGAAAATAAATGACTTTTTTGTATTTGACAGGTTCTAGAAGACGTTCGCTCGGCTCCCAGTGACCCTGCAATAGTGCACGATTTGGCATGGCTTCGGACATTTTTGGAGATAAATAGCGAAAGTCTGGCAATAGACGGTCGCCAGTTCTTCACACTTCTAGGAGCTCCGGACTCTTACCAATCAACTAGCAGTCAACTGTGTGTGGCTTGGTCGCAGATATCTGTTGATCCTCCTATTATATGTCTTACCATTCTGCCAACAACCAGAGGTATACCTTTTCATTCTCATTATCAAGTTTACTATAACATACAGTTGGTACAATTATTATATTTATTTATATAGGTTCCTTTCCCAAACTTATCTTATTGCTTATTTTGATTATCTACATCAACATAAAATACAGTTGGTCAGTTGGTACAAAAATATCTATCTATACAGGCACCTTTCCCAAGCTTAGATTATTGCTAATTTTAATTACCTACCGTACTTTATCATAACATACAGTTGGTACAATCATATTTATTTATCTATGTCCCTTTCTCAAGCTCAGCTTATTATTGCTAATTTTAATTATATATCCCGCCTTAAAATACAGTTGATCAGTTGATACAATAATACTCATTTATAGTTTACAGGGATCTCTCCCAAGCTTAGTTAATTGCTCATTTTCATCATACACTTCACCATAACATAGAGAGATATTTGTACAATCATATTTATTTATTAAGAGATCATCCTAAGATTTGATTCATTGCTTGGGCTTACAAATAGTGTAAGGGTCTGTCAAATTAATATGATATAGTTATAGGATAAGATATAGTATAGACGGAACTGATTCTGACCACAGAAACGCTTACTCCTATCCTTTGGAAGACTATAAGCGTAGACATAATCTTTTATCACCCCTCTCATTGCCCAAACAAAAACCTAGAGCTCATATCCTCATATGGGTGTAATCCTCAGAAAAATATAATTTTCAGGAGTTCATCCAAGATATGAGAGATTATTAATTATTGAATGAGAATGAAACTTGCTGGGAATCGTTAATGCTTTATTTTTTTAATATTATTCAGTCATTATCATTCTCACTCTCATTCTTCAGTTATTCTCATCTCAAAATCCATCACAAAATAATAATTTCTACTAATTTTAGAACCGAATCTCAAATCTATTAGTGTTCGTTGTTGAATGTCGAATAGTCTATCAGACTACATCATGCTATTACTAAGAAGTAATTCGCTATCTCATACGATTATAATAAATTATTGCTCTATACTTGCATTCTTGATTTACTAAGAATAAAACTGAATTGAATTTTCTAGACTGAATTGTTTGAAACAATGCACTATGAAAAAATCATGGATAGGTTGAATTTTGTAGGCTACTGAATATCTACTGATATAACTCGTACAAATCTCAGCACTGAATATGAACAGTTAATGGCTTTTGAGTTCTCACTAAAAAGGGATTTATCACAACCAGCAAGTAGCAACATCAACTCGTGAGAATATTTATACTAGTATTCTTCATACAAGTATTTGATTGATTCATATATTTCAAAAATTAATGGATTGGGTGATTTTCCTCAAACAGAAAGAGCTCTGAGTACTTCCAGTAGAGATTCCCAGGAAAGCAACTTGGAACTTCAAACAAAGGCGTATTTCGATAACATATACAGACTTCCAAACAGTTGCGACTACGTTATTACAACATCTGGTGATCGCGAAGAAATCTGTGTTTGGGATGCAGTCAAGTAAGTTTCCATCATCCATTTATTTCTTTAATATCGAAATTTCTTTTCTCGATGTTATCCGTCCTCAGGTTTTTGCTGGGTTTCTTCGTATATTTTCCCATTCAATGATTCTGGCTAGGTACTTATTGTATTCTCCTTGGACCTTTCCATTAATTACAATTTTAATGGAACACAGTTATTCAGAAACTGAAGGAACCAAAAGTTATTATTATTTCACTTGAGTTTTCCACTGTAAACTCCCTGAAACATCTGGAATGACGATGAATAGGTAGTATATATTCAGTAAATTATATTCTTGTTACAGCTAATTAACAATAAATAAAGTGCATAAGAATTCAAGCACTATTATAGTCGAATAACATTGCATAGTGAAACCTTATAGTTTTTTAACATGTTAGAATGCTGCAAGTAGTTCTAATGACAATAACGCATTTCTAGTATAAATCCTGTAATCACCTTAACCTTTCAATATCAAGATGTGCTATCTGCGTTGTGACTCAAGGTCTTCACAACTTAGCTCCAAAATCACCCATATGAATGCAAGAAATTTTAGAATTGGGTTTGAAAATTATCTTGATGAGAAAATCCATAGTCGAATCGATCTCTGCTATTCAATTACAGCCATGTGATACATTCTAATATAGTCCGTTGAATTTTTTTGTCAATCTTTCATTCAGCATTTTATTTGTTTAACATTTTCCAACTCCCTATAATTGAAGGTTTTCCAAGTTTCAATTTCAAATATTTCTGAGTGGAGTGAAGTACGATTTTTAATTTAGATATTTGTTTGTTTGTTTGTCAATGGTTCAACAGCCCATGAAGGGCTTAGCCAGTTTCATACTCACTCCACTATATAGCAGAGGGTAATAATCATCAACAAGGATTGAGGTAACGTGTGGTTAGCACGTTGATCCTCTCAACCATAAGCCGGTTTCCGTAACCAAGTGGCGGCGCAGAAACCCTTAATTTAGATATTTATCGTTATAAATATTCGCCTTTTCTGCTTAGGAAGATGTCAGCTAATGCATGAGTAATTCAGTGAATGCTGGTAGAAAATATTATCTGATTCAATACTAGTAGTTATGCTCGATAAGCCTTTTTTAATGTTTGTTAATCTTATTTTATAGGTGTACAAGAGTACGTACTCTTCGCAAAGTGACTCAGCCGTTAAGTTTGGTGATGATCGATGATTACCAATGCGTGGTTCTCTGCAAGAGGGAGTTGCGAACCTATGATCTGAATGCTGGGCACCTCATATCCAAGCTTAAAGGTGAGATTGATTGATTGATTGATTTATTAGATATTTTGTCTCTATTGAGGTACAATTCCCAAGCGACAGCTCGAGCCGCGCGGCTTTAGCTGCGCTGCTCTAGCTATCACAACTCTATTCAAATAATTGTATTATGAATTTTAACTTGGATATCAGGACTACTAATGTATAAATAGTGATATTCACTTAAATGTGAGGTAAGTTACTTAAAAAGGGTGAGTTTCCCTATTTATCGATTTATTATACATTAGTAGCCTTAATAACATAGTGAACATTTATAATATAGTTATGTGAATAGAGTTGAGATGACTAGAGCAGTGCAGCTAGAGCCGGGAAGCTTCAGTGACAGCTCGAGCCGGCAAGTAGTTATAATGACAATAATGCGTTTCCAGTTGCATTCTAAATTCTGTTATCATCTGATTCTTTAAAAATCAGATGTGCCATCTGCTTATGGTTGTGGTTGCGCGGCTCGAGTTGTCGCTTGGGACAGTTGTCGCTTCGTACCTCAAGACAAAATTGATTATTTTCTATAATTATCATTTTAGGTATTAATTATTATGAGATACCGTTGTCTCTAATTGAAATTAAACCAGCGAGAGCTACTCAACGTTATGTAGCTGCTCGGCACCGTTATAATTAATGTACAACCATACTGTTGATGATCATTTGGAATAAGAAATTTCTAAAATATATTAATAAGTTACATATATACTGTCATAATATCATTATTATTTCATTCATTGACCCACGAATCTCAAATAAAAATACAAAATCTACCAATTAAGTTTAGATTTATTATCTTTGAAGCAGTAAATATCAATACGTTAATGGAAAACTCCAATGGCGGGTTTCCAATTTATCAGTTGAATAAATTGAATTTAACATAATTTTACAGTAACATAATTTTACAGTCAGCAATGAGCAGTTAAATTTCAAAGTATCCACCAGCTGAAAGATGTTAATGATACCCTCAAAGACTAAAAAAAGCATCTAGAAATCCTTTGATTTTGAGAATTAGGTATTACTAACCACAACACTATAAAGTTGTCAACATGCAAGTTCCAGACATAGTTTTTGTTGATAAATTGAGAATTCGTATACTTATAAGATAATTATCGACTACAATTGAATGTTTTGCCCATCACACTTGAACTCTTCATTTTCAAACAATTTGAACGTTTGTCTACTTTGTCAGGGTGCTAAACGCATGATAAATTTGTTATGACGGCTCTGGAACCATATAACTTTCATGGAAAATCTTGTTTTTTAGGTGTGATGAACCAGAAGATGCCGTTCTATGGTCTGCATGATCCTACTCATTTGGTTGCATTATCCCGTAATAGGATGTATGTCAATCTTATGAATTTTGATACTGGCGATTTGGTGACAACATTCAAAGCAGGCGAAGATCGGTTCCTCAATTCTCTAATGGTCTCTGGTGATGGGAGGTGAGACTTTTCTCGAAAATAAATTTTTTCATACATAATTTCCATATTTGATATAGATGAATAATTTGTTCAAAGTAGCAAAAAAATTAGAAACATGAATCAGCTGGCCAGAAGAGATGTATTGTAATGTTAGTAATATTCTAAAATAATTTAATCAATGTTTAAAGAGTGCTCCCATACCACCCAAAAAAAATTGCAACTGGTGAGAAAGCTATTGATTATTGTCAGTTTTTAAAAAGCATGGGAATGTAGAGAAAGCATTGAAAAGAATAGGAATTCTTATAATAATAATTAATTCGAATCTCCATTTATTGCTATATAAATAGACAAAGGACTTCTGTAACTGCAAATATTGACCAATGTACTAAATAGCAATAAATGGAGATTCGAATTAATTATTATTATAATAAATAATTGGTTTACTGCAATATCTAATAATTCTTCCATCTTTGAAAGGAATTCTTTCTGTGTTTACTCCATTCGTAATATACTATTTCCTTGTCAACTTTTTCATCTATATCCTTAATTGATAAAACGAAATAGGTTTTTTGATGTTCTGAATATTACAAAAACGTTGTTCGGCTGCATAAAAACTGTATATAAGATAAAATAAATCAACAATCTCTCTGAAATCTCACTTGAACATGAAGAATGGTGATACGACATAGATATTACAATATAAAAATTATTACAGTACCTACCTTATTGTGTTTCTTATTCGGTATTTGTTATGTTCCACTTGTATATTTTTTGTAGCTTCTACATGGAAGAATTGAAACAATTTCTGGAAACTAGTAATCATGAAGATTGTTATTAGGACATGTTTGATACGATAATAAATAAGCCATCTGGATGTGTCCAGATGTGTTTTGTTGAAATTTTCGTAAGAACATCTTTAAGCATTTTCAGTACTGATAGGATACGGCGCTGTAGGAATGCTCCTAAGGCTTCCTCCTTGCATGACATCTGACAAAAATAACAGGTTTTAGAGTTTATTATTAGTAGAAACATTGTTAGTAGAAACATTAAGTTCTAATTAGTATTTTATATTACAGTTAACTCTGAAGAAATTTCAAACTATTTTATTAATATACAGAACTGTGTTTGTTCTCAGCGAATCATATGTCACAGGGAATCACTATTCTATCTGAAGAAATTGCATATTTTCCCTTTAAAATACAGAACTGTGTCTCTCAGCGAATCATAGGATTATGCTTCATATTATTAGTTGATTTGACTACAATTTATAATTTATTCCAAAATTGTTACCATACCGTAACGCTATTAAGAATTGTGTACGTGTTTTGAATTACTAATAATTTATAATCAGCACATTTGACTAGTGAGATTCAACATTCATTCCAATATTGCTTTTATGTTTCCAGGATTCTGGTATGCGGTGATGAAACTCAAAAGCCATTCCCTCTTCTTGTTTGGGATCTCACATCAAGGAAACTGCTCTATGATCTGCGCATTGCACACCATGATTTTATGACTTCGTTGGCGGCTATAACATATGAGGGTCATTTTGTTTGTTGTGTAGCCTGGGTGAGTAACGTATGAATATATTTTCTGTGAGCCACTGCACAAGATAAAAATGAAAATTTCAAAATGAAGCATTACGACGTACTTAACGCCTATTTCACTCGATTACAAACGATTGATAGAAGAAGTAATGTTAAGAAATATTTGAAATATATGGTTTCATAATGGAAATGATACACAATTTTTTTTCAACTCCACAGAAATAATTTTATTCATAGAGATCATGAGTTTTAATTCGTATGGTAGGCGTAAATTTTATTGATTTCAACTGGAATAATTTGAAAACAAGAATTGGTTAGTCTTCTAGTCTTTGGGAAGTTTTTTGTCTCTGTGGTTCCGTAGATCTCCAATGTAAGAATATTAAGAAACACGCAGGATAAATCGAAACTCATATAACAAGCACTCTGTGTAATAAATTTAATAAATGTGTTGTGAATGAAACTTACACCCATTTTTTAACACATTTCTAGTTCAACAGTCACTTATACTAAATATTATCTCTCCATTGTCCCAGGGTACCAAACATATTTCCAGACTCACACAGTAATTATCTAATTGAATGCGATTGTTGAGGTTATCCAAGCTTCCGTAGTAATAGGCTATATATTATTAAGAATATCTCTACTTGCTGTAAAAATTTGACGAGACATCTGCCTTAGCAGTCACTCTGCATTATTTCTGGCGTTTTTTATGTCAATAAAGATATTCATTTATTTGTACATTTCGCGGTTTTGAGTCGCAGACGCGTTTCAAACACTGTTGTTCATCTTCGGCGATCTTAACTGAGACTTAGCAAGAGCGTGAAGATGAACACCAGTGTTTAAACGCGTCCACGATTCAAATCGTAAGTGAACTGCACATCAAGTACTGTAACTGTACTAAACTGTAAGTTAACTTTGCGTCGAGTTGAAGTATCCTTAATAATATTAAACCAATTCATTTTTGGGTACATTAATTCAATTTTCACTAGTAATTGTAGTAATTGAATATTTTAATACGAAAACTAATTGTGCTATTATTCAATTGAAATTTATTTATAGAGCATAAAACTCGAACTTTATAATTTGGCAAGTATCTAGCAATGCTTGAAGTTGATTCATTTATATATGTGTGTTCATTAGTGCGTGAAAATTAGTTGAAGTGAAATGAGCTGAATCGACATAACCTACATTTGAACTATTTTTCAAAAAATAGTGAAGGTACTGTTTTGGGTGTAAGCCTGTTGAACCTTCCATTCAGTATGTTTTTTTAAACTTGATATTGAGTAACTTAATACTGACTTGAGATATAACGTTTTGCCGTGTGCAAATAGGTGGATGAGCCAGGTCCCAACTTCATAGTGGTGTACGATCTACAGTCAGGCACTTTGTTCAAGAAATGGAAGGCGGGAGTAGATTGCGTTGCTCTGAACATTTCTTCTAAAGACGCATGCGTGCTCAGTGGACACGAGGATGGACGCATTTTGCTCTGGGACCTCGTCACTGGTATTTCGATAGTTTTTGCATGTTGTGTCGTTTTGCATTCATTCAATGTTGGTTTCGTTTGGTTTTTAGTTGCACTAACAAGTATTAGCCCATTGTTTTGTTTTCCAATTGAGGCCAACTTCAATTTCCATGTGTCTAATTTGTGTTATTTCCCTTATTGTTTTTTCCTCCTTATTCCTTTTAGTTTCCTCTTTTACGTTTCAGTTCGATTGAGGTCAAATTGCGCCCATTTTGTGTTGCTTTATTTCGTATCATATTGTTTCTTAAGCGTTGCTGTCAACTGTTAAATTCACTTCCAACATGATACAATCAAGGAGATATACAAGATTATATGTGTATCGAATTAAAAAATCTAATAGAGAATCATGCATTATTGAGACTTATTATGTCATTAATTATGCCATCCCATTCCAACTCGATCACTCGATTATATTCAAGTCTTGAGTAACTTCTTGAATGTATCATCTTAAAAGTGACCTCAATAGTGTGAACACCGCTTCCTTTGCACTGATAAGTATTGTTTTTATTGAAACAATTGATTGAACTTCTATTCAAATTGTGTTCATTTTGTGTTGTTATTCCTTTTCATATTGTTTCCTATTTGCACCAAATAGTGGTTGCCTATTGTTTTGTGTTCTAATTCAGTTTAGGCCAACTTGTGTCTATTTTATGTTGTTTTTGTTATTCTATGGTTTTAGTTGCACTGAAAAGTAATGTTTTTCTTTGAAAAATTAGATCAACTTGCGCCTAGCCCATACTGTGTTGTTTTCGTTTTCAGTTGCTCTTACAAATTTTTCCAAGGTTTTTTATTTGTATGCAATTTGAACCTAATTTCAATTGTCTCATTAGCAAAGGCTACTTTCTGTTGTTCTCGTTTTTATTATTCACAGTATCTGTTGAGCTGTTCGCTGTTCCAAGTTTTAATAATTGCTCGTTCTTAGTTGTTCTCACAAAAATTGCTTTGGGGTGGATTTGATTTTGTGTAACTTATCTCTTTTATTTACACGTTTGTTTTTATTTTCCTTGCCCTACCTACTACCATAGTATTGCTTTCCAAAAAAAATTAAGGTACCCCAATTTTAGGTTTTCTATCCGTTTCAAGGTTCCCTGAGTTCAAAAAAGTGGTTTTTGGGGATTGGTCTGTGTGTGTGTGTATGTGTGTGTGTGTATGTGTGTGTGTGTATATGTGTGTGTGTGTGTGTGTGTGTGTGTGTGTGTGTGTGTGTGTGTGTGTGTGTGTGTGTGTGTGTGTGTGTGTGTGTGTGTGTGTGTGTGTGTGTGTGTGTGTGTGTGTGTGTGTGTATGTGTGTGTGTGTATGTGCGTGTGTGTGTGTGTGTGTGTGTGTGTGTGTGTGTGTGTGTGTGTGTGTGTGTGTGTGTGTGTGTGTGTGAGTTTGTGTAGCCACATTTGCCAGGACGTTTCACACACTCTGTACGGTCGAAGTCAGGACCTGGGCAGAAGTCAGGACCTCCAGCCGAGTCCTTGCTTCTACGTCCTGACAACGACCGTAAAGAGTTTGTACCGAGTGTATCTCGTGTGTATAATAGTCCCGCCTTGTCGTACAGAGATAGCGTTACCGTCGCCGCGCGACATACACACGGTGTGTATAATTTGAGATCCTTTAGGCTCATTCTAGACGAGCGACGCTGCGTTTTCGACCCGTAAGGGAGGCGCGCTCGATGGAAAACCATTGTTTTAAATGGGCGCGCGATTATTTATGTATTTATTTGAAAAATAGCGGTACATTTACCCTATTTACATAAAATACGTCATGGATCGTGTAGATATCTTGCTCGTGTAGACAAGCCCATTTAACACAATGGTTTCTGTCGAGCGCGCGTTCCCGACGTGTCGAAAGCGCGGGGTTTCCAATACTATAAACGCCGCGTTTTCGACACTCGTCTAGAATGGGCCTTGAGATAGAATGTTGGCTGGGGGTTGTGCTAATAGTCTTCTAGGTTTACAGTTAAATTGAAACTAATCTATGAGAATATAATCTAGAATTCTCGTCACTTCAATAGAATAATATTTTCTTCTGTATAATATTATAATGAACTTGAGATTTCTTCTTTGAAGTTAAAATACAACCACATCTCCTGTTATTACTGTTTTTATTCTAAATAATAATCACGCAGTACCCTTTTCAATTATTTTTTTATTAATGCATTACATGTTTCAACTATTTATCATTTGGAAATGACTATAAATAGTCGAAACATGTAATGAATTGATAAAAAATTATTGAAAATGGTACTGTGATTATTTTTTGAAATAAAAAAAAACAGTTATGTAAGTAGCCCCGAGATAAAGAAAACATTCCTGTTATTACTTTGATTATATTAGAATCATCCTCCAATTATACATGATAATAACATAAATAATGCTTGGATATAACACAGCTCAATCCCTATTGATAAAATTCCAATCAACCTTGGTCAACTTTAGATTTAGGCTACTGTCAATCTGATAATCTCATCTTCTTTTGTCCAAGCAATCTATACCGGTAATTTACTTTCTGTTCTCAATATTGAAAGGATAAGGAAATCATTGAGTTATAAATTTAGGCTACTTGGATTATTTCTTACCTACCTCTAGATCTCGGATTAGAGATTCGTAGTTCTTGGAATATTATTTCTTGGAATATAATTATCCTTCAGGGGCCAAAATCAATAAGACTTTGAGCATCAAGTTCCTAACATTCGAAAACTCCTCGCATTGAAAAACAAACATTGCCTGGTTCGATCATTGATTGAATTACTAGAACAAGCTGTTTTTGTGCTTTAAGATAAGTATCTTTAGACCTGTGATCTTAATTCCATCTTCAATTGGAACTTTATCAAGTTTTGAAAAATAAATTAACTTTTTTAAACACATTTTCTGAGGCTTATCTTCCAGTGTTCAGAAACCCATCGTCAGTAAAAGAAACTGACGGATGAGTCAGGTGATCACATCAAAACTTCCTTGTTTTCTACCATCCTTCGCCCACAAAACTTTGTAAAATATTTACAAAGTGTGAATAAAGGCATTTATCCATCTATCCTCTTTCGTGAATGAATGATAAGAGAATAAAGATGGTGAAGATGGTGAGAATAAAAAGTTGCAGGTTTATTTAGATTGGGAATGGAGGGAGTAGGCCTTTGAGAGTAATTTGAGAGAGAAAAATTAGGATTTGACAGTATGGGAGATTCCAGGATAAAGGAGAAGTGACAGTAGAGAGAGAAGTCGCGTGAAAAAAAGAAGTGTCTTGATACTCTCTTGATGTGAGAAATTCATCTTTCCAGTTAAAAACAATCATTTCAACTTGAATTATCAGGAATAACAAGAGTTCCTACATGGTAAATAAATTTCGACTGAAAATTCCAAACAACCTGTCTGCTTCCCATACTTGATCTTTGTTCTAAAAGAGCATAACATGTTCTATTAGTGCAAACAGAGAATAAAATACTCATTAGAATTTGTCCAAGCAATCACACTCACATTCGTTGATTAATTCTATTATCATTTCAATGGATTCATTACTCCATTGTCTTCAACACCATCAGAAGGAGGTGTTGTACATTGTACAAGTACATTGTAATGTACTGTATTATGATTTTATTCCATTTTAAATTAATTATTCTCAGGTGAAACTTCATCAATCAATCAATAGATAAGTCAACATCTAAGGGAAAAGATTTGTTAATTTCCAGCGATATCACGTAATAAGCTAGCTAAGAGCTTATAATTTTTGTATTCCAATTCACTCTATCCTATGTCGATATCAAATATATTTCAAATCACGTTATCAAACACAAAAATTATATGAAAGTGAAGAATAATATTGTACTCGTATCTACTTTATTCGAATTATTTGAAACGGCTTTGTGCATCTCCATCTATTGTATTCCTCCTTAAAAATTATCCTCAGCTTACTTCAGCGAGGAAAATCTAGGGACATGGTTTTTCGATATGCCATTCCCATGAACCTCTTAGCACGTATGTTTATTCATATTGTCTCATTATTCCCTGAACAGGCCAAAGATAAACTTACGAAGGAGACAAATTTCTCCTTACGAAGGAGAAATTCGGTCAAGACAAAGGTTGGTAGCAAAAAGCTCTACGCACACTATCAAAATTTCCATCAAATTCCATCCAATAGAATAATGTATCTATGGTCAAAATGAACATGTATAACGTGTTATTTATTGAACCTTTTAACCTTTAAACCTTTATTAAACTTCACCAGTTGTTAGTTTATTCGAGGTTATTCTATTGAATATCATTTTATAAAATGTTTGGTCGTGTACATACATTATTACAGCTTTTTATGAAGCATGAAAAAATCTCAATGTAATAAAAAAGTACAAGGGTGAGAATAATACACATTAACAACATGGTAAGCTTCATTCAGCTACAAGGACCACTTGAAAATTAGAGTTATTTATTTGCCTGTCACACGTTGAATTTTACTTCCCTCAGAAATTCATAATGTCTCTGAGTTTATGATGTAAGAATGTTTACGATTTAGCACAGGCAAATTAGACCAAAAGAAGTGTGTGCCACCAAAAAAGAAGTAATGGTGAAGCAGGAATATTTCCCACAACTTGAGCTCGAATTCGTCTTTTCCCCATCAAACTTTCAGCCAGTAATCCTCTATCAGTCTTTAGCCAGTGATAGTTAATTTTGAGAATGGTTACTTAATACTTGAGGGCTAATTTACTTAAATACTTAATAATTAAGGGCTATCTAAAAGACAAGGAAGGGAAAGGAAATATAAGAACATGAAGTAATATCAATCACAAACATGTATATATTTTTCTTAATTAATTTTGTCTTTGGAAAATAAGAAATAATAATATTTGTTTCAAGCATGTTTCTTTGTAACCACATACTGAATTACTTCAATAATTGTGAAAATGTTCAGATCAAGAGTTAAGTTAACGAATTGGTTAGTTAAAGAATTCCATGTCTGTAGAAATTACTACAGATGAGTCTGATTCATATAAATACGGCCACCCCGCTTTTCGTTGGAGACAATAAGCCGTCGGTCCCGAATGTCTAAAAAGTAATGGTCACACCTCATTATCATCCCAATCATTACCCACGCACGGCTTAGGAGTCCATGATATGAGCAATGAGCATCACACTCAAAAAAAAAAAAAAATTACCAGTGCAATACTTATAGATTAACCAAAATTAATCAGCAACTTTTGTAGAAGAGAAATGTTTACCAACTGAGAGAATCATGAATATGTAAGTAATGTATTGTAATGTCTCTCAGGCTATGATATTTTGTCAGACCCTTATTTTTTCTTCAAGCTACAAAGATCGTAGACCGTAATAAATACCGATATAGAATATACCTGTACCAATAATCTCTTCAAAAAGATGTTCCTGGGTTGAGATATTCTATCCTTTTTTAAAAATTCACGGTCCTGTTATGACTTTATTCTTGAAATACGAATGACCAAAAGCAAAAGGTAATTCACATTACAAATCTACAAAGCAGTGGTCATCATGAATAAATAACTAGAAAAGTTACTAACAATATTATTGTAAGCATTACAAATTGTTATAATTATTATATTCGAAATTCGAGAATGATTGAAAAAATTAATTATTGAATAATGATTATAATAATAAATAATCAATAATTAAATTTGAGGAACAGGATAAAGAGCGTGGGAAAGAGAGATTAAAATGGGAGGAGAGAAGAAAAAATTGTGAGAGTGAAATGAAAGAACAGATAGGGAGAGAGAGAGTAAAAAGAGAATAGATGGCGAGAAGAGGATGGAGAGAGTAAAATGAGAGAAGAGATAGGAATAAGAGGATTGAAAAGTGAATGAGGGAGTAAAATGATTCAGATTCAGATTTATTTACTTTATTTATGTGAATTGCAAAATACACAAATCATGTGACTCAAATCCTATATTATGCAAATTATAAAAGATACTAATTACATCGCTTGCTTTAATAACTAAGTATAGACTGGAAACTTACGAAAATGATTCAAATATAAGAGAATGATTGAAGAGAATTAGAGAGAAGGATGAAGAGAGTAGATGGTAAGAAGAAGTTAATGAGAGAGTAAAATGAGATAAGGGGAATAGAATGACTTTTTTCATGTATAGTAGCAAATTATATTCTCAATTATAAATAATAAAATAAGACTATTCCGTTACTAGCCTTGAAACGGCGAAGTTAGGATCAAGTCTTGCCTTACACATGACCAACAGGATAAAGAGAGTGATATGAGTAAATAATATAATTTAATCAAAGCGAAATGGCACTTATTTATAGAGTCTGAATATCATTGTAGTAATTTCTCGTTATTTACGTAATATAGTCGGTTCAAGCATGGAAGACATTCTGGCTAGATGGGAAAATGTGTCCAGCTTGTATTGGTCAATATTTACTCAAGAAGTACAAATTTTATTTGAAATTGTAGATTAGTATGTTTACTACAATTTGAGACCAAATTTATAATTTTTGAACCGATATTGACCGAGCTGAAGTAATTTTCCCATCTTGCCAGAATGTCTTCTTTGCTTAATAAATTTGTATCAGCATTAAAACTATTATATAGGCTATATTTATATGATGTATTACTATAGAGCCGAACAATGTAAACAATGCGAGAGTAGGCTTTCGGTACTTCAAAGGGCATCAAAAGAACTTTGATCTTTTGATCAATGACCATACTACTCACACTTAGAAGCAAAGAAGACATTCTGGCTAGATGAAAAAATGAGTCTAGCTTGGTCAATATTCGTCCAAAAAGTACAAATTTGGTCTGAAATTGTAGATCAGTATGTTAACTACAGTTTGAGACCAAATTTATAATTTTTGAACCAATATTAACCAAGCTGGAGTCATTTCTCCATCTTGCCGGAATGTATTCTCAGCTTGAACAGACTATTTTTATTACGTGAGCCGAGACAATGTCAACAAACAAGTGCGAGCATAGGTTTATCGGAATGTCAAAAGGCTTTGATCTCTTGATCAGACACAATAGTACTCACACAACAGAAGCGAAGAAGACATTCTAGCAAGATGAGAGAATGACTCCAGCTCGGTCAATATTGCTTCCAAAATTATAAGTCCAATTTCAAATTGAAGAAAACATTCTAGTCTACAATTTGAGACCAAATTTATAATTTTTGAATCAATATTGACCGAGCTGGAGTCATTTTCCCAACTTGCCTGATGTCTTCTTGTATCCGCACACAATAACCAGCCAATAGCTTTTAATCGCGCCAGGTACTATGATAGCCGGCAAATTCAAAATCAGTCTGAAGGAATGAAATCGCCCGAACGGTTTTTCAATTTTTTTGGGGGAATGGGCCATGGAAAAATTCTACAAAAAAACAGGAACACTTATCTTCACATTATTGACCTTCCCATAAAATTTCAAGGCGATATGACAACAATTAAAAAAGTTATTTATATTTTTTGGATTCTATGTTTCCATACGATCAAAGTTTAACAAATTCCGTATACCCTACCTAGATGTTGAGAACTATTTGGACTACTCATTTCATTTTTGTTAGAAACCGATTATTTATTTATATTTTTGCATTTTTGAACGCTGGATTGTGTTTGTAAAGAGTTCCTTCAACATTATATTGTAACAAATAAGCTTTAAATCGTACCGCTTTTTCGTAATTAACACTTGTAATATACGCTTTCAAGATGTTTAATTTGAATACTTCTAATATTTAATTCACTACATGAATAATCAATAATATTTTTGTGGATTCGAGAATATTTTATGGTCTAGAAATTTGCCTTTCTTATAGGCTTCGATTTGATTATTATTGTATGTACATTGTACAATGTACAGTACATTATTATTTTGAGCATAACTGTGTCTTACTTATTACTTACTGCATTCGTCTAGTCTAAGTTAATATTATTTTATTTTAAGTTACTTGCTTGAGAAGTGAATCAATGCAATGTCCTGAGTAGAGATACTTTCTAATAATTATTTTGTTATCTATATAAATAAAAGAGGAATGACACCCATTCAATCACTCATCAAAAAATCTACCAGATTGAAAGTGTTCAAATTTGGCAAACATGTTCAGTTGGACCTTTATACGAAAACTAAGGACGGGCTTTTGAAACTTCCCAAGGTTATGTTCCTCCTCTTTAATATTCAAATCTTATAAAGAATGATGGAATTATTCAATTAATTATAAAGCATTATAATATTATTAATGATGGGATCATGACAATGGAGCAATGAAGATCTAGATCGAGTGGGGGTTATTTAAAATAATTGAATTAAAAAATATAAGAATGATTGATTTTCAATTATTGTTTCTCTTGTTTGTTCAATTCTCTGTTGGTAATATACTCTAGTCTTAGAACAATGATGAATGATGAACTATGGAGAAAAGATAGTGTTTTGAATGTTTTGTTCTATCGTTATGTTCTAATGTTATGTTCTATTTTGAATGTTATGTTTTGATAATGTTCTATCGTTCAGGAAATCTTGTTATTCCAGATAATTCAAGATTAAATTAATGTTGTATAACTGGGAAAATGAATTTTACACATCTATAGAATATTAATCCATTCTCACCTCCAGTGGCGCCGACTTTGGGGGGGCCAGGCACTTTCTGCCCCCTCAATAATCACTCAGGGGGGGCAAAGCGTGTATTTTGCCCCCCCAATGTTCATAGGTTACTAGAAAAAATTCCATAAATTTTTTGAGTATCAATTATCAATAAGTAGGCCTATTGAAAGAATATTTTTGTCACCACCAATTCCAAAAAGCCCAACTGAAACCAATTTTAAACAATGGACCTGTCAAGCTATTTTTATTATACAGTATTCACATCTGGAAACTGGACTATTATAGTGTGAAATGATATAGGCCTACACCCTACAGCATTATTTGCATTACCCAGCTAGACGTCTGGGCTTAGATTGTTATAGCCGGATTGTTATTGTAAGAAATTCTTTAATTCATTCCTGATTTTTTATTTTATGTATAGTTATAATTTAATAAACTCTCATAGCATGAGAGTTCTCCCACTCTTCTTTCTTTGGAAATGAATCTAATACATAGTCTATATAAATACATATCAAATACAAAATCTAGATCAACAAAACAAATTACATAATAATGGAACTAACATTTATAGCCAGAATTACTTCAGTTTTCAGTTAAATAGTGACGAGAGTGGTCGGTAGCACAATGGCACATTTATAATCTATTCGTGTTTCGTGGCTTTCGAGCGATTTTTTTGTAGCCGTTTATTAACGTTAAAGTGAAAATGGTAAAAATTCTAATTGAAAACTGAGCTTCTGATAAAAGTGAACTAGATAATATTATGTGTAAGTTAGATGCAAATGTGCTTTCAACCTACACATTGGAGGAAATTCAGTAACTCAACTGTTACAGTATTAATTTTTTATTTCTAAATATTTTTTTCGTGTTCAAAATTGAAGGAGAAACTTGATTTATTCACTACCTAGAATCACGATTATAAATTGCCAATTTGAATAATTAATGATAGGGTGATATAGGGAATTCAAAATAGTTGAATGGATCAGATTATCTCTATACTAC
This sequence comes from Sogatella furcifera, assembly GCA_017141385.1. Taxonomy (NCBI): domain Eukaryota; kingdom Metazoa; phylum Arthropoda; class Insecta; order Hemiptera; family Delphacidae; genus Sogatella; species Sogatella furcifera. The sequence continues at coordinate 15,832,211 of CM029560.1, read as the reverse complement.
AGAATTAAGCACGAAATCACATGCAAAGATGCAGTCTTACTGCTTGTGTATTCTTGCGTATTTTTCACAAACACCAACCCCCCCCCCCATTTTCATGGTGGACTTTGCCCCCCCAATATTTTGGTGAAGTCGGCGCCACTGCTCACCTCTTTTTCCCTCAACTCATCTCTCTACTGTCACTTCTTGGTCCTAAAAATTCTCATAGGCTACTGTCAAATTCTAATTCTTTGTGTCAAATTATTCTCTCTCAAAGCCCTCTGAAGAGGCCTGCCTACTCTTCCCATTTCCAGTTTGGATAAACTTTCAATTTCTCATTTTGCTTATTTCTTTCACGTTCCCAGTTTCTTTCTGGAGAGCATCTCCTGTTGAGATTTGAATTTGACATTCTCTACCTAAAAACGGTAGTCTAAAAAAAGTAAATGCATCCAGAATGGTCGTCAATTTCATTTGAAAATCAGCCAAACATTTCTCGTTTGCTGATATTGAATATCCACGATCACGGAGCAACTTCTCCTTCGATGATTATTCCCAAATAATTAATTTAGGCCTATCATATTGAATTGTTTGTGACAGAAACATTGATATAACACATGTCTGCAAGTTTGTTTTGTCGAATTAATATTAGTATGGAAATTATTAATCCTTAATACGTGATTCATTTCGAAAATATAGATGGATAGATAGATAGATAGATAAATGACTTTATTCTACACTTTGTAAAAGTTGTACAAAAGTTTGTGGGCGGAGTTGAGGCTTGCAAGTCCCCTTTTCCACTTAACCCACCACTTAACCCATATATTGCATCAGAAAATCAAGTTTCCTGACGGTGGAAAAGTTCTTGTTGGCAAATGATGACATTATGTGACATGTTTTGTATGTAATAGAGCCATCATCTTCCCCCTATTAGCTATAATCATCCTATGGTCTCTACGGTCATGAGCTTCAGGAACGTTATAGAGACATTCCCATATTATCGTAGATGCCTGGATTATACCAGAATCATATCACTAAATACCTCCTCGATTTTCTTGGGTGAAATATTCTAAAAGATGTTTTCATTTCAATTCTAGGGGATGAGACCTTATTATAATTATTAATGTATCGGGGTATCCAAGGATCTACAATCGGGAAATTTTCCTATCAGGTTCTTGAGGTTCTTGGATATGGATGAAAGCTAATTATAAGGAGTTCATGATGGCTTTATTACACACCAAACATGTCAGAAAATGTCATCAGTTGACATTAAGAGCATTTCCACCGACAGAAAAGACCAATTTCAATATGTTTGGAGTTGGATTGTAAGATATATGGACCACCCATTAAAATGAAATGAAGTAATTCAAAGTATTCAGCTAAAACTGTAATATCATTTAAAGTTTCGTTCAACTTGCGCTTGTAAGAACCATCTGCGTTCAAATCAAGTTCAACTAAACGTTGTTTAGACTTTTTCAACAATTTACGTGCTAGTAATAGTAAGCTTATTTTTGGTTCTGGCCAAGAGGCTTATCAAAAAATAACTCTTTGTGTGTTGGAAACCAGGGGAATTGAGAAACAATCAACATAATAGAATGCCTAAATTTATTAAAGAACTTACAAATATTCTGGAGAAAATAAATTTACATAGTAAAGTAGAGTATGTAAAATTGAATCCACTAGCCCCCTGAAAATGGACCCAAAAACTGGAAGTGAGTTCTTAGATTCTTGATGTAATTACTCGATGTAATCTAATAAAATATACTAAAATTATACTAATTTGGTAGAACCCAGTATGAGCTGAGGATCAGTCGCATGCTTCATCTATTTTTTACAGTGGCTGATGATAATATGCTAATAAAATTAAGAGGTTCCCTCCTTTGGAAGATTGGTTTGGCGTTAGTAAAGATAGTCACTCGTTTCCCGTATCTAGAGGAATCGTAATTGTTGCAATACACTCTTGAGGTACGATTCCCAAGCGACAGTTTGAGCCGTGGATTCACTTAGAAATCACACTTTCCAAGTCATTTATGAGTGAATTTCACAATTTATTAATTTATTATACATTATCAGCCCCACTAACAAAGTGAACATTTATAATACACAGGCCCGGATTACCCATAAGGCCAACTTAGGTCATGGCCCAGGGCGCAAGCTTGCGAGGGCGCAGGGCAAAGGATGGAAAAATGTTGTAGCCTATATTTAATATTGTTATTTTCCTAGACGAGCTCAGCTATCAATTGATACTATTTGAAACGATTGAATTTGGTTTACATGTGTTTGAAATTAAATTCCAAATCAAATTTTGAACTTTATCCAAATCCAACTTTATCCCTTGACTTCAAATTGAATTCACAGATTACTCGTCCATGAGAACCTGGACCAATGCTATTGGTGCATATTCAACTGAGTCTAAAAAATATTTATTTATTTATTACATAACTCAATATTCTTGAATTCGTGGATATTTTTCTGAGGGTGATGCCCACGTAAGCTTCCATGCCATTTGCACAGGCTAACCCTTTTCAGATTTCTCTTCACGAATTGGACAATGGGATTGGAATTTGATTGATTTTTTTCGCTCGGAATTATAGCCCAGGCAAATTAGACTTTTGCCTCCAAAAAAATAAGGTAAGGCTGGAAATCGTCTTAATCGACTTTGGGCATCCTAAATAAGTTTGCTATGAGTTTACGACGGATTCCGAGGTGTGCATAATACAGGGTGACTGGAAAACCACCAAATTTCGGTTCTGTTTTTAGTTTCTCGCAATTTACGCCAAAACGAAGCGTCTGACAGAAAATATCATTGTAATACTTTTTTAGCTAATAAAATTTCCAAGAGATTGGTATCAAATCCAACCTTCTATCTCGAACAAGAACCGAGAAATGAGGTTTCAAAAAAGTGGTATTTTTTGAGAAAAATAAAAATTTTACCTTATTCAGTATTTTATTGCTCATATCTTCCGTCTGATGAGTTAGAAAGGTGTAATTCAAAATCCCTCTGGGGATTTTTGTTCTCTACAATATTTTAGACTAAGAAAGATTTCCTGTCTTGTATATTTTTTGTGTTAGGGCTTTCAACATGTTTCCTTGCACAGCAAAAAATACCATATTTCCACTATTAACCTCCAAAATTAGTCTATATATCCTTGAATTGGAGTTTTATCACTACAATATTTTTTCTTATATCATTTTTTGATTTTATAATCACTAAAGCGCTCTGAATTCAGGTTATTACCAGTAGGAAGGACTCTCCAAGGATAATAAACTAAGGACCTCCGTAACTTTTGTAAAAATAGACGGATCGTGACGAACTATGGCTCATCGTTTCAGCTCATGAAGGCGGTTAAAATTCATATATCATTTATCAAATTTTCGCGAAATTGAAGAATTTTACTACCTTGAGTACTTTGAGTTATTTCTCATATAACGAGAAGAAGGCTACAAATTGTGTTCAAATGCGTCTATCTCGAAAACCATTGTTGGGAGAAGGTCGCATTCGAGTTCAAATTGTTGAACACAGTCTCCTCTATAATTTGATGTGTATAAACGTTCCTAATATCCTATTCTCAGGTTAAGAACATTCGTATTTGTAAACCAAAAAATCATCTGAAAGTTTCTCCTCTATACTTTTACGCCATTTTTCAAGCATTCTTGGAGGTTGGAGAGTGAGAAAATTCATTTGTGGTAGTAGAGAATTCAATTTCCTACATTTAAAGCCTAAAGACGTATTCATAACTTGAATTAATATAGATATACAATCAAATTTTAGAGATAGTGATGGTAAGCGATGATGAACAAGTGATTCCTCCTTTTCTGATTTTGAGGATAAAATTAACCTCAGTTGCCTAAAATTATGATTTTTACACATAAAGTGACAGAGGAGATTATGTTCTACAATTTCAGCCCAAATGCGACCATTTCCCAATAATGGTTTTCAAGATAGACGCATTTGAGAACAATTAGTAGCCTTTTTCTCGTTATATGAGAAATAACTCAAAGTACTCAAGGTAGTAAAATTCTTCAATTTCGCTCAAATTTAATGAATGATATATGAATTTCAACTGCCTTGATGAGCTGAAAACGATGAGCGATAGTTCGTCACGATTCGTCAATTTTTACAAAAGTTACGGAGGTCCTTAGTTTATTATCCTTGGAGAGTCCTTCCTACTGGTAATAACCTGAATTCAGGGCGCTTTAGTAATTATAAAATCAAAAATGATATAAGATAAAATTCAACAAATTATGTATGAATCTGAACCAATTTGATTAATTAGAAACAATGAGCTATTGTTTGTTGAGAGACGTCAACGTCTACGAAAGTTAAGGGGGTCCTTAATTTATTATATCCTTGGAGAGTACTTCCTTCTGAGAATACCCTGAATTCAGGGCGGTAACACAAGAAATATACATTATATAAGATTATTGTGCAGAAAAGAATTATCCCCAGAGGGGTTTTGGAATGCAGTTCATATTTCTTAAACATCGAGTGTTCGTTACACTCGGTGTGTTCGTTACACTCGAAGTGTTCGTTACACTCGGAGTGATCGGTTTGAGCTGTGTTTATGAGAGTTTCACAATCGTTGCTGTCTAGTTAATGAGGGGTTTTTGAAAAGTAACGAAGAGCTAATTTTTTTCCAATCGGTTTTGTGACATGCTTGGTATGTAATGAAGCCATCATCTTCTCTTAATCAGCTTCAATCCAAGTCAATGAGTTTCAATAACCTGCTAGAGAAATTCCCAGATCGTAGATCTTTATTTCTTAACATATTTTTCTTCCTTTGTAATCAATATTTTAATTTTTGTAATTATTCTGTTATATACATGAGTACTTAAATTTAAAAATTTAATCATTAAATATACATGAGTACTACTCATGTACTAGCGATACATTTATCAATGAATAGGCCTACATTCTACGTATTTGAGACTTATACCAATATTCACAGGTTTCGGAGAGTTTTCAATTCCTCTGGAGACTGGACAATACTGTGGAAGATTAACATGTACGGCAATAAAAAATAATCATTCGTTTGGTCACACACAGTCTTAACTGAGTTCTGAAGTTTCTTTACAGTACAAAGAATAATAACGCCAAAAATATTCAATTCACTCAAAACATAAGTATTTTGAACATCTACATAGAACAGAGGTAGACCCATAAAATGATGGGTCTATTAATTTATTCGTCGAACAAAGATTGGTGCTTTGATTTTTCCGGTCTTCTGCTTCATATAGATCAAAACTTACTAGCTTACATTATTCAACCTGTATTTCTAAATCATTCATGTGTTGATAATAAGAAGAAGTTACTGGTCGATTTTTCTAGATACAAAACATAAAGTTTGAATCGTTCGAAATGTAACTCTAATTTAACTGATATTTACGAATCATTGCTTTCATGCACAATTTATCATTGTTTTCCATTTTTTTTAATAATTATAATTCCCAAACTACTCTTTTGAAGATACATCATCTTTGAATAATTTATTGAATTATCTTAGTATTGGGATGAAGGATCAGAGATTTAAGTTGGTAATGTTATGTCATCTACCTTTATTCATATCAACGGAATAGAAAAAAGTAACACAACTATCATTTGATATTTTATTTACAGTATATTTATATTAAACATTCCTGAAGCATACAGAAATATATTTTTCCATAAATTAACTCTGTCAATAAATTGGGCTGCAAAGATTTTGAATGATTTTCTGAGAACAGTCATTTGATAATAATATATTCAATTGAAATTGCTCACTAATATTTTTTCTACAAGCAAAGTTTTCATGAGAAAAATTTCAGGATTTGCATGAGAAGCCCCCCACAAATTAAGAAAGCATAGATTTTTTCATGTTTTTTGTGATGAGGCGCTCCTATTTAAAGGGCTGTCAAGGACACAATTGTTGAGATTTAAGTACAGTGCATTTGAGGGAGAAAACTTCAATAATATTAATGAGAAAGTGTTTTCAGCTAACGAAATAGTATACACATACGTACGTTGTCAAAATTAAAAACATCGTTGAATTCTGATTACTCATAGTAGTTACGATATCCCTTGTATATTCTGGTTGTTCACATAATTATATAGGTCTAATCAAATCATCACACACATTTAATCTTGTAACATCTGAGATTATTCGTATCTTCCATATAATTGATATCTTAATCCTCCTCCCTTGATTTATTCCAAGAGAGCATTTACAATTGAAATTCCTATCCAGTTTAGGTTTAGACTAACCAAACATTCTCACTCCATTATTTTGAAATCGAAGACACTGTCTTTCCCAACGATGCTCGAGTCAGATGTATTACTTGAGTTATTAACAACTCAAGCACGATATTAACTTTTCTCACTCTCCAAATGAGGCTTGAACTCAATAACAATACAAGCCACCCGTACAGTACGCAATAAAAGCTCAAATGTAGGAGGCCCCCTTCAAAGGCCATCTATGCAATGCAGGAAAACTTTGCGGGTCGTATAACTGATTGTCTGAAGGCGCTGTTTGGTTTGTGCAGGAGGTCCTTAATAGTACCGTGAAGAGTTTGTGCGAAAATTAGGTCCTGACTTTCCTGTTAAAATACATACGTTTTTCAAAATGGGTCTAGGGGCTTGGAAAAATTGCCCGAGCTTAAAAATAATAAACTTAAATGATCTTCATTCTAAAACATGAGGGAAACGTTCCCAGTTTCACGAAAAAAAATAATTAGTGATGACGTCCTGGCTTGTGTGTGTAGGGTTTGTGCGGTTCTCACTTCTGCTGTCAAGAGTTTGTACAGTGTTCGCGCTAGAAAAGAAAGGACGTTTTGCACGCATGTGTGTGTGTGTGTGTGTGTGTGTGTGTGTGTGTGTGTGTGTGTGTGTCTGTGTGTGTGTGTGTCTGTGTGTGTATGTATGTATGTGTGTATGTCTGTATACACTATATCTCGATCCCTAAATTGACTGATTGACTTGAAATTTGGAACTTAAGGTTCTTATACCATGGGGACCCGACTCTAAGAAATTCAAAAAAATTCATCGAAAAATGGCGGATAATATGCCAAAAATGGTGTTTTTCAAGATTTTCTCGAAAACGGCCCAAACAATTTTTTGAAACTCATACCAAGAATAGTCCTATATAAGCCCTATCGGCTGCCATGAGTCTCGTTCCTGGCAAAATCGCATAAGATCCGCAGCATTGTTGAGAAAAATGGATTTTGCAATATTTCTATCTCGATTTTCTCAAAAATGTTTCAAACTATTTTCTTCAAACTGTCTCCCTATATAGTCATTAATAAGCTCAATCAACTGGCATATGTCCCCTTTGTGTAAGATTAGCAGGGGTGCCACCCCAGACTTGAAAAGTAGTTTGTAGATAGGCAACCCGCACTACATGAATCTGTATATAGGCAACCCGCACTACATGGCTTGGTAAGTGGAGTTTGAGCAACACGGGCAGCGTGCTTGCCGCTTGTGTACAAGAATTGTGTCAATCTTGTGGCAAAAAATCTAATTTCATTCAAAATCCAAGTCAATTCGGCTAAAATCTAGCCGGAGCGCCGACAGGTACGAGTCATCATGGGCTTGTGCAAATTTCAAATCGCACACACGATTAGCTGAAGCGCCGGCAGGCGCGAGGCGTCATCGGTGAATGCAAATTTCACTGTTAGTATCGGAAGATGAGCAAGTAATAGCGTAATGAAATTTGCACTCGCTGATGACTAGGTATGGATAATGGATAGCCTACTCGTATTAGGCTAAGCAAATGTGAATGGCAAGGAAAGTTGTGTGAGGGTACCACACCAGATTTTTTTAAATTATTTGTTATAATTATTACTAATTATATTCGAATGAAGATCACGTTATAACATAGTCGAGATAACTTTATTACATAATAGAGATCAATTCCACACTGGCTTTTGTGTTGTATTCATGGGCATCAACTCTTACTGGCTTTTAATCGAATTAGTTGTTCTAAGAAAATTAGATCAGATTTGATCTTGGTCTTACTACAGATCCTATCTTTCGCTTGTTTATGTTTATTATCAATTTTTGTTATTTGTTGTAGTATTTGTTTTTATTGCACTCATTTGTCATTAGTTTGTCTCAGAGTCCACTGAAGTGTGGTTACTTACAGAATTGGTTGAGTTCTTGTTTCAGTTGAAATTAATTGTTAATTTTGTGTCGTTTTCATCGTTTCCCGATCATCGCTCCCATACCTCTTTTCCACAAATCAAGCACTGCTTACTTTTATATAAGTTGTACTCATTTAAATGAGACAATCTTTTCCATATTATGAATTATTGAAAATCAGATAAGCTCTGATATCAATAATTGTAAACTCAAGCCAGCCTGTCTTTGCTTGTTGATTTTTCTATCAAAATATTCCAATTTCAGTTCTCTCTTACTTAAACTTTTCAGAATATATACCATAATTATTATGTAATCTCGAAGTACTTCATGCTTTTTATTCGGTTGCACTTATTTTATAATCGTGCTTGCTTGTCATAAACATCGGTATAGGTACTAGTTATGGCAATAGCGAGATGATAAACGAACAATTCCTAGAATTTAATATTAATTCAAGGGTGGAAAACATATTAAATGAAAAGACAAGACGTTGTCAAACCACTGATTTATTAAAATATCGAGATACCAGTTTCGGTTGTTACACCATTATCAATAAATCTCAAATTGATGATGGTGTAACAACCGAAACCGGTATCTCAATTTTTTAATAAATCAGTGGTTTGATAACGTCTTGTCTTTTCATTTAATATGGATAACTACCACAATATCACCTTCAAAACTACTCAAAAAGTGGAAAACATACAGTGAATTTAATTATGTCTAATTTTCTATTGAAGCTCTTTCTTATAAGCTCTATCAAGATCTATAAACTGAAGTCACTTTTTCATAGTTGTGTATGGATCATGATTTGTGTCACTTTTTTAAACGATGTGGCTCATGATTTCCGTTCATCGTCATCAGTCTTACTACACCTTCTACACAGTCTTCTACACCTGTAAATTACCAGTTGAGAAACTTGACTAAATTCAAGTTCCTGGCTGAACCTGATAAATGGAGATTGTTTCAGAAAATTTACTTTTTCAAAGTAATCAAATATTCACCAAAATGTATTTTTTGCTAGTATAAATGTGAATTCTTTCAGAAAATTCACTTTTCCAAAGTAATCAACTGTTTTTAAAAATCTATTTCTTGCTAATAATATTGATGATATTTTTTACTAGTGGGAGTTACTAGTTCAAGCTTACTATTTTTACAGGAAACTGCCGGTGCAAGCTGAGTGGACATACTGGTCCAGTAACGTGCTTGAAGCTGGACCCCAGCGGTGGGACCTTCATTTCTTACGACTATGAAAGCAGGGATCGGTCCATGAGGGTTTGGAACATCGCAAAGGGTAATTATATTTTATTCAACGTAGTGTAAATTTGATACCATCTTTTAAAGCCATAATTTTCGAATTTATCGATAGGCCTGTATATTCTTTATATACTGTATAAATATAAATTTGGATATTCCTAGGTTTTTAGGACTGTTGGACTGGATGAGAATATGAGAATTAATCGAATCATTTATTCCAATTATTTATTTATTTTTGAAATAAATACATGAATCCACAAGGATAAAAATAAAATAATCTTCAATGCTGATAGCCTTATTCACACAAGTAACTGTGATCAAATTGTTGAGCATTTCCATCTCAGTTGGTCCTACATGAATTGCAATTGAATTGTATTATAATTATTATATTAGGGCTATGCATCCCATAGGTAGCTTTTATACAGCACTGTGTAGGATACTGTTTAAATTTATTAAAAACTTTCACAATAATCAAGTGGACAAATTCCTAATTAATCCTTTATCATTTCCTGAAGATTTTTGCCACTGTGAATATTGTTAACAGAATACAATGTCAGTGGCTGTAGCCAAGTGCGATAAAGCGTTGTTCTGTTAATCAGTAAAGTCTGCGTATGATAAGGGTCCTGGGGTTCGATATCAGTTGAAGTCGCCAATTTTTGACCGCTTACAGCCACTTTCGGATGAGACGTAAAGCCGTCGGTCCCTCAAAAGCATTCGTTATCTCTCGTCATCATTACCCACGCATATCTTAGAGCACATGTGGGAATCACCCTCAGAAAAAAAGAATTAGCTGGAAGGAAATTCGAATGATTAATTCACTGCTACACAAAACGATATTGCAATAGCCTACTGTATTCCCTCCCATCTTGAAAGACTCTTTTAATTTCTTAGAGATTATAGTGTCTATTCATTCGATTAAAAATACAATTTGTAGAAAAATTATCAAAAGCCATAATTATTCTACCAAATATAGAGTTTTTCAATATTCTAATACTTTTTCAAAATGTTCTTATTTTGGACTCAATTTATTCACTGATTTCAAATACAGAACTAACTAGAATAACTCACTATTTCACGAAATTGAAAAATTTATGAATGAATTAGTTATTATACCTATATCATGAAGTTTGTATAGTTATTGTTTCCAAGTAATTTTGAAATCAATGTAAGATTCAAAGGAATAGTTCCAGTATTCTGTTCAACACATGCTGTAAAGGCACATTAGACCTAAACAGCTAAGCATAATTAACTTGTCGTAAGCAATTAATTTAGACCTAAACATCTTAGCATAATTAACTTGTCGAGAGCAATCAATTTGTAAGTTTAGTGAACATCCGTATTCTAGTTTTGAAACATTCGAAAATTCTCTCTCAAAAATATGTTTCCTCATTTTTTTCACGATAATAGAATGAAAATAATTGAACTCCATCCAATTCAATTTATTAAAACACACAAAGGACAAGAATAAATACAAGAAAAATCATAAAATACATTTCCATTCATACAATATATCACATCATTCTCCATCTCTCTACATAGTTCACGTACCGGTACAAAATCTGAGGGATAAGACATGATTGCGTTTTTTTAGTTTATGAAACAGGCCTCGGAACTTCAATAAAGTATTCGATAATTGATTTTGCGATCTTTTTTGCTGCTGAATAACCAATTTTGGTATCATTGTACATGTGGGCCTACACATTAATGTAAATGTGAGTATATTTTCAGTGTTTATATGAATCCAGTGACGTAGCCAGAAATTATTTTCGAGGGAGGACTGTGGGGTCCAAAATTTCTTGAAATTATACATACAAAAACACATTTTCGACTAATTTTTCTAATTTGGGGGACACCTCCCAATATTCCCTCCTGCTACGCCCCTGTGTGAAACTGACCTCCAAACTCTAAACAAAGGATTCGAGAGTTGATTTTCGATCAGGGTCGTGTCTCATAAACATTTACAGCTTGTTTTTTAAAAGAAAACAATTTATTGAGATTGTTGATTCACCAATAAAACGTTACAAATACAATGTTCCAAATTTTGGAAAGAATCTACTATTGAATCAACGATTAGCACGAATCGACCTGATCGCAGACGCTGAAAATACGAGTACATCAAACGAAAAATAGAGGTTTCATATTACGATTTGCTTTGTAGGTTATTATATTATTTCAGCGACAAAAATTATTCCTATTCAAATCTCATAATAAAAATAATGATCGATATTTATATTCATATTAATAATACCAATTCATTTATTGAAATCAGTAAATTGGAAGCAAAGTTTTGGTTTTTTATTGTCAACATTGGACTATTTCGGGATTCTATCTTGAGGTTAATTGGTTTTCATGTCATTTTTATAATCAGCTGATTTTGTAGAATTCTCGTTTCATTGGAAACGTCCATGAGGTAGAAACGCCAATAAAATCCACGAATTGTGAGTAATTTTAGATTGAAAATCTTTATGAGACACGGTCCTGTACTTGCTGTTGAATAGCCAAAAAAAACTTGAATTATTGAAATCATTTTGTATCTTATCAGGTGAGCAGAGTGCAGTCTACACGCCGGATCGTAAAATTACCGCAGCTGAAATAGTATCTGGTGGTCAGTATGTTGTGATAGCGGTGGAGGGTGTTGATCAACTAATCACTCTGCAACTTATTGGACCTGGCAAACCTCGTACTGATGGGAACATTGAAAAGGTAATGCATTCTTATAATTTACCACATTGCAGTCAAACAGAGTCCTTAGTCTCTTATTATTAGTATGTTTCATAGCGGTGATAGTATTCTTCTACTTGTGTACTAAATTATTTTTTAGATTGTTCTATTTCATCATGGAATATTATTTCATCAAAGTTGATTACTATTTTTCGTGGCTTTTAGATAGCTGTGATAAGTCTCCTATCATATTGTAACACTGAAGATTACATAACAGTTGTTGAAAAAACGTTTTTGTGTCAAAAAAAATTGTGATCGCTGACTTCATCATTGCGTTTACATTATGTATTTATCACCTTTGTATGAATTTATTTATTAAAAGCAAACATGCTGTACAAATTGCATGTCGACTCAATTTTACAGTGGTGTGGTTAATGAACCAGAATTTGCAGAATCAAAAATTATTCAGCTGGTATAATTTGTGGCGATCACTTATTTCTACAGGAAATGTTATAATTCAATAGCATCTTCTAGACCGCTTGGTTTGAACTATGAGTGTTTAGCACCTAACCACCTGATTAAAAAAAACTAATATTGATATCTACCACTAACTGATTGATAATATTGCCACATAAATATAATCACCATAAGCTTAATTCATTGATTTTGTGCTAATAATATTTTCATGAAATAAATCCCAATGTAAATGATGTGAGTTTTGCAAATGGAATTACCGCAACTGAAGGTTTTGGTATGTGTTTTAATTCTTCATTTCTAGTTTATTCAGTTCTTCGTCTATCCAATATTTTATCATCAACATGTTAAATTTGACGTGACGTCTATACCCCCTTTCTAAAGCTATCAAATTAATAATATTCGAGTACAGGTCCAACATTTAGTTTAGGGGGTTCATGATTTTGCTTGTATGTAGCCTTATATTTATATTGTATTTAATTCGCCTTCGCCCAACTAACATTATCGTATTTTAGTACCGTATAAAGAAATGACTTTTCTTTATGAGAGGAAATTAATAATGGAAATAATCCATTAATCAATTATTGTAGATTAATTGATTTGAACAAGAGCTATTGGTCTTTTGTAGTTGTATATTGTATTGGACAAATTTTGAGTTGAACATTGGAGTTCTTAAACGCTGTGCTGAAAGTTATTCAAGTTTAAAGTTTCTCCTGTCATTGAATTTAAACTGGAATATATCTGTGTTCTGGGTACTGAGTATTGCGATGTGATTTGACAATATGCAGTATATTTGATGATTATATAAAGTATTGGTACATCAATTCCAAATGTTGATAGGTAATTATGTTGGGAAGATGAAGTTCTAGATTCGATAGATCTTTGTTTTCATTCCATGTTACGTTTACTTGAATAAATGAAATTGTTGAAATTATATCGAATAACATAAAAAATCCTATAAGAAATTAAATTTACTCGACGATGAGATTTATTTTGTGACAGTTTATTTAATTCATAAATAGTACTCTGAAAATATATTTCTAGACGTTTCAAGCATTATTATTATAAGCAAAAAATTTGGTAACTCCTACAAAGTGCATACTATCTAGTGTAAGATGAGCCCCAATTACTAAGCACAAATTTTCCGCTTGAGCTGTGGTTTGCTCATTTTGCAATTTTTGATCACTATTTCTGAGATTTGGGTGAGATTTACACAATCGCCGCCTTATAACTTTTCTTTAGAATTCGACTCTCTTCAACTTCCATTAATAGAAAATACAAATTTATTATTCCTTGTCTAGTTATAACCCTTATTGTCGAAAAGTGGCGTTTTTGGCATATTTTTCCCATTATCTCAATAACCGTCAAAGTGCAAACTTCAAACTAGTCTTATTGAATTTCTCAGCTAATTTTACATAGAAATTTATAATTTTATAACCTGAGTAAAGCCTCTAAAAAATTCGAAAAATTGATATATTGTGAAAAATCTCAATTTTCCGCCATTGTTACCTCGGTAACAAACGTTTTTGGGGGTTTGTTCCATTGAACGTTTTTGTCTACTTGGTGTAAGGAATCAGCCCAAAAAGTATTGCACATTCCTCCCAAAACACTGTATATCCCTCAATCCCTCCCCCCTGGGTTCACCCCTGTCTCTTTATCTGTCTTACTGCACTTCATTCTTTTCAGAAAAACATACTTCGGGTTTCTAATTAGTTAATTAGGATACTTCGATTTGATTTTTTTTCCAGATGGAATCAGACTATAATCTTGAGGAGAGGTGTGGTAAAGTATTCGACTGTGCGGATAGGTGACCGGTGACTTTCTCTTCCGAAGTTGGAATAATTGAATAGCATAACTCTGTATATTCCTTGAGACAAGGAATCTGTTACACTTCATTCAATTTACGGGAGTCAAGAATTTAAGCAAGAGTTGAATATCAATTCGGGAACTCCTTTTCGATAAGATATAAAAAGATTATCAAAGATGAAGCATTTCACCATTAGTGTCGGGAAAATGTGTGAAAATGTGAATCATATTTCTTTGTGCATCTTTAATGAAAACAATGATATAACGTGAATACAATTCATGCATGAAAATTGGTTTAGTGTAAAGAATTTTAAATTCGATTAGGCATCAGTGCAACACAATTTTTAAAATTGAAATTGAAGACTTTGTGTCATGCATTATCACTTCTGATCTCATACTCAATTTTTTAAGTAATGAGCTTTGAAGTTGTATGTATTGGAACATTCATACATTTCACCATGAAGTTGAATCTCATACTCAGTTTTTTAAGTAATGAGCTTTGAAGTAATAATTATTATAGCTTTGAAATTGTATGTATTGGAACATTCATACATTTCACCATGAAGTTGACATGTTTGAAGTTACATTCATTCAAACATTTAATGCCACCAGTAAGAAATCTGAGCAGATGCGCCCTAATTTCAGGCCCATGCTTTAAAAGTAAAACACCATTGAAAGTTTAGTGCCCGTCAATTTTTGCATGGTATTGGGCTTACATAGAATTTTTTTTCTTAACTTTCAGTTCAAAGTTAGATTAACAAAGATAATGGGTATCGTTTAAGACCTCAGCTTAAATCTTTTTCAATTTAGATCAAACTACCTATCAACAATTCACCAGTTAGATTTTACTGATGATAAACTCGAGTTGAATGCTGGTTGAGCTGATTTTGACCCAATACCATTCTAGGCCTAAGAAGTTTAATCAATAACTGATTCAAAATTCAAGCTAAGCCACAGATTGTACTTTTTGTTGATTGAAACTTTTCAACAGTAATTTATTCTAAAAATATAAAAATTACAGGACCAATAGTTCTTACCTATTGTTGCCTACAACTTAATCCAAGTAGTAGCGTGCTACTTAATACAAATCCCTTTGGGTAGGCTGTATTGAGATCCTCTTATCGTGTTATGGAAATTCAATTCTCAACTTGAAAATTAATACTTGTCAGATAAAAAAATTTAAATTCTTAAGGGCATTCATTCCTCAAGGGCATTTTGATTCAAATCATCATTAATGAAATTCATGTAAATAATTTTCTCTCGACCAATTCTTGGTATGTTACAAAATTTCGACTTTTTACTGGTGGTGGTGGTGATGTGGTTGAATACAATAATGAATTACTAAATATGAATAGCTTTTGTATATATTGTACTTCCACACCAAGACTATTTACGGCTAGTCAATGGTGTTCCACACCTTATCAATCCCGATTCATTGAACATTCTAAAATCATCGAGATTGATAATGGTGGATTTACGGAACTATTCTACAAAATATGTTGGTTGTATAATTATTATTCAATATTTTTCTCATGTTACGTGAGGTGTAACAGATTTTTTGCAATTTAAAAAAAATCAAGACCAATTGTCTATTTAGACAGTAGCTTATTAGCTGCATAACAGAATTAATTTTTTTGAATCAACTATGACTATGATTTCAATACGTAGTGAATTTATTGAAACGTTTTTCATTGAAATATGGAAAGTGTACCCTTTGAACTGTAAATTCTTAAGTTATAATACACAGGTCCTGTGTCTTAAGAATCAACAGAGGGATAATATTATTCATTATTCGGAACTCCGAAGTGAATTTATTATAATAAGTTTTATTTATTATTTATTCTACAGTACTTATCTTAGATTATTATCTTAGATTATCTTAGATTATTCAATTCTTCCAAAACTATCTACGAGATAGTTTATCGCCTTCTGTTGAAACAAGCTTTCTGGTTCCAAATGTAATATCATAAAGCTCAGAAAGCATCAAGTGAGCCTACGGTCGGTTTAGTATTATTTAGCATTGTCGTCCCTCAATCTTGATGAGGATTTTGAGTTTGAAGAACATCTGTAGGCTGTAAGAATCTCAAGACAACCCAGGTAGTATTATTTGCAGCAAAGTTTTGCTATGAATACCTTTTGAATGATTATTTCGCTTTTTGCTAGGAGTGATAATGCTCATCGACTACTTCAGTGTTCTCTTGCTTCCTATTGTTTGTTGCACTACTACCTGGTTTATCTTGTCCATTTTAGTTCAAAATGTTCTTGATTCGTATATTTGTGCATGATGAGGCCTTCTTTGTTATCATGATCATGATAATAGATGAAGACATTTCTGTGAATTAATTTTACAAATTTTCCTCTTTGGATTTGAATGTCCAAAGTCCTTGTCAAATCACTGTGAACAGTTATCAATCCAATGTGTTGGCTTTATTCTGAGACTCGATATAGTCGAAGCAACCAATTTCTGTCAGATTTTTTAAGATCAAACTAGCGAGAATGAAGCAGGACTCACACTAAGGCCTGGCGTATGCTGGGACGCACGTGTGCACACGCAGGCAAGCCAGCCAATCACAGCTGTTGTCTTGTCCTCAACGTGTGCACACGTGCGTCCCAGCATACGCCAGGCCTCAATCTGTACAATGAATGAATTAATGTGTAGTTGACGATATTAATAATCCTAAACACTTTTATAACTTATTGATTATTTTAATCTCACTCAGATCATTCAATTTTTTGCATCAATTTGTAATTTCGAAAAGTGAAACTCCATCTGACTCTCTAATTATTATCATTGTAAAAAATAGTTATAAAAAATAATTCCCAAAAGTTTGTAAATATTAAACTAGCTACTTGTTTCTGTACATAAATAATCCGCTATTTTGTATCAAACTTGTAGATAAAATATGAAGTAATCTGTACCTTAGGTTATGCAGTTAAGATCGTTGAATGAATACTTGCTTATCTGCACATAACATAATATTAAAATCGCGAACTATTTAGAAGCTACTGTGAGTGTACTCGTTCGAATAGTTAAGATCTCTGCAACTCGCACAATGAAAGATCTCTTCCATGGGCGAATCGTAGTTCCACTCCGTTTGCATAGCTTCCTGTTCCTCAATTTTTGAATAAAATTACTTATTAGATGTCAATTTATAAGAGAGTGTATTGGAAACTAGTATTATTCATCCGAATTCTCCCAATATTTGTAGAAATCATAAATTTAGCACGGTATTACTTGAAAAGTGTGAGTCCATCTTAGAAGATGTTTCAGGTTTCAATCCTTATTGCTTGGTCAGTATCACATCATTCTGAAATATATTAGAACTGTTTCAGAAATCCTGTAATTTGTATCGATTCTCAGAATAATACCAGCAGGCAATATTCTATCATTTCTCAACTAATTATTGTCAAATCATACTTGAACTGTATTATTTATTATTTGTATTTGTACCTACTATATAGATTATCGAGATAATCATTTACATGTGAAATCTCATGTTCTTTAGTTTATCTCACTGTATGTTATATGTACCGTACTGTACCCTTCAAAATTCCATTCTCTGTGGAGTCCTTCTATTAATTATTGATTCTAATCCTACAAACTTTCACCATACCTTCCATATACTACTTCCCAGTGTGCCTTCTTGTAGTCCTCAAACCCTTCCCTATATTTTATCTTGCCTGCTTTTTTCGAATATGTCTATGACTAGTAGATGCGAGTTGAAATCATATTAACATAAGTGTGTAAACTCAAGTAGATACCTTAAATGAGCTTTTTCCCCTCGAGTGTTTCCCTAGATGCTCATCAAATAATCCAACAATATTCATCATAACTCCCAACTTCATTATCCTTTCACATTCATTGTTTTCTATCATTGTGGAAAAATATTTAGTGTATCTCTTGAATCTCAATTTAGAGTGATGAACCATACTGAGACATTGTTTATGTTTCAGTAACTTTCAATACCTATCAGTATAATATAATATATAAAATTACTTATTCGATATAAATTTATCATATTATGCATCAGTTATTACACTAATCTATAAATATCAGTATAATTATTATGATCTATGTGTTTGTGTGTTCGTTCGAAAAAATATTTCTAGAACAATAGTTGTTGTAATACCTAGTAGCTACTGCCACAAAAGAAGATGCTGATTTATCATTGCTTTTTCAAGTGTTTCAAAAATTCTTCTATCAAATCACTATGTTTAGCTAAGTTCACTATGTTTAGCTAAGTTCACTATGTTTAGTTTTGACATTTCTTATTGTACTTCTATGAAAACATGTTACTTCATTCATGCATGCCAGTTCATTCGTTCATTTCAGTTCATTCATCCTTCTTATAAAATTTTTTTGTGGTTATAATTCCATTACTCCCTCCCTCTCTCTCTCTCTCTCTCTCTCTCTCTCTCTCTCTCTCTCTCTCTCTCTCTATCTATATATTGTATATATTCATTGTACATGATGTAAAGGGTTGTGTGGTAGAGAGGACCAAGAGTCCTAACTCCGCCCTTAATAAAGGCAACTTATCTATCTATCTCTCTCATAAACACCATGACGGATTATTGTTTGAGATTTTTCTGACAGTCTTTGAGCATGGCGTTCGATTTGATTCAATTTCTACTGTGATGTGTGACAACATTTTCAAGCAGCAGAAGACTATGTAGCAGCCATCAAGTTTCGGAAGTTTAGCGGAATTCCATACCTATAGGCCACTCGAAAAGTTGAGGAATATATCCAGCTGGGGTTTCGAATTGAATGGATTGAAAGTATCTCATCCAAACCAGTAAGGATTACATGAAAAGTGAGTAGATACTTTTCTCTCATAAGTGTTATTGCTTGGTTGTTTAAATATTAAATGTTAATTTTATTTGATATCTTATGAAGTTTTTTGTTGAGTATTACGTAATCTGTCAGACCTCATACATACTAATCAACATTATGAAATAATTGGTGTAAAATCGTTATTTTCCTATTTCTATTCACAATCTTTAAAATCATTTTACATTTGAGAAATTTAATTCTTCAAATCATATCTTACTGGTTTACAATACTGAAAAATTGAATGCATTATACATAGTCATATATTAATAATTGAACAGTGAAATTGAGCAGTGTCTGAATTATTTTTTTTACAATTAAGTATTCCATTTTTCCATATACTTTACCGTAAAATTAGATCATATTTCTATAAATTAAAAAATGTTGGGATCTTGAAGTTGAGCTGGAAAATTTAAAAGCAGGATCTGCCAAATTGGTCACTGTTGACTTGTAATATCAATGACTGAATTTAATCGCACCTTCTTTTGTGGCATGATTCAATTTTATCAAATGGATGTTTTTATGTTACTTGATGTGTATATGTATAACTATGAGAATTTTTATCAGTATCTTTTTCATTTTTAAGATATTTAACGTACATCGATATTTGATATTTGAATAGTGAATATTCGGTTTGGTAATCTATGGAATAGCAAGGTGATTTTCTCCATACTGAAATGTCCTGTCAATGAAAGTTGTGTAAAATAGTCTCATTTAGTACATCAGGGCCTGTCTCATGGAGAATTACAAGCTACAATAACTAATGAAAAGCGGACATTGAAAGCGTTTCTGTTTCATAAACGTTCCTCATAGAACTAAAACATTTACTATCCAATCAGCTGGCTAATGGCTATGAAATAAAAGCGCCCAAACAATGACAGTTTTGATATCGACCGGTAACCTAAGATAGGCTACATTTTACTGGGCTGTTTCTATCAAGTTATTGTTTGGAATATATTCATTAATTCATGTTTTTTTTCAATTGACAATTATTAGAATGTTTTAAATTATTTTGTACAAAAATCTGTGGGCGTATGAGTTGCAAATTCCGTTTGGAATTGCAACTTTGATTGCATGGAAACAGTGGCGTAACGTTTCCAAACCGGGGCCCCCCCCCCGCAAAAACGAAAATTCCGGGCCCCTTCTTCCGAAATCATACCCCATTTTTCTACCCCCTCCTATTCTCAACCCCCTACTTCCTTAATTATCAATCATTTAACTTTCTAGAAATGTAAACGTACATTTTTCATGTTTGAAATACATAGACTAGCTGTGTAGGAGAAATTTCCATTTAATTATAAAATATTTATGAATAGTCATAACACGTATAAAGTACGTCTCAAGTGTTTGGATTATGAAATCTAGAAAGAATGAAGATAATAATTTATGAAAAAAACCTTTAATTTGAAGACTTCTACTTCTACACTCTATAAGCCTCCAAGTTCAGCAATCACTGCTTTCTGAATTGCACGTTAGCACCTTGTCTCCATTCTCCCAGAAACCTAATTCCGCACATGTACAGTATTTCCATTGCTTGCTCGCGTACTTGTATTGAGTAAACAGTTTAAATGACGATTTTCAAGGTTTTAATTTTGAGTTGGATTGATAATAGGTCTTTCATGTTTTATTCATTAGTGCTTGATAAAGAAAATTAATTGGAATAAAATAAACAAACTACAATAGTGATTATTGCTGTATTTGCCAAAATAGAAATCATGTTTCTCTTGATAAATCGTCACTTCAACTTTATTTCTTTAGAAATTATGTAAAATATCATTTCGGGCTCTAAACTTGGGCCCTCTAGAAGACCAAGTAACTCATTTTTTCAGGAAACCTATATTTTATATTCGGGCCCCAGCCCGGGCCCCAAGAGCCCCGGGCCCCCCGCGCCGCGGGGGCTGCTGGGGTGTACGTTACGCCACTGCATGGAAATGAGGTTATATGTCTGTGATTAAGTTTATTCAGTGAGTAGTATTATATAAGAAATATACTGTAACGTAATATTCAATTGAAAGAATATTCTATTTTCAATAGAACGAATAATTTCAGAAATTATTTTTAGTGGAATGAGGATTATTTTTCCCTTACTCTTTAAAGAAAACCTTTCATTTCTGAAGCAAAAGTGATCGTTCGCAACAGCTGATTCTTTACAACATTTAGAGCTTGTAAATCAGGCATTTTATTAGTGAATCTACAATCTCGTTTATTTGTTTTTCTTTAGAAAAAGAAGCTTGTAAATTTTCATGGAACAGGGGCCAGATGAGAAAAATTTTGAAGCAAAATATTTTGAAGCAAGACTGCTTGATTTGATTTGTTTTTCTTGTACTGTTTTGCGTTCATCATGATTTCTATAAATTTTGAAAGCATAATTTAATAGATATAGTCTGTAAGACATGAACTTTCATTAACATGTTTGGTACCTGGTTGTTTTTCTATTTCTTTAAAGAAATATAATTTTTTCATAATTGACAGAATACTTGTATTCTGTACTATACATGTTGTAGGCTTCTCATGGGCCAACTTACAGACAATAAATAATGGGGGGAGTGGGCCAAAGAGGGGGAAAATTACAAAACAATTTCTCTAATTTTACCTGTTTGCTTAACAGCTTCAGAAGATAAATATACTTGTAGATAAACATTTTCCGTATTCGTTGTATATATTTTACAACATTTTATTCAACCTGCTTCGGGCTTTGTCTGTCAGGTATAAATTTTGTAACGCAATTTTCATCCACTTCCCGACAAACTAGAGACTTGAAAGTTTCAGAATTGATCAAAACCTGATGACAATGCATCCTTCAATAGTTTTTATTCATTTTAAATTCTTTTATTCTTTAATTGGTTGATTTTTAAAAACCAAATTTGATATGGAGAAATCAGTTTAAAAAATAAAAATAAAGATTCATTCCATCAGCCGAAGCATTTGATACACTTTCTGAAACATGAATTGCGATATATTGCGTCATCTGTAAAAAAAAATGTTATCATGAACAGTAGGTACCAAATGATCAAAATTTGACGTGAAAATCTTACTTGCTAAATAAGCTTGCTGGAATTCATATATAAAAAGTATAATTACATGTAAAACTAGAAAGATTAAAATAAATATGTTGAAAAACTTCTAAAAAACCAACGTTTTCAAATCCAACTAAACAGAAGAAAATAAATTTCCTGCACGTCTTTGAATCTCTCCATGTATTGAATTTATATTACAACATAAAGTTGTAACATAGAGTGTTCCATTTCAGTTGGGCCACCCATTTCAGGTTGATCAGAAAAAATTATACTAATTCGACCTCAGAACTTCCTATAAATAAACCAACTAGCCTGAAAGTTCTAGAAAGAGTTGTTCTTTTTGGTAGTATGTGACAATAAATTCTTATAACTGCAATAATAATGAATTAGAATCTCTTTACAGCCAGTATATTATTATAATTATCCAGCAGTTGGTGTGCTGCAATATCTAATAATTCTTCTATCTTATAACTGCAAATAAAAGTTAAAATTGTGAATAAATGATCAGGAAGACTAACTTCAAGGTGTCAAAATCGAATCATGAATAATAATATCTCTTTCTTGTGGGTTAAGTGGAAGAGGGGGCTTGCATGCCTCAACTCCTCCCACAAACTTTTGCAAAGAGTAGCATGAAGTCATTCATCTATCTATCTATCTATCTATCTTTACATGGAGTCAGCTATTTTGCACCAGCAATGCACTATTGATAGAAAAATAGCTTTAGAGTTCACTCGCACACAGCGAGTGACAGAAGTTGACAGATTAGCGAGATACAATTTTTTTTTATTGTTTCACTGTGGTCCACTCCCCCCTATATTGTTTTGTTGGATATAAAAAAAATTAGCCTACCGCATTTAAAGGAATTCGACATTTAAATTGTGAGGTATATTTCTTACCTCTAATATTTTTGCCATAGTACCTATGCTATTTTTAAGTGATGTGAAAAATTACGAAAAACTTGGAAGAATGGTTTGGATATAAATGTTGGTCTGGAGAAGAAAGTGTTAATCATCATAAGAAGTATTTAATGCATGAAGGACAATGGAAGAATTTCGTTAATAAATTTAATAAACTATGTTTGGAATGAATGTGTATCGAACATCTTAGAAGAAAATTGAGACTGTTAGGTCGAGTCGATTATGATGAACTTTTCCAGAAACAAATTTGTATAAAATAATGTATAATCAATGAACTAGAAAAGTATAATCGACCGAGCCAATAGAAATGTGCATGCTATTTTTGAAGGTTTATAATATTTATTTAAATTGTGAATAAAACTATGAAAAATCTTTTTACGAAGTTCTTTTTGATAGACTACAGTGCTGCTTTATGAAGGCATTATTCTCTGTAATGCCATAATAGTTCTACATAATTATTCATAATATCTCTAATACTATCCATATTTGATCTCTGCTTTGAGCTTCTCATACTTTCTGAATTCAATATCATGAAAATAATATGCATAACAGATGGTGCTACATAACTAATTTCCTCTTGACTATTTTTTATAGAATTGAATTTTCTACGATTTCAATAACAATAATTATTATAGTCGAATGATGAATACTGAGATTGAGTCATTTTTTTCAATAATATTGTGCCAATTCCGTTATAAAAAATGGCAGAAAATTCAATTTTATAGTAAGTTGAAGGTACCATTTAGAATTTATGTAGATTGGAATAAATTTCTGCATGCTATATTTGAATAAGGTATCAATTTTTCAGTTTTTCTGATGTTTGTCTGATGTATGGTTCATCAAGATAGCCGATTCTAGCTGGAGTGCAATAATGGTCCTAAATGTTTTTCTTCCTGATTCTAATACTGTAGTTCACTTTGTATCTATCTTTATTATTATTCTAACGCTATTATTTTATTAGAGTGAGTGTCTCCTTACCCATATAAGGGAAGTAGTTATAGTATTGTTAGGCAGAATCATTTAACATATTGTTAAACTGTTATCTGATTATTATAATTAAGATGTAATTGATAAATGAATCGAGCTGGTCTCGACTTTCAAATTATACTAAAGATAATCTCTAGAATTACAACATGTTAAACCTGTGTTCAATACATTGTAATGGTTGGGTAAACTTTCCATTAACCTATGTACTTATTCATTTGTTAAATATAAAAATCCATTAATTCAATTCAGCATTTACTACTCAATATTCTATAATCCAATCAATTCCATAAACTAATTGCTTTTCTAGTGATACTTTGAAGTTCACCATAACTCGAATGAGTTATATGAGGACTGTGGCATAGATTATGCAGCTTTTGCAAGATTAAATCATTCAGTTGTTGTTCTACTAAGAGAATTTGTTTCTAATAATATAATAGAAAATGCGGGTGATTGAAATATTTTTTTCTAAGAACTTATAACAGTTGAACATGTAGCATCATTGATCAACTGATAATGAATGCCTTTCACAAAATTGTAGAGAAGCCTCTATATTATTTCAATATATACAAGCGATCATAATTTCTGCAAGATTTAGTTAATACAACTCATAAAAAATATTTTTAAACAATCCGAAGCCTGAATGAAATTTCTTTTCAAATACTATGTGAATCTATATAATTATTCACCAATTTCTGCTGATCGAATGATCAGTGAGGATGTGGTTGTTACTGGGTCTGA
The DNA here is from genome assembly GCA_017141385.1 of Sogatella furcifera. Classification (NCBI taxonomy): domain Eukaryota; kingdom Metazoa; phylum Arthropoda; class Insecta; order Hemiptera; family Delphacidae; genus Sogatella; species Sogatella furcifera. Next base: position 15,807,446 of record CM029560.1, on the reverse strand, counting down.
AACAAAAATATTCAATTATAAATCTGTATAAGTTCTGTAGATTGGAACAAATTTCTGCATGCTATTTGAATTAGGTATCAATTTTTCAGTATTTCTGATGTTTGTCCATTATGGAAAAATATTCAAGTTGAGCTGGCTATTATATAGGCCCACTACGGTACCCCAAAGTAGTCCTATTTTCTGAAAGTAATAAAATTATTCCACGACACTATTCACTTATTATTCATAAATATCTTGAAAATAATATTCAACTCATATCAAATACTATGATTTTTTGTATTGGAACAGTATGGAAACTAGAGTTTTATGATATAATTCACTTACATTAAATTTGGAATGCATAGCTTGTTTTATAGCGTAGGCTTATCGCAGGTCTCTAACTCGCTTGTTTCTTTCGAATTCGAATCGTGTTATATTTTTTTCATCGAATTTCTTTCAACTTATTAAAGTAGCTGATGTGATGTCCAAAGTTATAGAAGCTCTTGAATCGCAATAGAAGAATAGACTAGGACACCATGTAAATATCAAACTGTAATAATGAATTGGAAGGTCTATCCTTTTTATAAAGGCCTTGAATATTATCAAGCGTGACTATAGAAATAAATTTAGGATTTCAAGAAACTTCTTTGCCGACTATTTTTTCAATAATATTTTTATTATTCATGCCTCTCGAAATGTTCTCATTTATGATTTACATCATTCTATATAAAACTCAATAAGCCAATTTGTGAGACTTAAAGCTGAATACATTTATAGTAAAGGGTCACAGGAAGTTGAAAATATGTGAGAATGTAGTCCAAAAATTAATTATATAGAGGCATGATGATCATCGTCTTGCCGGGGTGTCTTCTTTGCTTGGACGTACTGTATAGTGCAGTAAATTTGAAACTGGTAACCAGCTGGTAGGCATAGTCCCTTCATATAGGGCTGTTGAGCCATTGACAAAAAACAAAAATCATCATCAGTGAATAAACAAAGTTTCCTAAAGAATGAATATAATATAATATGGTAATGAACATAATTTAATTTGAAAAACTGCATATATTTTATGCAATACAATAATAATTATATGAAAACCCTAGGTAGGTAATCTATGCTCTGCATTGCATTAATTTTATCAATAAAATTTAAATCTATTGCTCTAAAAATATGAAAAAGAAAGCTAAATATCAATTAATTGTTGATCCATCACAGCAACCATTGATTCACATTCACAGTATTGGAATTTGATAACATTAGAAGTTAGAAATGGCATTACACTTTTAACAATAGTTTCACATTTGATTTTTAAAAAAGGAGCGTTAAGAATCTACCAAACAGTCTTGCCAGCTTTACAGTATTGCACTACCTACTCAACTTTGAGACGAAATTCAAAATTATCGTTGAAAATTATGGAACTGAATTATGAATTGATGATCGAATGAATTTTCCATCCCGTTATGGGTAAGGAGACTTCTGTGTTTGATTAAGTCTTGTTGTATGTTTTATCGATCATAGAATTTGTGGAAAATTCATGTTGGTCACATTGGAAGTATATCGTAGTAGAGTCAAGGTACGTTTTCCTTTACGCAAAACGATCCGACGGTCGGTCGCAGTCAATAGCTGTAGTCAATCGTAGTTTTTGTCTAGTCCTTGAGCGTAATAACAAGAGCTGTGATTGACTACAGCTGTTCGACTGCGGCTGACCGTCAAACCGTTTCGAATAAAGAAAATCCTACCTTGAAAAGAGTGGAAGAGAAGTTAAATTCAAATACTGTTATAATTAGTATTTAAAGTCTGATGATGCTTTCAGAAAAGGAAAAACATCGTATTGCCGATATTTTTTTGCTTTTTTACAGGGGTTCATGACGGGAACTGATCATTTTCAATGGCTCTCTTTAATGGCGAATCTTCTATTAGTGATGTTTCTCAAGTACAGTAAGTTGCAGTCGTTCTAATCTTTGGTACGTCAACATGAACATGCAGTGAGTATCACTATTTTCATTTTCTTGTATAAGGTATATTTCTGTAATTTTCACGTCTAGAGTTTAGAGGTTATGCGTTATGTAAATACTGTAATCTAGTTTTTGGTGAGAGAAGTTTACAACTCTATTGATTATAAATTATTGTTTGTAATAGAAAAATAACAGTAAAAATCACCACAATAGTTCAAGACTTAAATTTGGATAAGGTGAGTTCGTATTCGCATGAAAAACTGATGTTTTATAACGAGCTATGAAATCAAATTCTGTTTGGAGATTAAAATTAACATGTCAGCTTATTAATATGATATTAGTTTAATATTAGTTTCGAATAGGAACCATCATATTTCAAATAATTACGGTTTTTTGGGTTGGAGATCTAGAGAAATTGATAGATCTGGCCCTGACTGTTTTCCATCAATTTACTTCCCACAAGATTAGATTCTTTTTTACATAATTTCATTTGGCACATTCCCACAGAAGGAAAACAGGCGATAGAGGTGTCAAGACCATCTATACCTAAAGACTATTGAATGAAGGCATTGTCTTCGTATGACATATGCTGTGAGTTCACTGGATCCTGGAAGCTATAGACTGTACTTTAAACCTCATATAAAATGTGTATGACCATATCTTTTGAGCTACCTAGTAGGCATTGAAAAACCAATTCAGTTTATTTCCTTGCATAGGTACTCGAAGTGATCCCACTAGAAGCTCTTCCGCCGTAGCTCTTCAAACTGAAAGTCAAACATCCTCCTAGAACTTACTCATGGAATAGTATGTCTTCTCCAGGAGATGGCTCTCCAGTGTTTTCTTGAAGATCACAGGATCCCTAGCCAAGCGAGTTGTATACTCTGCTAACTCTGAAACAGTGGTTCATATGTCGCTTTCAACTAGCCTGCATGGTAATAATATTATTTACTCTACTACTTGCCTTATTGCAAACTCTGTAAAATTATTCCAATCACTTCATCAGCACAAGTTCATATTTTTTTATCCTTATTGAAAAATGTGTCATATTGAGCTTTTTTATAGGCTTATATTCTGATATCACATACTCTGGCGGTAAAAGTGAGTTGATGCATTGTTAATGAACATGATGAATTTGTCCTTTCTAATATAATTCAGGAGAAAACTTAGATTGATTTGTTATTCAAGGAAGTGATACGAAATCACAGGGAAATATACCCATAGGTTTTAGTATTGAAGTAGGACTTGCTCTTATATTAAAAAATATAACTTAAGTTTGCGAACGTTTAATTTTTTATTGAATGATGATAACATATGACGTATTTATCACTGTCGATCAATATAGAAAGGTCGATAGATCAACACAGAATTTCAAGGAACTAAATGTAAACGGAATGTTTACAACATATCACTGAGATAAGAGAAAGGATATAGCCTATGCTATTGTGTAAAGATTTTGTTTTAATTATAATAATAATTATTATTATTAATTGATTTAATTATTTTATCAATTTAGCAGAAGTCTTTTGTCTATTTATATAGTAGTAAGTTATATGGAGAATCTAATTATTATAATTATCCAGCAGTTGCTGTATTGCAATATCTAATAATTATTCCAATTTTGTTTTAATTGCTGTAATTGCGCTACTTTTCAAATAATTAAATTGATATTTGAAGCAACTCGTATGACTTTCATATCTATTCACCGTATCCTTAAAATCTTTTTTAAAATAGTTAGGCTTTAATATTGATTGGAATAATCAAATAATTTAATTGTGAATATTGATGTTGTATTCTTTTGTTCACTTTCTAGAATTCTTCGTTTTCCAGTTGATTGCGTAGTCTACTGCAGTTGATCGCGTGATTTTGGAATATCAGGAACTGCCTCTGTCACTGGAGCAAGCGCAAAATAAATTTCCTCGCCATAATGCTGACTGAAACATTTCATGGATAGAGACCAGTATTATTCGGTCGTCGTTGGTGTGATGATGTGAGTCATTAAAATAATATTGTTTTTTTCGCATGATGAAAATTGTTGAATAAGTTTCGTTAAACTCTATCGGAAATTGAGTTGATTCAAGTCGATAAATTTCAATTAAGGCTTGAACACAGGTAACTCATTTGCGAAGAGTTGTTGAAATACAGAGTGTGAGAAAAAGGCTCAATATTTATTGAAAAAAGATAATTTGACGGTCGGTGACAGATAGGATGGTACTAAAATTAAAAGTTCCAATCAACTGTGATGTAAATTAATTCCGCCTTATTGAATCAAATTTTATTTTTTCAAATGTGAAGGTTGTCATGTTATACTGTACATGATTTCGATGCAGATTTTCGTGAGAAATTGAATGCCGAAAACTGCGCGCACATCGATATATCAAACCGGTTCAAAGCTATTTTAGCTGCTTATCAGAGATATTCACTACAACTCAGTTGAAAGCTCAAAAAGGGTTGAACGTATCAATTTGCGGTTTCCGCCACCATTTATTTTTTCTTGAAACTCTGTATAAGTCACTGATGTGGTAATTTTATACATGACTTCGGTACAAAATTGACAGTACAGACTGCAAACTTTCAAGTTTTCTTTTGTTGGCAGTGCCAAAAGATTTATTAAAAATCACTTATTTCAATTTTATGAGTATAATTTGAAACTTTGACATCGTATTTTGCATTTGTATTTTAATTTCATGCTTTTTTCAATTGCTTGTTCATCATCATCAACATGTCACCGTATTAAAATTTGTAAATTGTATTTTATTGGTTATAATTTCATTTTAATTAAGACATACGGAATGTTGAAATCCGTAGGCTACATAGGTTTCGTTGAGCCGTTTTGGAGCTATTAACTGATTTGCAGTATCCTTGATGCATCTGATCAATAATAATTATTCAAATAACTTTGAAACAATCATTACTATCATTGTATAAAATTAATGATTGTATAAAATATGAAAAAGCATAGGCGAGGCATTATTCAGGTATCTCGCTATTTTACTACGGTGTATTACTTGAGCTTACTTTATTAATTGGTGCAACGTCAAACTTTGTACTTAACGTTATGCTGATTTTTTCAATTCTTGTAATTGAATCATCACTTTGATACTGTATCAAATAAAAAATCCAATATTTTAAGATTTATTCTTGTATAGACCAGGCCAATCCTGGATACATCGTGACAAATGAAGTAATAGATAACATTCAAAAATACTCTTTCCAATTGTTTAAAACTTTATCCTGTTTTTCATTTTGTTTCAGTTGAATTAAAAATTGTGAATTAGATGTACCGCCAATACAAGTTCTTATCAACTTGCAAGCATGGAGTTCATAAATTGTGGAAAAATTTTGAAATCAGAAATGATTATCGATGAGGATAATTTTGAAGCTACAAAGGTAATGGATGGTTTTTTACTAATTGAAATAATACAATATCCAATTAACATTAAGCTTATCGACTTGATTCACTAAATAACCTGGTCCGTGTCTCATAAACATTTACAGAATGTTTTTCTCGAGAGAAACATGTGATTGGAATTGTTGATTCATCAATAAAATGATCAATTTACAATTTTCCAAAGTATGGAAAAATCAGCTAAATTTTTCAAATTAATTATTCTTTCTATTGAAGAATGCTATTCTGTTGTAATTATTATTCCCTCGCTGTAATAATTTCTACTGATTCAAACTCCAGCTTCGATGATTCTCTTTATTCACATCTTTTACAATTACAACCTTACTGGTATGAATTTCATCTCATAACTTTTTTTCGGAGTTCTACTATCTTGTGATTGCAGGTTTGCTACTATTAAATGATTGACTATAATGAATAAATAATTATTTATTTTTATAATTTAAATATCACACGCTTCAGCCCTATAATAAAATATCTAAATAAATTACCGGTATAAGTTTATCATGTTTCTCCGAAAAATGGCTCCCCTATAACTCTACCATACCTTTTCTTTAATACTCTGATTATAAATTAATATATTTATACACTGTTGTAACCTTATTTGTATGCAATGAAACTTGCAATCACAAACGAAATATGCGATTATTATTGTAGTGTTTTAGAATACAAAATAAATTATCAACTAATGCGAAGCATACAAATATATCTTGAAGTTATTTCATAAAAAATAGTTGACGTAGATTGTTCTTCTTCAAGAATAATTGATAATAGAATCAGGTTAGTTCACTAGTTGAGTTTCAACATAAGGCTTTTTAAATCTAAAAGTTTAGTTATAGTCTGTCCAAGCAAAGAAGACATTCTGACAAGAAGGGAAAATGACTCCAGCTCGGTCATTATTGTTTTAAAAATTATAGATTTGGTCTCAATTGTAGATCAGAATGTCTTACAGTTCTGAACAACATTTATAATTTTTGAATCAATATTGATCGAGCTGGTGTCATTTTCCGATCTTGCCAGAATGTCTTCTTTGCTTGGACAGACTACTTATAAAATAATTCAAATAAAATAATGAATTGAATACCTGCCAAAGCTGCGAAATGAAAATATCTCGAAGTTAATTGATAGAATGATCAAAAATTGATTATTCTACTCTCATAAACATTAATAATAGTCATAATTGCTCCCAAATTGCAATATTTTTCAAACCCAATTTTTCAATAGATTTTTGGATAGCCCTATACCTTATTAACTAATGCAAATAATACAAAAAGAATATTACATTCTATTTATATAATTTACAAATAGTTCAAAGTTACCTACATTAAAAAAATAGTCCAGCCTTACTTGATTGAAATAGTTCACCCCTCTGCATAATATAATAATGATATTTCATGTGAACTATTGAATCGATTAGTCTGGTCTCCCGAAATATAGAAGTAGGCCTGTCTGATCAGCTGCGAAGCTTGAATAAATTACAATCAAATATATTAATAATGCAAATGTTGTCGATGTTCTAGACTCGTTCCTTAATAAAATAAAACACATTGATATAGTCAATTCTACCGTTTATTTTGGTTCAGACCATGATTCATAACGTTTATGACACTATTCTTGATGTACTTGTTCATTTTTATGAATAAAGATGTTTCAATTCAATTCATGGACCGACATTGTGACCTTTCATGTCCACACAGGTCACATTTTCAAGCTGAATTAACGGGTAGAATTGATTATATCTATTTATTTCATTTTCAATACTAATAATGTATTGTTGATACTTATTTATACTGTAGCAATGATTTTTTATTTTACCAGGTTAAAATAGAAGTGGAAGAAGAGGAGGGAACCCCCATTATTGCTGTGCCTGAAGACTTGCTGACTCCACTGGAAACTTGTGAAGTGAAAACAGAAATACTGTCTCCAGTTGCTGTGCCAGAAGACCTGCATATACCATTGGATACTTGCGAAGTGAAAAGAGAAAGATCGTCTCGTAGAGTAAAAAAAGTGCTATTACAAAACGTAGAATCACTTCGCAATACCAGACGAAGACCAAAGCAATCAAAAACTGTTGCTGAAACAAAGAGGATTTTCTGGTGTTTCGGTGTGCCGCGTCATCCTAGCTGTGATCTCTGTTTTGGCACCTGTCTACCATTGAAATGCCGCAAATGTAAAGTGGTCCGTGTCAGGAACAATGTCATCAAATCCTACGACTGCAGTGAGTGCGGTAAAAGTTGCAAAGACATTCCACAATTCACAGAACACATGAAGACCGAACATGTTAACTTGAAGTGTAAAGACTGTGGAAAAAGTTTCCCTAACAAAACTCGGCTCAAGTCTCATCAAACAATACACAGGGAGAAAAAAATCCTGTGTGAGTTGTGCAGTTCGGCCTTCCAGCGTCATGATCAGTACAAGTCACACTATATACGTAAGCATACCGATTTAAGAAATTTTATTTGTAGGGAATGTGGCAAGCCGTGGAAAACCAAAGGCGACCTTATTCAGCACATGCGTGTTCATGATGATAGGTACAGACCTATCAGACAAATTAAGAGTGTATCAAGTGATTCCGATTCTTAAAAATATTCAACCTTGAATATAAAAATATATTCATTTTAAAAAATATCTCAATGCTATTTACATTAGATTCAAGGACTATTGGAGCCATTTTTTAGAATCATGAGCTATTGATAATGATAAACATAGGAAAGTATGATAGATTAATAGTAAAGCATGATTATCCAGATCTCTGAAACAAATATCCAATTTTTGTCGGAATATATCTAGTACACGAATATCTAAACTACCTCAAATACCGTGAGCGGCGTTGACTTTATAATGAGAGATCTTATTTTTAAACAGTGTTTCTGAAACTAAAATACCGCCAAACTTTGTGGGTGGTTTCATGATTATTGAAAATGAAAAGGAAAGTCTTAGGATGTTTATAAAGTATCGTACCTTACTTTTTAATGATCTTGTGAAAGAAAATCATTGAAATTTTATGCAATTCCTTCTTGCTTCATTTCTGCCCTAGTTTGTTTGTTTGTCAATGGCTCAACAGCCCTATGAAGGGCCTAGGCCTACCAGCTGGTTGCCAATTTCAAATTCACTCCACTACACAGTCCATCCAAGCAAGGAAGACACCCCGGCAAGACGGGAAAACGACTCCAGCCCTGCCAATACCTGCCCAAAAGCCATAAATTCTCAAACAGAACCCACAGTCTTGACCGAGCCGAAGCCACCCTCCACCCGGCAGATTGCCCTCCCCGCCTAGACAGCAAGCGAATAACCACCAAGTAGGATAGATTTAGCGTGTGGTTAGCGTATGGTTGATTCTCTCAACTAATAAGCCAGTCTTCACAACCAAGTGACGGCGCAGGTCACCTCTGAATAACATCCAGTTAATCAGTTGGAGTGTAATGCAACAATTACTATTCCTCCACAGACGGGAAACGACTGACTGTCATTACTAACGAGAAGCCATCTCCCAAAGGAGTTTTAGCATCAATCATGATTATTCAAGAGATTTGATCCAAATTCTGATAAAGTTGAAACTCAAAATTCCTATTTCTGACATGGGCAAATGAGGATTACTATACTTTGTAATTCCTTCTTATCGAGGTTTCCGATAAGATTTGGTGAAATATAAAGCTGTTCAGATCTTTAAGAGTGATACTTCAAAGTATCAATCAATATCATACGGTACGTTGATGCTAGACTTTTCACAGTAGTTTATAAAATCATAGAATAATTATGCATCAAATCTAATTTATTCTCATGAATATTAAGTCATAGTTGCATTTTTATATAACAATATTTATTACAATAGCAACTTTCTGTTTTATAAGAGTATCTACTCACAATATTGTTTCATTATAAATTATATGGCAGTTCATCATATAGTATACAAATTTATATAAGAACATAATCGGGTGGGTGAGAAAAAAGACTTTTCATGAAGAATCCAATTCACAGTAAGGTTGTGTTTCCACTTAATATGTATATATGTTGAAAAATGAATACATAACCTATTATTAAAAATAATTTAACAACTGAAAAGTTGCTTGTTGACTTATTTTTGCTTCTGTATTAACAATTCACCTCAATGAAGTCCATTCAAAATCCTCTGTCACGTCAACACCAAATATAATAAATAATCGTACCTAAAAATTAATAAACTGAACATTTTTTGACTTGGATATGCCATGACAACGTGTAAACAATGCATTAAAGACGTTTGACGTTTTACTATTAGTTGATGGATATCATACAGCACTCATTTTGTACCTATTTATAAGGAATAGGCTATAGTTTAAAGGTTTTAGTAGTGTTCTTTTTAATTTAGTAAGAATATCAACCTACTAGATAGGTTATGTATGCTATGTTAAGAGTTAACATTTTTATACTGTAGACTTATACTCGCATATTGCATTACTCTGGGGTTGCTCATCACTGCAGAATATTTATAGAATATTTACTCTGCAAAAACGTGCGATTAGGTATTTCACAGGTCCGACTGTTGACCATCCTTGTAGGGATTACTTCAGAAGATGTGTATTCTAACGGTACCCTGCATTTTCATTTTTAGAGCTATTTTGTTTGGGGTTAAAAAGGTTCACTGTACAGCCTTATAGACCTGCTTTGTTTCAGAAAAATTCTAGTTACCTATATAGATAAGAAATTCCTCAACAGTCTGCCCAGTTATCTAGATCACAAGAAAACAACATTTAAAAGAGAATTATTCAGTTACCTCTCAGGAAAAAGTTTTCTATTACCATTATTATTGTATGATTTTATGACTAGCCTACTCAACTTTGATGTTAGAACTTATTTTTAAATGGGACTAGCAAGACACTAAAATATTATGTAAAACTCTATGTAAAACTGTTAATTATAAGGTAATTGTACTGACGATATTCAAATGTATAGAGTTTCAAACTGTATATTGTGTTGAATAAATATATTATATTATATAATATGTGGTTCATTGTTATGTTTTTTGTTTCTTTGTCAATGGCTCAACAACCCTATGAAGGGCCTACAGCTGGTTACCAGTTTCATATCCACTCCACTGTTATGTAGGTACCTCAAATTTTTCCATCCTAAAAATATTGATTTCTTAAATAAAATAATTTTTTCCAAACATTGTTTGCATTTATACCCTCTATACCTCTACATCCTCTATACCCTTGACAGGATTTAAGAAATGGTGTTTGAAATATGCAAGATTGAGGCCGGGATTAAGCTGGAACACACGCGAAGATGCTCATGCAAATTAGCCAATCTTAGCTCTTGTTATTAACGCTAAATGACAAGACGTGGACTGCTTTACGTGCGTCCCAGCATATGCCCGGCCTCAGTCATTTTATGCCTCAAGTTTGTAAAATTTGGGCTGTGAAAGTTCGAATTGACATAAATAAACAAAATGAAGGAGACTTGATTAATACAGAGCATAAGCTGAAAGATTTTTTGTAAAATACAACACTACTAACCCTTCACTTAACCCTAGAAGAGTCTACTCATCAGAGGTTCTTCTTTGCCGATCTTGAAAGAAATTATTGGAATTTACTATCTTGATCTTGTATATTCAACTGAAAAAAATCCAAACAGCTTGGGAAATATTGAAATTCAGTAGAATATTGAAACCTGCCAAATCAGTAAATGTACTGGGAAAGAAGTCTGCTGTTGAGCAGCTCACAGAACAAAAAGAGATCAGTGATATTTCGAATTTACCGCGTAAAATGCAGCTGGAATGGAAGAGAAACGAGAAACGTCAACAATGAATATTGGAGAAAGTTTGAATTATTGCCGTCAAAGATGGCGGTAGTTGCCTTAGTTATCAAACGTAAAAACGTATCTCTCTCATGCTCCTAGAAGCCTGGTAGACAAGAGTAAACATCACAATTCCACTTTGAAATTAATTCTAGTTCTGAGAGTTCCAGGACCATGGAAGAGGTACACTGAAATTACATTGTAGTTGATAATTTCGCTGCTAGATGGCAGTGGCTGTCTCTTCTGACAGAACTCCTTTCCCAGCTATTATACATCTGGTAACTAAGGCAACCGCAATCTTTGCCCGCGAAAGTTCAGTGTATCTCTTCCACACTCCTGGAAGCCTGGTAGAAAAGAGTATAAACATTTACGATTCCACTTTCTGAGCTGTTTTTGATACCAGGAGGCTACCGTGAAAGAGCTAAATGAAATGACATTGTAGTTGATAATTTCGCTGCTAGATGGCAGACAGAAGCTGTCTCTTTTGTATGTAATTGGGTACGGAAATCGAGTAAATTGTAAGTTTGGAGAATTTGTTCAAAAATACGGAATTCAAGTAAATGATACAGAAGATTGAGTAATTGTTAGTGAACTGTTTAAAGATGATACTGAAATAGTAATATGATACCGAGTGACAAGAAAATGATACGGAATGAGAGTGAATGATACGGAAGATTGGGAAATTGTTTCAAAAATGTTTTAAGATGATACCGAACAACTAAAATATGATACGGAACTACGATGATACTAAACGATGGAAATATGATACGGAACAATGAGGAAATGATACGGAACTCGAGTAAATGATACAGAAGTTTGGGAAATTGTTAGAGGAGATAATACGGAATTTGAGTAAATGATATGAAAGTATGAGAAATTGTTCTCATAAGATGAATAAAAAGACGATACTGAACAATTGAAATATGATACTGATTGACAAAGAAATGATACAGAAGTTTGGGAAATTGTTTGACAACTGTTTAAAGATGATACTGATGGAAATATGATACCGAGTGATGAGAAAATGATACGGAATTCGAGTAAATGATACGGAAGTTAGGTGAATTAGTTCAAAAATGCTTGGAGATGATACAGAACTATGGAAATATGATACGTAACGAAGAGGAAATGATACGGAATTCGAGTAAATGATACGGAAGTTTGAAATAGCTTCAAAAATGCTTGAATACTGAAGTATGGAGATATGATGCGGAACAACGAGAGAATCATAAGGAATTTTAGTGAATGATAGGGAAGCTTGGGAAATTGTTTCAAAAATGCTCAAGGGTGATACTGAACAATTGAAATGTGATACTGAACGACGAGGAAATGATACGGAAAACGATTAAATGGTACAGAATATTGTGAAAATGTTTAAAAAATGCGTAAAGATGATACTGAACAATTGAAATATGATACAGAACGCATAGAAATGATACGGAATTCGAGTAAATGATACGGAAGTTTTGGAAATTGTTTATAAAATGCTTAAAGATGATACTGAGCAATGGTAATGTGATACGGAACGATGAGGAAATGATACGGAAAACGAGTGAATGATACGGAAATTTGGGAAATTGTTGTTTGAGAAATTGCTACAAAACTGCTTGATTATAATACTGAAAACTGAATTATGGGGATATGATACGAAACAGCGAGTGAATGATACGGAATGAAAGAAAATGATACTTAACGACCAGGTAAATCTGATGAGTTGTTTTGTTACTATTGCAGACATCATAAGAGGGTATAGGATTCTCAATTCTACACTGTAGGTACATCCTCACTGTGATTATACTATAAACATCCATAAATCTATAAATTGAAAGTACCATGATTTATCATTCTTCCAATACACCACTGAGTACAACACTTCTATCGATATTTATTATTTTTTTACAGTGATATAATCAAATTGAGAAAATTTAAATAATTTCAGGAGATCAAAAACAAGCTGCACCCCTACTAGTTATTTTTAGAATTTTTAAAGAATTTGATGTAATCCAAATGAGATTATGGTTAAACCTTTCTTGAATACATGACCTCTGAGATCTGAAGACTTTGTGTCCCAGTTTCTGGGCACTAGACTCGAGCACCTCACAGTAGATTACGAGTATATGAAGGGCCCCTTCAAGCCCACTTGGGATGAGGGACTTTCATGACCAATCAGGGGCCTTCAAAGTCTGGAAATATTTGTAATAGTATTTATTAGAAAATGATCTACTTTTTATTGAATTCAAAATTCAATACAAAATCGTTCATTTCTTTGCAGCCAGTTAAATTTATAATTTTTGAGTCGAATACCCAGGGCCGTCGGCGATTGCCGACCAGCCGACCTGGCCAGTCCGGGTCCGGCACTGATTGAAAATGAAAGTTCTGCGTAAGGCCGGTATAACACGATAATAGTTCTATGATCATACCTGATCATATGGAAAAAGATGAAAATATGATTTGGTATTTTCATCTCTTTCCATATGATCAGATATGCTCATAGAACTATTATCGTGTAATAACAGCCTAAGTTCTGCTGAAAATTTTCCAAGTTGAAGGTTTTTCTGTCATTGAATCTAAACTGGAGAAATATATACCAATAACTCGTTCATTTTCCATTATTGTAAAATATAAATTACGATGGAAATTGATAAAATCAATATCAATAACAATAATAAATACTTTATTAAAGTACACGCATTTACAATATTTGTTTCAGAATATAAAATAATAACCCATACATCATTATAATACATCACAAGCTTATTCTATTAATCAAAGTTAATTAAAGATCAGATAAAAATATAATTCACAATAACCATTTACAAATATTACATTTTCATTGTTATATTATAGCATCATTCCTAATATCATAAGCATTAAGAAATCTTGAAATTTACAGAGTAGAATGAATAAGACGAAACTAATGTTTCTTAGAAGAAACTATAGAACATAACTTTCAAAACAAATAATGAAGAAACAAAAAAAAAAGTTTCTCAATAAAAAACAACAGATTTAGTAGTAAAATTTTATAATGAGAATTAACATGCATATATAAAATCACAATTTTCAAAGTAATGTCGTTGCTATAATGATAGAACGCCTAGCTTACATGATAAATTCTGTAGTTATATTGAGTTCAAAACATTTAAAGTTGCTATTGAAAATGCCAATATCAAGTAAATTATCAATTTTATATAGCCTAGTAGAAGGTTATATAAGAACCCACCCTAGAAGATTTTGTAGGCTTGAAATGTTTTCTTCTTATTGCTTTTATCCATTCTTATCATAAAGTTTCCTCTTTTGTAAAAGAAAATATAGCAAAAATTTTTCAGTCTTTTAAGTACCACTCCAATTGGGTACATAAGTGCAGAATCCAGAATCAGATGATTCATAGAAGTTGTGTAATATAAGTGGCAACACACATCTGGAGGGGCCCTTGCTTAGTGCATAAACATGAAGGTCAGGTATAAACCTTAAAATTACAATAACTGGGTTTGCAAATCCCTAAAAATATCATGGTATGCTCTTACCTGTACTAATCATAACAACCAAAGTGATGGGAAGAGATGTATAAAGCAGATAAATATAGCAAGAAACTTGAATTACAATGCTAAGGTGTAATATTGGGGTCCAAAATAAGTGTATTATGTATACACTGTTTACAATAAAAGCACTGTTTACAATAGTGGATGAAATAAGCCTGTGGAGTCCCGCCTATCACGGGTCTTGTGATTCTGACTTGAGCTGGTACTTTCAGACTGCACAGGAGTTGTCCTCCAATAGATAAATATGGAAAGTGATATCAAAATATCAGAATTTACACAGATATTCTGAAATTCCATTATCCCCATTGTGGGACAACCTCTTTGTAGTCAAAATTACAGTGTTCAGCCTGTGATTTTTTTCTCAGATACTACATTTGAGAACCCACCCTTGAAGATTTTGTAGGCTTGAAATTTGTTTCTTTTTATTGCTTGTATCCATTCTTATTATAAAGTATATATGAGCCAATTGTGCATTCGCCTTAATTATCTGTATCAGCGCACTTCTGAATTTCTATTCAACTTGCTATTCCTACAGGCAAAATTTCGAAATCTATAAAGTAAACCCATTGGTTCTAGTTGAGAATAACAAATTAAAAACCGTTGGCTCTACTAAAAATTTAAGCAATTAATTCAATTTTTTTAACAGAAAATCGTGCTATTAGAAATAGCAAGTGGAGTAGAGCTATAAATAAAGTTTTATATGTTTAATTGAAATTTGTTGACACTGAGATTGAGGTTTGATTATAGAATTGTTGATAGGTTCTACTTCCAGAAATGAATTTTATTATAATTCAACACGTCAGTAGCCTCAGGGCAAGATAACAGTCGACTTCCATAAAAATTGTCAAATGAATACAATAGCAATACCTAGCTTACTTATCTACTTTCATCACTATCTTATCTCTGCAACTTTCTTCTTCATTCCATACTTTTTCACTTATATCTCATTCATTCCATCACATACCCTCCTTCTCTCTCCTTCACAATTTTTAAATTTCTATCGAACTGCGTTTTTTCTTCTATCAATTATAAAAATGTATTTTAATAATATGATCACTTCTTCCATCGGTACCTTGCGCTCTCGAATCGTGTGTGTTGGAATAGCTGCTGCTATTTCCCAATACCAATTCCTTACAGTTTTAAAAGACTGTTGTTTAATTGCCTTATTTTTTGTTAATTACTACTTTTGAAGTCTACTTCCAGCTGTAAATATGATAGCAGAGGATTTGTCTGATTTTGAATATATTAGTGCTCGAAAGTGCGAGGATATATTCAGATTTATTCTATAAATAAGATAAACGTTGGCTACTTAATTACAGAATATGATTGGAGTTCCTTTACACAGTTTAATAATGTTGAATCAGCTTCCGAATTCTTTTTAGATATATTGAAACAATTCATAAATACCTCTCTGATTGAAAAAACAATATCTTCTAAAAACAGAAAATTGAAACCGTGGATAACTTCTGGGCTCGTGAAATCTATTGGACGCAGAGATAATTCAAGTTAACAGTTGAAAAAACACCCCCAAGACCATAATTTGAGAGCTATTTATAGAGTATACAGAAGCACACTTTATCCCGAGCAATAAAGGTAGCGAAAACAAATTATTATCGAGGTAAAATTCTCGAAGTGAGAAACGACTACAAGAAGCACAGGAGAAATATAGCTGATATGGCAGGGACTAAGAAAAATAAAGAAAACTTCCGAATAAAACTTTTTTTGCAAAATAGACATTCAATAAGTGATTGTAATAATATTACTAAGGTTGCAAATGAATATTATGTAAATGTAGGAGCTAATCTTGCTGGTGTTTTTCCTTCAGACTCTGAAATTATTATTAATGATGAGGATCATCAAACAAATTCATCTGAAAAAAGCAAACAATCTAAAAAGAATTCAACTTTTCAACTTAGATTTATTACAGAAGAAGACGTTGTTAGAGTGACAGGAGAGTTGAGGGGTGGATCGGCGCCAGGAGTAGATGGTATACCTACAGATATAATCAAGGAAAACATAGCTATTGTTGAAATAAAATAATAATAAGTTACTTTTCGCATTTTTCTGTATTTTATATTCAATTATCATACGTACAATTATTTTAATATTCATGTTTCTCATAATTATATAAAAATGTAACTGATTTTGTTTAACCTGTCGGAGTCCCTGATCTCCTTCCGGTTACCGCCCTATCGGCTGCTTGTATTGCCTCTTGCCTGATGCAGAGATGTGTTCTGTTGGCTGAATTAACTCTATTTCTTTTCTGAATTAAATCTTTGTATTTCAATTCAAAGTATATTGTGCATTATAATGAAAATATACAAGTCTAAATCAAATCGGTGTGTTCTTCATTCAAGTTCGAACTCTACAAAACCGTATTTCCATAATAGCTATTTTGAAATACCCTATTACCCACATTGTGAACTTGAGTATTGCTGACGGGGTCTACCCGCCAGACGTGCTTAAACTTGGCAAAGTTATCCCAATTTATAAGAATGGTAACAAAAGCCTTCAAATTAGCTACATACCTTGACTTGTGCTCTTGCAAAATTATTAGAAAAATTATCAGACATCAATTAGTTCCATATTTACAGAAAAACAATATTCTTTATGATAATCAGTTTGGATTTAGGAGTGACAAAAATTTAAACAATAATTTTTTCAACTAAAGAAATACATAATCTATTAGGGAAGAACAGGAAAATTCTTTCATTATTTGTCGATTTGGAAAAAGCGTTCGATTCTGTGGACAGAGATCTGCTAATTAGTGAACTTTTCCACGTTGGAATAAGAGATATATCTCTTAATTGGTTTATTAGCTACCTGTCAAATCGACGTCAGATATAGTTTCAATCCTGAATGAAAATAGTGAGAGTAGATTATTAGACTAGGGCGTTTTGCAAGGCCGTGCCCTGGGGCCAATTTTATTTCCAATTTTTATTATAACTTGTGGGGGGGGGGGGGGTTAAATCTTGAGAATGGAAACTGTTTTTTGTATGCGGACGATAAAGCGCTTTTCTTTAACAGCTCTACCTGGAATGAAGTATATAGGATGGCGGTAATTGGTTTGTATAAAGTTAAGGAATGGTTCGACCAGAATCACTTGACTGTCAACGTCCTTAAAATCAAAATGCATGCCAGTCTCTCTCAGAGCAGACACAGTTTAAACTGCTTACATGTGGATCAATTGGTAACTGCCTGGCGTGGGACAAAGTGGAGTGTGTCTCTGAGTATAGATATTTGGGAGTTAAACGCTTCAATTGGAATGTTCATATAAATTTTACTAGAAATAGATTAAGAATGTATTGAATGTATTCAACTTTTTATGTTAACTTATTATGACCAAGGATTCGATGGAAATCTTTCCTACTCTCACATCCATGTTCAAAGTCATAAGTTAGAAAGCTCAAATGCCACTATGCAATAAAATAAATACCTGCAAGTGAGTAGCCTACAACAAATATGGTTTACTGAATGCTGAGGATGAGTCAGTACAGGAAGTGCCACATGAAGTATCTCTGGGTGGCTCCTGTACTAAATCTCATATATGACTTAGGAGGGGAAGGGGGTTCATGGGTCGACATGTTGACATGATCCACAGGTAAATGTGGACACCTAGACTTGAATATTGATACAGGAGAAGTGGTTGGTCTAGATCATTCAGAACTCACTCAGATTTACAGCCATGATAGACCATTGGGAGCAAAGCCTTTAGTAAGCTTCCCTAAATGAAAAATCATGGCTGTTCTTTCCAAGTTTTACATCAATTTTCTGTATCAATATTCAAAGACGAAAGTGATTCAGGTGATGAAGAACAACTAAGAAAAGCTATAGAAGAAAGGAAAAAAGGGAAGTCTTTGCGTTATGTTGGTAACAAATATGGGATACGAAAATCTACTATTGACAACAAGGTAAAAGGTAGACACTCACAAAATTTTGGAGATCAAACTATCCTTACTAAGGAAGAAGAAGACCATTTAACTACAAAATTATACTGACTGGTAAATGGGGTTTCCCTCTTGGTCTTTTTGATGTGAGAGTGCTTGTGAAGGCCTATCAAGACAAAAGTGGCCACAACATTAAAATGTTCAAGAACAATTTACCTGGATGCAAGTGGGGGTTGGGCTTTTTAAAGAGACATAAGCATATCCTTTCCCATGAAGAGAATGTGCCAAAATGTGAAAAGGAGCAGATGCTGCCCTAAGTCATCAACCTATAAAAGAATATTTCAATGAACTAGGAGAATCTCTGGAAGGTGTTGAGCCAAAAGCAAAAGTTGACTATGATGAGAGTAACTTGATAGACGACCTTAGTGTAAAAAAATAATGTGTCAACAAGGAGTTAATCATCCAACACGTATCATTGATACATCAAAGCGGTCATTTTCAGTCATTTTTGCTGGGAGCGCAGATGGTGAATGGCTGCCTCCATATGTAGTTTATAAGGCAGAACATTTATACAAGTCTTGGACATCAAATTGACTAAAAGGTGCCAGGTATAACCCTTCCAAAATGGATGGTTCACCACTGATGTTTTCGAAGATTGGTTTTACACTTTGGCTTTGTCATATTTTAGAAAGTTCCCAAAAGACCAACCAAAGGTTTTGCTAGGTGACAACGTATCTACTCATATATCTGTTGCGAACTGAGTGCTTCAATAATATTCAGTCGTTGTAGATAAGTGCTGTGATAGTGCCTCCCCTCGCCCACCCTCCTTTTTTCCGCTAGCAAGCTACCATCTCATTTGCAGTGGAGTCTTCATGCCTTGTACAACTCATGTCGCCAAGCGCTCATCTTGTTAACCCTCAGGTAATTGATCGGAAATCAATTCATAATATTTATTTAAACCTCTTGAAAAACCGTTTAAAGAAAAAATCTCAATACCCAACATATTTTCCAGTGTTATTAATTCATGTGTATCAAATAATATAGGGTTCTGTCTCCTTCCTCCCAACAACACTTATATATTACACTGCTGCTGGACGTGGCTTGCTTTAGAGGACTGAAATCAAGCTGGAGAACAGTCTTGACAGAATGGAAACTTCAACACAAACATAAAATTCCAAAAGACAAATTACCCACCCTGCTCAAGTCTTGCATGCAGGAGATGAACAAACATGGAAAAGGTAAAAATAACTTGATAGCAGGATTTAAAGCAACTGGTATAGTGCCTCTTGATAGAGAGAAAGTTCTAAAACACAGCCCTAAAGTTCCAGAACCAGAAGAGGGGGGACAACTGACAATATTACTGGCCAATTTTTGATGCAGTCTACCTTCAAAGAATTTCTCCTTCACTTGCATGACAAAGAAAACTCTTCGCCCAAAAGGAAAAGAACCAGGATGAACGTTCCTTCTGGACGAAGTGTTACAAATGTTGAAGAACTTGACCCAGGGGCATCAACAAGCACCAAAACTTCTATAGGCCTAAATGTTGGTGGAGCTGCAAAAAAAAAGACAACAGGGATTTATGATAACAATTCAGGCAGTGACGTCGATAACAATCTTGACTGTTTTAGTGTTGGTGAAAGTGAGGGGCATTCTGAAGAAATTCAAGAAAGTGTGGATTTTGAAGATGTCAAAAGTGATGACTTTGTTATTGTAGAGTTGGACAATGTGGTGTCAAAAAATAAAACATCCAAAAAAATTAATATGCCAAATAAAAGAAAAACAGTCATCCAACTATAGAACATTGAGAAGCTTGGATGGAAGCACAAATGCCATTATGCAATACATAATACAAGTGAGTACAAGAATATAATTTCCTGAATGCTGAGGATGTAGTATCTCTATTTTTATCCTGTACTAAATCTCATATGACTTAGGTGGGGAGGGGGGTTCATGGGTTGACATGTTGGCATGATCCAAGTAAATGTGGATACACTGTATCAGTGTGTACAATGTGCATGCTACAAAACACTGTAAAACACAATGTAGCACATGCTCCAGTCATTTCCATTTAGCATGCGTTTATTTAAGAGACAAAGAGGTGGAATATTTCGAAGAAAATAAAGAAAGTAAGTGGGTATGTGAAAATGCACAAAGGAGAAAAGATTAAACATAACTGCTGAGTCAGTTGCCTCTGCCTCTGGAGAGGAGGCTTCCATATCGATGATCGTGAAATTGCTCAATCAATACAGAGAAGATCATCCTTGGTAAATTGGGTGAGCAGGAAAAACGCCTGACTGAAAGCCTGGAAAAATTAAAGAGCAATCTCTTGAAATTTCGAATCTAAAAAAAGAAAATTTCAGGTGTTGTGAAATAGATATGGAACAATAATCTAGAGCCAACAACCTTGAAGTACATGGAATTCCAATGGAGGAGAATGAAAACGTCTGGCTAATTGTCAAATCTGTTAGTGTTTCTGTCAGTCACCCGATAGAAGAAAATCAAATAGGCTAGACATGTGTTACAGATTAACAGTAAGACCAGGAAGCTTTTCACCACCACCAATCATCGTCAGATTCTTAAGTCGATACGACAAAGAAGCAATATTGCAGAAACGACGAGTGAAAAGAGACTTTTCTATCACGCAACACATGGGCCAGCCTACCAACATTCCTGTTTATGTCAACAAGAACCTGTGCCCGGAGAGAAGGCAAGTCTTCATACGAGTAAGAAAAGAAAAGATGGAGAAAGATTACAAATATTTATGGGTGAGGGTATTGAATTAGTTGTGATACTTATAAAGTGTGAAATATTGTGAATGCAAGTATGGTTTAGGATAAAATCGATTAGAAAGGTGAACATATAATAAATATGAATATTATGTATATAAGTAAATGAATGTACCTGGCTATTCATTGTAAACTTTTAGATTAGTAATATTATGAAACATGTTTTTTATAAGTTTGTTATGATACATCAATATTTTTTAGTTTATATTTTCACTATATTTATTACCTACCGATGATATAGATAAATGTATCTTTTGTATTGAATAACATACAATCTGTGTAAAATATAAATGGTATTTATATTAAATGGTTGAGAAATGTGTAACGATTTCTTCACTTTTATGATTTATTGAAGCTCAAAATATGTCATTTTTGCAATAAGTGAAAATTATTCAATGATAATATTATTCTCTCCTCTCGTACTGTTTTCAAGTTATTCAAGGACCATTCTCTTCAACAAAATTAATCTCGCTGATAAACGTGCAATCTCTAGAAAAGTGCATATTTTCTGAAGTCATGAAATGCAAGTGAGATTTATATTGAATTTGATTCAAATCGTCGGTACAGTTTTGTACAAAGTTTTGTATGTTTTTGGACAGCAAAGTTTGTTAGTTATAAACTTTTATACGTAATACAATTCAATCAATGTACAAATTGTTTATAGTCTTTTCTTGACATTCTAAAGGCTATAATTTTCATTGTTATTAATGCGTATAATTTTCAATTTATATAATTCTAAATTATTGTTGCTTTTTGTATTGATGTTACACATTCACAATCCGAATAACATTATTAAACTAAATTATTTTCAAATTCTTTGTTGAAAATAAACTCAATCACACTTTATCGTTTCACTTGAATGTAATTCCATTGCTCTAATCACGTATTCCATGACACAATTTAATATAGAACTGGCTGATATCAAGTGTTTTGACAATACGATGTATATGCTTGCAAAGTTGAAGCACTTACATCTTAAATAATTGGCCCTGGAGTTATTCTCCTCATCCTATCTGCTTGGCAGAACTCAATATGGATGGTAAAAGCTCGGGTACTGTATATATGTTAAATGTAGTGTACCTCAGGGCTCTGTCCTGGATCCATCAATCTTTCTAATTATGATTGATGATTTGAGCATCAATGTCCCATCAAAAATAATATTATATGCGGATGACACCGTAGTGCTGAATAAACATTCAGATGAAACTCAGGCTGTGGCACTATCTTAAACTAATTTGAGGGTAGTTCAAACATGTTCAATGTTCATGAACTTTTTCTCAATGCAGATAAAACATCAACCTTTAGGCTAAAAAAATCTGCATTCAATAATAATAAAAATAAGGCACAGTAATTTTTGGGAATCATTATAGACTCTAACCTAGACCCATCACATCACCAGTTTCAAAAATAAGTTAAGAAGCAGTACATTTGCCCTTAAACGTCTGTGTGGTGAGCTGGATCTGGATGGTATTCGTCAGGCCTATTTTGGAATTTTGCAATCTCAAATTCAATATGGCCTGCGATAGACTGGGCTTGCTCACCGCACGCGCAAGAGATCTTTTCAATTAAGAAAAAAGCAGTTAGAGTAATTGCCAGAGCTCCATTTCGTGAACACTGTAGATATTTTCAAGGGATTGCGTATATTAACACTATTTTCATTATATATATTACAATGCTTACTCTTCTTGAAAGCTAATCTCGACAAAATGGAGTTGAGGAGTGCTACTCATACACATAATACTAGATCGAGTTCATCTATTAATGTAACGAGAAACAGAATCCACAAGACACATCAAGGCCCCTCTAATGCCGCAATTAAAATGATGAATAGACTTCCCATTCAGATAAAACAATGAGTACAGGAAATTCAGAACTGTTCTGTAAATTTTCCTAGTTAATAATCCCTTTATTTCTGTAAAATAATATATGGAGGAAAAGTTAGATCTTAGGGATTTTGAAATGTAGGATATAATCTATCATAAGCTAGTAAGGAATGTAAAATTAAGTTCAATGTGAAAGTGTGTTGTTATGTTGTATAAATCTTGATTTTAGTTTATAATATATTATATTTTGTTGACTGGCCAAAGTGTGATGCACCATTGAGGCTAATGAAGATATTCTATTCTTTGTCATATAAGCTACATACAGTATTCATATTACGATCTACAGTCTTTGGAATCGAAATATAATTTGTCAATTGATTAAAAATCTAACTAAACTCAATCAATTGTATGCTCTGATTACTTTTTCTTGAATAAGTGGTGTACTCACTAAATGGAAAGATGTTGCTACTAAGTATAGTATTGGATACTCAGTTTTAACGTGTGTATGGAAAATGTTTCTATTTTCAAATAACAATTATCAAGTTATCATTTATCAAGAAATTGTGAAGAACGTTTCGAAGTTATGTTATAGTGCTGTTGTGCAATTACTACCTTTTTGGAAATTGTATCATAAATTATAATTTTCAACTTCAAATGAAACAGAGCTTTAGTCATTGATTCTGAATAGAATACCATCGAAAATGAAATTGTTCAGTGTGAAATCTGAAATAGATTTTCTCGAAGTAAAAATCAGTGGATTTACATGTATACTGGAGCGTATGGCTGACTTTTTGTATAATAGTGAGTGGATAAATAAATAGATGAATAGGAAAGGTATGATGAATGATAGGAAAGAAAAGATATTAGATTTGATGAGATTTTTATAAATAATGTTCAATTAATAAGTGATGAACAAGAGATAGCAGATAAATTCAATAAACATTTTGTAAGTGTGAGTCCATAAATAATTATTGTTGATAGCAATATAGACCCTCTACTACAAAGAGAAAGTGATAACTTATATGGAATAAAGTTCCATATCAATTCACCTAATCAGTCAATGTTTTTCACTCCAATACTAATTACAGGAACCGAAAAAAACAATTTCAAGTAAAAAAGTAAGAAGTCTGGATGGAATGTACATAAAATTTTAATTAATTATAAATTGGATCAAGGTCTTCGTGAATGAAGTACGTGTTTCAGTTAATGTATACAGGGTAAAAACCTCAAAGTGGCACACCTGGATATAATGCAAACGGCATGAGGTATCGAAGACCTTTGACCATAACTCATATAACGCTTTTCTTTACTTTTTCAGGTGGTTAAAATTTTTTTTCCGTCATCTTGGATCCGCCATACTGAATCCAACTTCACTTTTGTAAATGCGAAGGTGGACATATTATACATTATTTTTATGCAGTTTTTCAAGAGAAATCGAATGCCGGAAACCGCACATTAGTATGTCTAACCGTTTAGAGTTCAATTTTTTAAATCAGAGATCTTCACTATAAAACTGTTAATGGATCCAAAACGGTTCGACCTATCAAAGTGCGGTTTCCGCCATTCATTTTGTCTTGAAATTCTGCATAGAAATCATGACCACATCGGTTATTTCACAAATTTAGTCCGCCATCTTGGATTTTTCATAATTTCTTAAAATTAATATCATCTTGATTTTTTACATTCTATTTGCTCAGCTCCAGCTCAGTTGAAATTTTTAGTTAATATTATTGTATGATGTTGAAACACATGATAGTGCCCCAGACAGATTTTCTTGGGATACTTAAACTTTATTCAACTAAGATTGTTAATTGAATTTTGATTTTGTCATATTACTTGTATTTTTATCAATTGTATTTTGTAGATATAATGTTTGTTTATAAGTCGAATAAATTTCAGGAAAAAACGGAAAATAATTCACGATTCTTTAAAGTTCTTAACAGTATGGATTTAGTCATTCGAGTTGGAGTAGCTGGACCATATGAGCTTCTATCGAGATCGAAAGGTGTGGCTTAGGGGTGAATGGGAGAACCCAAATGCAGATTCGTTCAGGGAGAAGTATCCCCTCAATCTTGATCCGAACTATGTTCAGAGTGCGAGGAGGATACTGGCAAAGCATCCCGCAATCCTGGCAAGATGGGCAGACCACGGCGATGTTCAGGATTTCAACCTTCGAGTGTGCCGGCACAGGTGGGAGAGCCGCCCAACAAAAACACCCCCATATTCCTAGGTGCAACAAGAAAACTCTGCGAAGAGATCGCCGAGCTGCTCGCAAATTCCAGCAAATGTGAGTACATGACAGTCAACTCCATTTTAGACAAGAACCAATTTGGGTTTAGACCTAATTGTTCGACCACGATGGCTGTCGAAAAAATTTTGGATTTTATTCTTTATGGTTTTGAGAAAAATATGGTAGTTGGAGGAAAAATGTTAGATTTGAGTAGAGCTTTCGATACTATTTCTCACAATATTCTCTGCAGGAAGCTAGATCATTATGGAATTAGGGATAATGAATTAAAATTGATTAGAAGTTACCTTAGTGGCAGAACACAGATGGTTAGACTCAATAGGCAAAATAATAAATGTTCAGAAGCAAAAAAAGTATTGGCAGGTGTTCCACAGGGATCAGTACTTGGACTCTTTTTATTCTTGGCCTTTGTGAATGATTTTAGTATTAATGTTCCATGTTTGTCTGTGCTCTATGCCGATGACACTACTATACTGGATGCCAATACTAGTGTGGATGGTGTGCTTGATAGGCTTGATTCTTCAGTTGTGAGCTGCAGAGAGTGGTATGGTGCTAATTGTTTGACTCTCAATGAAAATAAAACAGAAAATATTATATTGACACTCAGAAATAATCCGAGCATAGAACACCAGGAGTATCTGAAGCCAGTTAAACTGTTGGGTATTGTACTAGACAGCAAATTAAGTTGAAGTAGCCACATACAGTACCTCTGTAAAAAACTATCCTGAATCATGTACCTGCTTAGGAAACTAAAATGTTGTATCAGTAGGGAAGTACTGATTTTAACCTATTATGGCTTATTTCATTCCCAACTGAATTATGGGATTCGCCTTTGGGGTAACTCCAGATTCATTAAAAAAGCCTTTATCTGGCAGAAAAAAAGCCATTCGCTGTTTTGTTGGTCTGAGAAGTGATGAAAGCTGTAAAAATAGTTTCATCGAGCTTGAAATCATGACTCTCCCTCCAATGTACATTTACTGTAACCTAATATATGTTGAAAATAACTTAGCTCTATTACCAGGACATAGTCATCAAACATATAACTAGGAATAGAAATAACCTAATCACACCACATATCAGACTGCATAGATCATTTAAAAGCCATAATTATCAACAATTTTCATTATTTAACAAACTGCCTCCAAGTATAAAAAATTTAATGTCATATATTGAAAAAATCATAAAATTCATAAAAAAATTCATATCCACAATAGCACAATGGCTTAAAAAGCAGGCTTTTTATACAATTGACGAGTACCTTAGTAGCAATAACGTAAGCATCTGACTATTATGTATATTATATGTATGTTAGCTTCATAATAATGACGTTTGTTTATAACATTTGTAATGTTCAACAACAACAATAAAGATTTGATTTGATTTGCTTAAACCCCGCGCGATGCAAGGAATGATCCGCGACGACAAGTCCTGTCTCTCTTTATTCATAAATTCACTCGCAGGATACGACGAGGCGCTCTTTCGCGCCCTTTTTGACGTCTACGTTTCACGTGGAAACAAGCCAGTAGCGTCAATTGCTGAAATCGGGTTCCCGGAAGGCACTGACATTCCTCGTTCTTCAGAAAACGAGCAGCTGGAAATGCTGTATTTCGGACTCTCAGCCCCATTTAAGACAATGAGTGAAGAATTCGTGTCCATTAGACATTTATATTCAGTTTAGATTTGTATATTCAGTTGATGGAATATCTAGAGAAAAATAATTTATCAGACAAAGAGCAACATGGCTTCCGCTCAAAAAAATCCACGATAACAGCCGGAGTAGATTTCATAAATTCTATCATTAATGCCATAGACAAGGGAGATAAAATTATAGGGACATTTTTAGATATGAGCCGCGCTTTCGACAGTGTGAGGCATGATATGTTGATAGACTCATTAAGCGCCCTGGGTGTGAACGGAAAGGAACGTGCATGGTTCTCCTCATATTTGAAAGATAGACAGAAATTCGTAGAAATTCAACATATAGATGAAACTGAAACATTGCGCTATAAAAGTCAATATCGGTCCAACATTAGAAATTTGAATTACGGTGTGCCGCAGGGTAAAATATTGGGCCCGCTGTTATTCATCTGCTACATCAAGGGGTTGCCCAGAATTTTCCAAGAGCAAGCGGCTGTAAGTCTCTAAGCTGACGACGCAATGTCATTTTCTCAGGAGATACAATACTAAGTGTAGAACAAACGTCTGCGTCTGGCATCTCCCTTATGAATGACTTTCTTAATGACAGGAACCTTCTTTTAAATGGTGGGAAGTCGATCGTAATTGCATTTTCGACAAATCAGAGAAAAAATGAACCAAGTCAAAATGTATTTATAGATAATGCAACGTTAGAAGTTGTAAATAGTATAAGATTCCTTGGTTTAGAAATTGACAGTAATTTATCATGGGATAATCATATCTGTAAGGTGGTGAAAAAAATCTCCCCTGGTTTGTACGCTTTCAGACAAATGTCTAATAAATGCAGTAATACTTTCCCATTTAGCCTATGGTCTATGTATTTACTGTAGCACGACAAAGAAAAATCTTGATAAAATTCTCATTCAACAAAAAAAATCTATTAGAATTATGTTGAATCTAAAAAGAATAGACACTGTTAAATTATTTTTCCCTCAGCTGGGTATCCTCACAATTTATGGGCAGTATGTATTTGATGTAATTATGTATATTAGGAATTACCCTGTGGAAGAACTGCGGAATGAGACACATGGCTATAATACTAGATTTGGGAGAATAACACAAAGACACAGATTAGAATTTTCTAAGAAAAGGACGCACTACATGGGAAGAAAATACTTCACAATTCTCTCTCTAGAGCTACAGTTAATAGAGAAATTCAGTACATGGAAATTCCAAACAAAACTCAAGGAATACCTGGTCTCATTGTCCCTGTACTCTCTGCAGGAATTCACTGATCAAAATCGAGGTTTATGACGGTTATTAGGATGTAGGATGTTTTTTATATAAATATTTCTATATATTTTAGAATTGACAACATTTATGACGTTTCTTGATTATAGGTTCTCCATGACTGTTCTTTATTGATTTTTATGTTGCTTTTCATGAATCTAATCCTCGACTTTTAAATTAATTTTTCATACGTCCCACAAATTATAATGAAGTTATAAATCAGATAAATAGTTTAAAAAATAGTGCTGCCCCTGGTTTCAATAATGTAAATAGTGTTTGTCTTAAAAGGATAGCCCACTTCATAGCTTCACCTCTAACATTGATTTTTAACAAATGTATGGAAACAGGGCATTTCCCAAGTCATTTCAAAATTGCCAACATAATTCCATTAAATAAGTCAGGAGATAAAAGAAACCCAACCAATTATCGTCCAATTAGCCTCATAAGTAATATATCCAAAGTTTTCGAAAAAATAATAAAAAAACAGGTTGTTCCATACTTGAATAAATTCAATTTAATAAACAAATATCAATATGGTTTTCAAGAAAATAAATGCACTGAGGATGCCATGGCTGAACTTGTGAATATAATAACAAATAATTCTAACTCAAATAATAAATCTTTAGCAGTATTTCTGGACCTGGCTAAGGCTTATGATACCATCCCTCATTTGAACCTGCTTGAGAAACTTGAAAGAAATGGTTTTCGTGGTCCAGTATTAAGACTATTTGCTAGTTATTTGGAAAACAGAACACAAATAATTATTTTGAATGGAAAAGAAAGTA
Organism: Sogatella furcifera; assembly: GCA_017141385.1. Taxonomy (NCBI): domain Eukaryota; kingdom Metazoa; phylum Arthropoda; class Insecta; order Hemiptera; family Delphacidae; genus Sogatella; species Sogatella furcifera. The sequence continues at coordinate 15,778,341 of CM029560.1, read as the reverse complement.
AAACAGCTTTGTCAGGGTTCGGCCTACCCCAAGGAACAGTATTATCCCCGATTCTATTTCTAGCTTACATAGACGATCTCTTGAGTCTTCCTATTCAGGGGTGTAGGGTATTGTCTTACACGGATGACACTGTTTTAGCTTTTTCGCCACACTTCACAGAAAGAAGCTGCTTACCGGTCCCTATGTAGACTTGAAAGTCGTCATTTACATACGCAAACAGTCAGCTGTTGTCCTCGAGCGGTAAGACTTCCTTTCCATGCGGGGACTTTCTTTCCGTGCGTGGACAACAGCAACTGACAGGATTAACGTATAGTAGTTATCAAGCCGTCCGCTAGATCGGGTGACAGTGCACCTTTTTAACCTATTCAGTTATCAGTTTGAATCAGCAATCGCTATAACCTCATTCAGATTGAATTGTTAATCGTGAAGTATTGATTAAATGAAATTTGATTGATAATGCTTATCTGAAGTGAGGCGAAAAGAAATATACGCAAACTCGCCTAGGAAGTTTGTTTACGGTATTCGGAATTATTCCCAGGCTCGGCAAGCCTCGCCCGGGAAACTATCCTCATACCGTAAACGTTCACTTCCAAGGCTTGTGGCGTAATGTACTATTACTGGGTCCTCGTGGGAGAATGTTATATCTCTTGCTAACATTGGACTTTGCAAGGTGAGGTCTTGGCTTGTGAAGAATGTTCTGACATTGAATTATAAAAAAAGTGTTTATATAACATTTTCTCCGAACTCTAGTACACAGCCCACTGACATTATAGATCACTTAAATGCAGTCAGAGTGCACAAGAGGAATTGTAACCATGTTACCAACAATGGTGATATGAGTTGCTCATGTCCTGTGTTAGAGAGGGTGACTGAAACGAAGTACCTAGGTGTCACTTTGGACCCAAATCTAAGATGGAATAAGCATATAGATAGTATGTGTAGCAGAATGAAATTTATGATTCATAAATTCTATAAATTGAGCTTACTAAAAGAGAAATCATTAAGTAGAATAGTCTATCTTGCTTACGCCCAATCAGTTTTCCAGTATGTAATTAGAGTATGGGGTGGTGCTTTTAATGCGCATTTCAATAATATAAAATAAATATTATTCAAAAGAGTATCTTTATTATTTAAAGAATTATCTTTATCCAGTTAAAATAAATTACCATTAGGAATTTACTATCGCACTCCAAAAATAGGTAATTTCATTGATTTCGAAAATGAATTACTTTTATTCATGCCTTTCTACATTCTACTTTCGTTATGGGGGATATAAATACTCTGACATGACTAATCGCAATTTCGAACTTCATCAACTACAATCTTTCCAGTGTTGAGTGAACTACTTTTCAAAATTAGATAGCTACAACTACTTTATCAAAAAGTAGCTAAACTACTGTTAGAAAGCTGGATTTCTCACCATCGATAGAACCATCCCAGAGGGTCATTTCACCAAAAGTCCAAAAGAATCCCACTGGAGCTTTCCCCCCAGTCCCCCCAATGTTCAGAAATGCAGGTTATCACGGGAAATCAATTATCTCGGTACCTATTCATCGGAAAACCTTCATTTATATGTTATTTGATTCGCAATATTATGCGCTACAATATTGGTCCTATTAATTTTTTCGATAAAAGTGATAGATTTTTCAAAAAAATTATATATATGTCTAAATTTTGGATTTTTCAAAGTCCACTCTTCAGTTTTTTCCGTTTAACTTTTTTGGAAGCCCTTTTTCGGAAAAAGTACCCAAAATAAAAAGTTTAGCCACTTTCATTGCGAATCCATTGTGTATATACTTATGCATTTACGATCCGAGCTGACGCAGAGGAAGGGGAATCAGCCGACGCGTTGCGCCGCGGTCAAGCCCGCTCATCAACCAACTACCGTTTCAGCATATCACTATCAGTACAGTGCAATTAGACATTAACCGGGACATCCAAGCTGAAAGTTTCCCTCCAACGCGAAACTGTTCTATATAACCCCTTTCTTGTCTGGTAGAAGTTTACACCCTTTTGAGCGTCAGGTTGAGGGGGGGAGGAGGGTTGAAAGGCAGAAAATTTCAGTTTTTTCAAAATATCTGGAAAACTATAGGGTTGAGGGAAAAATGTATTCAATACAAATATATTCTAAATCAAATTTCAAATAAAAATGGTTCTCTACAAAATTACGCCAAGTTGAACGGTTCCCGAGTTGCAGGGGGGATAAGCGTAGACACTTTTCAGATTTTCCAGATTTATCAACGAATTACGTCATTATTGTCAATAAATAAATATTTTTTACTATAATAATGTATTTCATGGATGCTAAAAGTAATTATAGTAGCCAGCGGTGACCCCATTAATTCATTTAGGGGGGGTACACATCTGGGAGGGGGGTACACATCTGGGAGGGGGGTTGTTGGTGGTTGTTGAGAAGGCCAGCTTGTTTTATTTCACATACTGAACTGTTGCACCTTATAAACTGTACTATTTCAACAAATTTGTGAAACTCTGGGGGAATAATAGCTATTTTGAGGATAACATCCTACTTTGACCCCCGCCGTTTCCTGTGGATTTGCCCTGTGGCAATGGCTGGGAGTAACCTACCAATTTCTCCAAGCAAGGGCATTCCTTTCAGAGGAAAATATTTTTTCCTCATAACTGTCTCTCATGGATGCTAGTAGCTATTATAATAGCCGTGGATGAACTCATTAATTTATTTAGGGGAAATAAAAATCATCTGGGATTGGGAGGGGCCCTTTGTAGTTGAATATGCAACTTTGGTTTATTGCACCTGATGTACTATATACCATTTTATAAAGTTTGGGAAAACACAGGAGGGTCATAGGATATTATGTTTTCTGTATTATCATAGGAGGGTATAGGGTATTATTATGCATCCCCCTTCGACCCCCCGTACCACGTGGGTTTGTCCTGTGGTATTGGCTAGTGGTAACCTCATCAACTTCTCTAAATAAGATGCTACTTTCAGGGAAGAAGAGGCTTTCACAAGCCTAGCGCATGAGTTAATATTAGCTATGCCCAGATGATGTTTTTGAAATTGTAATCAATAAGCTTACACCTACTTGGAGCTATTGGAAAGTATCTTATTCATTCATTTCAAAAATTCGTTTTAAGCTTCTACTTCAGAAGCTTCCAGGCAGCAACGCAGCATTTGTTCCAATCCTACAACTAGTTACAGCAGTGGATGATTGAGAAGAAGAATCTGCTCGACTGGGATGGAGAAAAAATTGTGAGAACTTTAGTCCATGTTCAACAGTAAGTCCTGTAGCTCCCCAGGAATCACTTTCTCTCAAACAACTGCAATTGAAAAAGATGAATTGGTATTTTACTGCAAGTGCGGAAAGCAGAAAGAGGGGATGGAACCCAAACCGTTGAAGAGTAGGTCTATGTGCAAATTTCTCAGGCCTGGGATGTGACAACATGGACTTATCTTCTTTGAAGATGGGGATACAGAATAGGAAATCGATGAGTTTATAGATGAGTAAATGGAAAGCTCAGAGTGAGTTTTTCTAGATTCTATATGACCTAGAGATTTTTCTAGGACATATAGAATCTAGAATGAATCTAAAATGTGGGAGCCTCTTTTCCCCTAGAGGAGCTTGGTGAGGTGAGTTTACCACCAGCCTATAGGGGAGAGACGTGTACCTTGTTACAGCATGTACCTTGGGCAAGTACGTATTACTCAGATCCTCCATGAGGGAAATTTCGTTGGGAGGCGGGAAATTATTGTTTTCAAGATGGCAACACTGGTCAAACAATACGAGCCACACATTGTCGGTTGTTGCGACAACAGAGCGTCAACAATATTTAGACCCTTACTTCTGGCGATTTCACCTTCATGCTCCAAGCTTTCTTAATAATAAGGTGAGTGTTTTTCTTGAGTTGAATTGGGTGAAACTTACACTTTCAAGTATGAACTTTATCATGTTCTTACATTTATTTTGTTTTGATTCAATGACTTTGATGGAGAGGTTATTATATTCTATAAGTCATTTCCGTGTACCTTGAGCAACTGATGGAAGTGTACCTTGGGCAAGCACAGTTGTTGCCCAAGGTACACGTTCTTCAACTACTAGTGGTGTTTGAAATACAATCATCAAATTCTCTGTAATTATTCTCTTCAAATAATTCATGCCTTTTACTTACATGAATAATAGTCAATATTTCATTCAATTGGATTATGAAATATCATTGAAAATAATTTTAAGAACATCAAATATTTAAATTAATATGGTTGAATGTCTTTTCTTGTTGTTATAAACATTACTTTTCACTGATACAAACTATGTCTTTCCCTCCAACTAGCTTTAATGATTTTAGTTCAAGTTGAAAAAAGAATCTAATGTACTATAATAATAATAATAAGTAAAGAGGCTATTGTAATATTAAAATAATGTTAATACAATTGATGATTTGCCATTGACACTAATTTTAAAAGCATATAGGCCTACCATTAAATGATGGTTTGGATGATGATGATAATGATTATTATTATCATTATCATAATACTATCTATTAATAAATACTATAATAATTATTATTCCTATAAAATAAATAAATAAATAAATGAATAAATAAATATATAAATAAATGAATGAATGAATAAATAAGTAAATTAATAGATAAATAAATAAATAATTTAGAATGGAAAATATCAATTATAAAATAGCTTCTATTGGTGGTTTTTAAAATGACTTCTCTTGTTCTTGTTTCAGAGATGCCTCGCAGCAAGGATGGAAAGAAAAGGAACCCAGTCGACAAGCAGAAGTTGGAACAAGCCATACATGAGGTATTAAAAGGTACATCAATTAATGAGTGCTCAAACATTTACAAAATTGGTCGTTGGACAATTTCCCGTCATTTGAATAAATTTAAACAGCAGGACTCAAACAATAACTTTGAATACACCAATAATTGTGGGCACCGAAAAGTCTTCACTGATGAAGAGGAGAATGACTTAGTTAATTATTTGTTGCTTGCCAGCAGAATTTACTTTGGGATTACAAAGGAAGGCCTATCAACATTGGCATTTGAATATGCCAGTCAGAATGGCAAGAAATTTCCTGAATCTTGGCAGAAAAATGCTAAAGCTGGAAAGCAATGGGTGCAGGACTTCTTGACTCGTCACCGTGAAAAACTTTCTTTGAGAAAGCCCCAGGCAACTTCTATTGGAAGAGCTATGTGCTTCAACAGGCCAATTGTTGAAGCTTTCTACAATAATCTACAAAAACTGTTCAACAAATATAAGTTCTCACCAGATCGTATTTTTAATTTGGACGAGACAGGCTTGAGCACAGTTCACAATCCACCGAAAGTTATTGCAGGGAAGGGAGAGAAGCAAGTAGGGGCCATCACCTCAGCTGAAAGAGGAACCCTCATTACACTGATTTCTTCAATTTCTGCTATTGGAAGCTCAATTCCACCACTTCTCATCTTTCCACGAGTCAACTTCAAGGAATTCATGCTACATGGTGCTCCTCCAGGATCCACTGGGGCTGCAAACACTTCTGGATGGACCAATGCACACATTTTTCTCACATACCTCGAACATTTCAAGAAACATGTTCGTCCATCCAAAGAACAACCTGTTTTGATCATCCTTGATAACCATGACAGTCATCTATCTTTGGAGGCGATTGAATTTTCAAGGAAAAATGGTATTGTGATATTCACATTACCACCCCACACAAGTCACAAGCTACAGCCACTCGATAAAGGGTTTTGGACCATTGAAAACCTACTACCATCAAGAGTGCTCCTTGTGGATGACAAACAACCCAGGGAAGCCGATAAGTATTTATGAAGTTTCTAGTCTACTGGGAAAATCTTATCCGAGAGCTTTCACCCCAACAAACATTATTGCTGGCTTCAAAGCGACAGGAGTTTTCCCACTTGATCCAAATGTTTATTCTGATGATGACTTTCTCTCCGCAACTCCTACTGATCTCTTTGACGAAAATCACATCATTTTTTCATCTCCTAAAATACAGATAACTGACAATACACAATCAAAAAATGTGAATGCTCCCAATCAACATGAAAATTCAGCATGTGTGAGTCCTGATCGTGTTCCACAGCCAAGTTCACCACAGCCCTCATGTTCCTATGTCAGCCCAATTGAAGTTCGCCCTTTACCCAGAGCACCTACACAACAAAATGGAACAAAAAGACGAGGAAGACTTGGAAAATCCAGAGTGATCACAGATACACCAGAAAAAGAGGATTTACAACAGGCTGTTGAAGCAAGAAAACGTCCACAAAAGTTGACAGAGAAAGACAAGCCTGCTAAGAAGTTGAATTTTGGTAAGATTTGCAAGCAGAAATCTGGTAAGAAAGACAGTTCTGAAGATGAAAGTGAAAATTGGAAATCCGCTGATGAAGAGGAAGATGAAAATTTGGAAGATCTAGCATCAGAAATGATAAAAGAACAAGAAGATGATGAAATATCTGAGGAATGGATTGTAGGAAAGTGGGATTTCACTAACCCTTCAACCAATGTCGACAAATGGGTTTTGGTTTCTTTTTCTACCCAAAATCTTGCCAAGTTCTATGTCGGTCAAGTTCTTGAAGCCAGTTGTGATCAAGTGACCATAAAATTTCTAAGAAAGAAACAAAAAATGTTCAGATGGCCTGACATTGATGATGTTTGCCGAGTGAGGGTTGAAGATATAATAAGAATTTTGCCTCAGCCTAAAGTTCACAGGCGAGGTGGAATCCAGTTCAATATTTCTTTTGCTGGATTCAATCTCTATTGATTTGAAAACATCTCAAGTTATTCAACCAAGTGACTTTTCTGTTTATTCCATTTTCCATTGATTTTTTCATTTTGTGCTTTGTGAATTTTGTGAAAAAACTTATTTTCATATTTCTTCATGAGTAACTATGTTGGCTAATTCATTAAAATTGCAGATGAAACTGAATTTGAGTGTATAATTTCATACTTTCTCCAGTCATTTTACTAGTCACCTGAGGCAACATAGGTAGGTGCTCAAGGTACAATTCATGCTGCTCAAGGTACATGCTATTATTGTACCTTGGGCAGGAAATCTCTTTTTGGAGAAACCACTATAAAAATCATATCATTGTAGGTGAGTGAGAAAAGAAAATTCATTGTGAAAGTAAATGAGTTAAAGTAGAGTCCAATTGATGAGAAAACATTTCTGAGTTATTACAGTGCCTAAAAAAAATTTTTTTTGAAAAACTGCCCAAGGTACACGTCTTTCCCCTACCACTACCACAGGACAAACCTAAGGTGGACTGGGGTCGAAGGGAGGGGGTATTATGTATCCCCCATAATATCCTATGACCATCCTGTGTTTCCCCAAACTTTTTTAAATAGTACAGTTTAAATACAACTTAAACTATAAAACAGTTTAAAAATATAGAACATGCTGTGCAATAAACCCAAGCTGCATATTATATCCAACTACAAGGGACCCTTCCCAAATAATTTGTATTCCCCCTGAATAAATCAATGGGTTCATCCATGATTGCTATAATAACTATTAGCATCCATGAAAGACAGTTAGGAGAAAAAAATATAGTATATATAATTTCATAGCTGATCATAACTCATGCGCTAGGCTTGTGAAAGCCTCTTCTTCCCTGAAAGGAGCATCTTATTTAGAGAAGTTGGTGAGGTTACCACCAGCCAATACCACAGGACAAATCCACGTGGTACGGGGGATGCATAATAATACCCTACACCCTCCTAGGATAATACAGAAAACATAATATCCTATGAAAACATAATATCCCCCTGTGTTTTTCCAAACTTCAGAAAATAGTGTATAGTACATTACGTGCAAAAACTAAAGTTGCATATTATAGCCAACTACAAGGGGCCCCTCCCAAATGATTTGTATCCCCCCTAAATAAATTAATGAGTTCATCCATGGCTACAATAATAGCTACTAGCATCCATGAGAGACAGTTCAAGAATTTTATTTACTAAAACATTGTAATCAAAAATTTTTCTGTCCTGACGTGAGTTGCAAAAAAACTAGAAAATGAACAAATTTTCCGTGGTTTTTCGGGCACCCTGTATTACGCGCCACTCAGAAAGCGTCGCAAACTCAAATTAAACTTATTTGGGATGTCCACAGTGGTTTAAGGTCATTTCCAGCCATCCATCATTTTTTAGGTGCTAGAAGTCTAATTTGCCTGGGCTAAAAAGAGAATACGTTTTCAAATAGTACATGAGTGAAGCGGGTTGCTTATGACCTTATATTCAATCATAAGCCAATTTAAAAAAAAGTATCAAGAGGTTGAGGTATAATAATAATAATGATAATAATAATTATAATAATAAAACTATTAAAAGTGAAAAGCAGACCTCAATAACATCTCAAATGCTTCTCTTCCCAGTTGGAACAGCCAAGAGAGCAACATTTTCTTGTAGGTAGCAGAACTGAATGTGTTTAAAATTGAGAGCTGAACAGGCATGTTGCAACACAATTGGTGAGCAATATAGTAGGGAGATCGGGATGAGGCCACAGTCATTAATCTAGGCATCCTTATGTTGTTGATGCTAGAGGCACGCATGAAATGCTCATGATTTGACATAATTATGATTTGACTTCCCCTTCTTTTATGCATGTGTACAAGAAGTGCCTTGATAAAGAGCTGGCATATATCTAGAACCTGAAATCCCATAAAGAGCTGGTCAGAAGGATAGCATCTTGGTTGGCCTGTTGCAGCCTTGATAATTGCTTTCTGTACAATCAACAATGGCTTTAATACATTCATTAAGGCACCTCCCCATACATCAATACCACTGTGGAGCAGAGCCTGTACATAAGTAAAGTATGCTAATCTTACTATAGGAGGATCTAACAGGGAGTTCAACTTTTTAAATACATAATATGTATTTAAAAAAATATATATATATATATTATATATATATTTTCTAAGCTTCTGCTTAAGGTGAGATGTGTGCTTATCCTATTTAAGGTTTTTGTCAAAGTAATCACCCAAATATTTGTACTCCAAGACCTGCTCCAACTTCTGGCAATTACATGCAGTAGTTTCAGTACAAGTGTGGATTATAATGTTCAATCCCTCCCTTATGTTAGCATTCTGATTCCTGAGTTGGAGAGGCATTACTTTTGTTTTGTTTGTATTTAGGGTCAGAGAGTTTTGTTTAAACCATTTTTTAGGATATTAGGCCCATGTTTTTTAGGCCCTTGTTAGCTTTCCTAAAAGCCCCATTCCAAGTTTTGCCTACAGAACAGCTGCATCATCAGCAAAAAGAAACATTTTACCTTTGGCGTCCACCTTTGCTATATTATTTATATAGATCAGGAACAGTAGGGGGCCTAGTGTGCTGCCCTGTACTACCCCATATTCTACAGCAGTCATAGAGCTTTCAATATTCAATATCCTAACCACCTGTTTACAATTAGTAAGGTAATCTGTGAACCAATCCAAGGGAATGCCTCGTACTCCCACATGCTTCAGCTTTTCAAACAGTATTCCTCTATCAATTGAGACAAAAGCCTTAGCCAGGTCTAAAAAAGCAGCAACTAAGCAATTGCCCTGGGACAGAATATTGAAGGCAGGAGTAGCAAAGTCATATAAGGCCTCATTGACACCAACCCCCTTCCTGAATCCATACTGTTCAGGAACTATAATTTTGTGAGCCTCAAGGAAGCTACTCAGCTGTGTCCTCACTACCTTCTCCAATACTTTGGAAAAGACAGAGAGAAGTGATATCGGTCTGAAATTAGGGTATGCATTCTTGTCTCCACCCTTGTAAATGGGAATGACAGTTGAGACCTTCAGGGCCCTGGGAAAAACTGCTTGTCTCATGTTATTATTTATAATATGTGTTAAAGGTTTAGCAAAACATTCAACATTTGTCTTAACCAGGGATGCTGCAACGCCATCACATCCAGGGGCAGAGTTGCCCTTCATGCATTGGATTATTGAGGTTATCTCTGCTTCTGTTACAGCTTGAAAAATAACGGTATTGGGGTTAGTAAAATCCTCATCTGCCACGATTCTTTCACCATCCGAATTTAAAGCTGCTGCTAGGTTGTTCCCAACCTTGGAGTAATAGTTGTTGAAATTGTCTGCTACCTGTTTTATGTTATCAATATCGTTATTATTCTCTGTGAATTCTGAAATTTTTAACTTTCTTCTGTCTTCCAGCTAGTTCATTTACTCCATAGATTTTTTGGGTTATTTGTGTTTTCAGAAATTAGATTACTATAGTATTGTTTTTTGGTTACATGGATTAAATTAAAAAGTCTGTTACGATAATTTTTATAGTGTGTTTTCAAGACTGTATTGAAAGGTTCATTCTTCAATCGTTTCCCTAATCTGTCTCTTTCACGTATTGAGCGCACGAGTGCGGGAGTTATCCACGGTTGTGGATAGCTCTTGTTCTACTAGTAGTATTAATAGGAGCGCATTTTGCTTCATTTAGATTTTTTTCGACTATATTCATAAAATTATCAGTACTTATATTAGTATCAAATTCATCCATTACTGCTTGCCATGTTTCGTTTCTTATTCTGTCTGAGAAAATTCTAGAATTTATTTTGTATTGTGGAGAACTATTATGCAGAGGAGGGTTTTGATTCGCGGGAGAGTACTGTATACCAATAACAGTTGCATAGTGATCAGTAATCTGTGACATGAGGACGGCAGCTCTGATGACTGAAGCCCCCGACGGTCTCACAAACGCAAGATCAAGGCAAGAAGATGTTGTAGTAGTGACCCTTGTAGGAGAATTAATACAATTTACAAAACCACTCCCCACCAAAAAGTTGAGATATTCGTCGCGTTCATAAACCGTGTCATTATCAATGAGGTCCAGGTTAATATCACCTGTCATTATGCATGTAGAATTCTCCTCAATGACCTCGTAGAAATTTCTTAGGCTCAGCAGAAAATCATGGAAGTTGGACCTAGGGCTCCGATAAACAGTTAGAAGTTTTATACTCTTCCTGTTGAATTTCAACCTCACCTCCAAGCAATTGGCACCCCCAATCTTAACATCCCTACACTTAATCATTGTATCCTTTCGAGAGTAGACTACCACTCCATCACATCTATTAGAATAAACTGTAGTGCAAACGGCCTCATACCCATCTATTGGAATTAGGTTATTATCATCCCTTAACCAAGCCTCAGACAGCACTATCACGTCTGGCTTAGTATAGAAGTCACTTAGCATGATAAGTGTCTCATCGAAATTTTTATGGTAAGAGCGAACGTTCATATGAAATATTTTTAGAAAAGGGGTAGGACAATTGTCACGAAAAACGCTCTCCACCTCCAGCGGGCACCCGCATACCACAGGCTCCACAGACAGAAGATCCTCAACTCTATCATCTAAATCAAGATTCATCTATCCAAGAAAGGAAAAAAGAAAGAAGAGAAAGAGAAAAAAATGATAGAAAAATAAGTGAAAGGAGAGATAAAAAGTGAAAAAGTGAATAAATTAGCTTGGTTTTTGAGCAGATGAAAGGACTCACCGCCCGGGTCCACCGACCAGGCGTGTCTTCAATAACAATAAGTAAAAGAGCATCATTCATTACATTATTATTATTATTGACTAATCTATTCCCCTTTTATAAATCCATAATGGAACTAGACTGATTCAGAGTCTTCCTCATTACATAGAAGTACAATAAATTTTAGGTAATAATTATAATAATAACAATGTAGAGATCATTAATTTTGAAGATGAATTTATTGTTAGATCATTATTTTGAGCAGAGAGAATGAAAGAATAGATCGAGAAAAAACAACTCGTGGTAGCAGATTATTATTTATCAATGTGATTTTTGATAAGAACTGATGAAGCTACACAATGAGTGTTATCTCCGTTAAATGCCGATAGTCAGTTGCTTTTCAGTAAATTGTATAAAGTAGTCAGCACGACTCATCAAGGAGAAACGAGATATTTCCATTAATATTATTTAGTTATATGATCTATTATGTGACTAACAACTACTCTCTCGTTCAACATGAAAAATAAAGATGAATAATAGATAACAATAAAAAAAAGAACTTTGGTATGTCGTATTATTATTCATAGTAATGCCAATCTTTTCTGTAAATAGAAAAAAACAATTATTATTCATGCCAATTTTTGAATATCCTGAAATGGCCGTATCGTCTTCAATGTAGTACTGTATATATATATATATATATCTTATGATTTGAAGATGTTTGGATCATAAAAAGGATAAATACTGCTGAATTACATCATAAAGATAATATTTCTTTATCAACTGTATATCTCTAGAGAGCGTGTAAGTGATTTTTTTTCCTATGAGATGATGCACTGAATTATTCGGAATTTGAAAATAAATTGAAATGGTGAATATAAATTAATGGCAGAGATTTATATACATATATTAAGTAAGCAGAGTACTAGTAATTAAATATAAATCAAGTTGTAAATAGAGTAGGCACGCCATATATTGTAGAATTTTTCCTCTCATGGCGTATTTATGAATACAGTTCAAATAACTCTAAGGGCTGAAAACATATAGAATAATTTCCAACCAATGGAGAGAGAAAGTCTATCTATTACAATATATTAATTATTACTTACGCCTGTTAAACCCCTAGAACAGAAAGTGAGAAAAAATAGTAACGATCGTATAAGTACCTATATATTATATTAATAGCATTGCTGAATTACTTCATATTTCCAATTAATGGAGAGAGATCATCTATCTACTATAATAAATATTACGCCTGAGAAGGCCTTGGAGAACAGATAGTAAGAAATATAACAATAAATAATACTTTATCACTTTTTATCTTTGCTTTAGAGGGCATATAAGTATATTTATTTGTTTTCATATGAGATGATGCACTTACTTCATTCTGAATTTGAAATGAAATTTAAATAGTGAATATAATTTAATAATGAAAAATAATGAACACTGTATATGTATTCAGTGTATTTACTGTATTGTAAATACTGTAAATAATAATGTATATTAAATTGAAAGTGTAGGCAGGCTATCCTATATATTGAAAAATTTTTCTTCTTATGGCATATTTGTGAATACAGTTCATATTACTCTAAGAACTGAAAACATAAAGAATAATGTCTAATTAATGGAGAGACAACATCTATCTACTATTTATTATAAATATTACGCCTAGGAAATCCTTATAGAGCAGATACTGTAGTAAGAAATATAATAATTAAATAAAAAGGAATAAAAATAGAATATCAGAGTTCTCCCTATTAGCTTTAAGGGCACATGTTTGTTCAATATTGTTCATAGTGAAGCTCACAGTGATAAGATATCAGCCACTTGCGGTTTTATTAGCCTGAACTATCTCTTGAAGGTGATTCTCGTTCAACACATGCATCTTTGTATCACCTGCGTTCACTTTAATCTGAATAGTAGTCCCTGAGAGCCAAGCCTCCGCAATTTTGCCCCTTTTCACAGCTTCTTTGGCTTTATAGAGCGTAGCTTTATTTTCAGGAGTTAAGTAAGTGTTTATAAATACCTTAATGTCCTTTGGAAATGACGGGTGGATATCGGCTGCTTTCAACTTTGCCGCTTTACCTGCTGCTATCCATGATTCACGCTTTTGTCTAGAGGTGAATTTGACGACAATTGAAGATAGACCTGACCTCTTATTTTTTGGGAGTCTGTGGGCGATTAAGACATCATCGCCTTTGTAATCGATCCGGAGGCGTGCCGCTAACGTGGTGAGCAGCTCGTAGACGTTCTCGCCTTCAGTTTCAGGAATGCCTACTATTTCAACGTTGCTTTTACGGCTATATTGCAGCATGTCGCTTACTTGTAGTTCTAATTTTTTCACGGCACTTTTTAAATTTACGTTTTCAGTTTTCAAATTCTTACACTCCGTTTCAATTTTGCTGAAGTTTAGAGACGCCTCTTCGAACGACTTTTTCAGTCCATCAAATTTTTGATTTAGGTCTGAGGCAATGGAAGAAACATTAGCTATATCATTTTTCATTTCAATTTTCAGTTCACGGATTTCATTTAAAATTACAGAATCACTGTTAGATGAATTGCCGGGAATAACGGGTGAACTTACAGTTTTATTTCTACTTTGGACACAGGAGTCGTATTTCCAAGAGTTTTTGTTAGCAGCACTCATTTTTTTCAATTTATCCAAATCACCTATGCGCGTACATGTTGCATGGAAAAACTGGAACAAGCTGAACACTGTACCATGTCTTTTAGATTTAAGTCCAAACACGCACTGCACTTGGCCATAGCTGAATAATATACGTCTCACGCAATAATAAGTTTTTTCAGGTGTTTAATAAAGTATTCACGTTTTTAATAAGTGTTTTCACGTCAATTTAAGCTATCATTCACGTCAAAATCACTTTTAATTTCAGTTACTTGCGAATGAAAGTTCAATATCGATAAATTCCTATTACTGAGAACACGAATAAATTCACAGAACAGAAAAAGACACGCCGGTCGGTGGAATCGAGCAAGCTGCTGATTAGATAGCTTTCATCCTACCTCGGACACTGCCGGCTGCAAACTCAGACTATACTCTGACTGAGACTGCAGACTAATACTCTACCTAGGCATCGCACTTCACTATTTCAAGAAAAACTTTCTTACATGTGGCGAAAACTTCTTAACTGTCTACCCGGGGAGTGGAGAGTGCTTAAAGGTGGTCTATTGAAGAAAAGACTTAGTGATATTTTGAAAAATAAACCGCTGTATACAATAGAGGAATTTTGACGAACCCTTTTTGTATAATTTGAAAATCTTTGACATCTGTTACTATTCTTGGAGAATATGTAATAAATAAACATTGACTATTGACTATGATTGTAGAATATATAATTATATGCCCTTATCTGGAGAAATATGGAACTACAAAATCATTCTATTTCAACGTTTTCATATTATACCAATTACAACGTAATCATACCAATTCACAAATCAGGAACAACCCTGATTAGTGAACCTTCTGAGTGATCAGACCCTTCTTAGCTTCTGTTTCTCAAATTATTGAAAAGTGTGTGATTTTGGAGGTCCAATTGATGGAATATTTGGCAAATGACGATATTCTAGCTTATTATTTAATAAATACTTATGGGCCACCAGCCCACTTTATTTATCGATTTATTGATTTATCGATCGTTGTACTATCGATTATTGGTTGTTCACCTTGACCCTCTTTTAAAAGTACAAAAACTGATAATCAAAATCATTAAGCAGAAACCACCTCGCTACCCGTCAGATCAGCTCTACAATGAGTTCGGAGTGATGGATGCAAGACAGCTCTACTCCTGGAAATCATTTGCAGACTACACAAAAAACCGAAAACTTTCAATGGAGAAACCACAGTCATAACACAAGAAATAGAAACCTTCTGATCACAAACGTTGCTAGGAAGGCAACATATCAACGACACTACAACCACCTAGCACCAAAACTCCACAATTTACTTCCTGCACACATCAAGATGATAGGAAACCCAAGAAAATTCAAAGCCGTCGTTAAAAAGGGGATTATAACAACTGGAAGACATCACATAGAAAATATTATTTCTAACAGTATGTGAGCTCACTTACACAAAGTATTCGCACCCCCACCCAAAATTAACACCTACTCTAGTACATGGGTTTCCCATAGTTGAGTAGGTTAATTTCCAAAAATAACAATAAAACTTTATTCTTTAAACAGTAACTGGATTTAAATTTAAATTGTACTCATTACATTTGCTTGCTTTTTTGTTCATTTTTTAAGGAAATAAAATTATAATTTTTAATTATTATCGATTATATGAGTAGATTTATACCAAAAGTAGCGTGATTCACGCTACACACTACTCTTGAAATCTAGCGACGCTACAATATTTATGCTACTTTCAAAAAGTAGCGCGCTACTCCGTAACACTGAATCTTTCAATGTCTCAACTTTACTATATTTTTCCACTCGACCCAACTAACCATATAAATGAACCTGATACTTTTATTGACAAATGGAACTGTTGTTGAGTACAATTTACTTTGTACTCAAATACTTTGATAACTATTGGTAATATATCAATAACAATTCAATGATTGAGTATTAATCAAATCAAATCAGATAGTTGAGTAGAATTAGAGATCAAGAGTGCAAGCTCATTCCTACAAGATGTTTGTATTGAGGATCTCACTATGCTAATAACCAACAAGAGACCCATGCAGCAGTTGTGCCGTTGACCTTACTGCAATGGATTGCAAATGACAATGATCTGGAGTTTCATCAATGTTGCAAAAGCTCATCATCACCTGAAAATCAAACACAGACCATAACTTCAATAGAACGTGCGCCTGATAGACAATCTAACTAATCTGAGACACTACTAATTCGAATTATAATCCGAGTTTCTTCAGAGTCAATGTTGATAGGTACATACAAGCTGTCAAACTCGAGCAGTCTGCAGGAGCTACTAATTCGTACTCTACTAGAGATGATCTTACTCTACAAGAGGAAGGGTATGGATTCTCCACTACAGGTCAATTTATTGATCATTTAATAACAAAATGTAAAACGCTTTGTATTGAGCTAAAATTAACAAATAAATAACACACATTACTGATTTTGATGGATAGAACAATTTATTTGAGTTATAATCCGGTATTTTGAGTTGAATCATGGTATTCATTACTCGTATTTATTTATTATTCTTATCATTTCTCACATTAGTTTTATTTGTACTCATATTCACTTATTCATCGTATATATTTACTTGAATGATGAAATATAAATCACGGTATCCTGTAAATTATTTTTATTTCAACGAGACATGTACCCAGGCAGGATTTTTAACATGTGACAAGCTTGTCACAAGGAAACTCCCTCAAACCTTCACACTTGTTACATGTCTTGAGTGGCAAGGAACAACACTTACGGAAGGCTAGTGACAAGTTGCCTAGTTGACCCTCGGAATACATTGTGACAAGTCTTTATCAGAAGACTTGTGACACACCATTCCTACCAAGCCTGTGACACACCATTTGTAGCAGACTTGTGACACACCATTCCTAGCAAGCCTGTGACACACTATTTGTAGCAGGCCTGTGACACACTCATGCTGGTAAACTGATGGATAACTTGAACTTAATTTAAATTAACCTATATATAAGTTGTATTATTCAGTATAGAATATGAAATTTTCAGTATGAATATGAATGTGAGTTATGAAATTATATAATTTCATTTATTCTATACCATATAGCACAAGACTTTGTATTATTATAACGGTATGGTAAATATATTATAATATTTGTCTGTACTTTCTTTCAAAATAATGCCAATAACTTTTCAATTAAAAATTTTTGTACAATAGCATAAAAACCTAATTAATATTAGAAGTCATCATTTCTATTGAGTATAGTTGTTCACACCAAAAGTGGCGAATGAATCAGGTGCAAAAAAGAAGCAAAATATACTCACACGTTTGTTTTGTATATGCATACTTAGAATAGGAATATTACATGAGACTCATACACAAATCAATGTTCAAGTACCATTCCTGAAATTTTGTTCATATCCTATATTACTCTCCATTTTCTCTCATTCTTATAAGTGATTATAAAAAACTCTATCATGAACAATGTTTAAAGAAGTCTAATCGAGAAGCAGCAGTGAACAAGTTTTACAGGTATCTAGTATATTATCATTACTCTCCATTTTCTCTCATTCTTATAAGTGATTATAAAAAACTCTATCATGAACAATGTTTAAAGAAGTCTAATCGAGAAGCAGCAGTGAATAAGTTTTACAGGTAATTAGTATATTATCATATACACATGATTTGCAAACCGCCAATTTTGTTGTCACTACCAATTATACAAAGAAAAATATTTCTGAATAATTCTTCTTTGTTCTGGTTGAGACAATACTACAGTACTTTGAATGGACATTCAAATATACTGCTTTGAGGAGTAAGTAATTGTAAGCTTGGTAAACATCATATTATTTTAATAAATTAATTTTTTACATTAATAAATAAAACACGTCATATACTCTACAAAAAGGCCATAAAGTTTATCATCCTTGGATGTTGTCCTGGTTCTCCATTGTATCTAGATGTCTTCTCCCCTGCCTGAAATAAAAAAAATTCATATTTAATTAACAGTACAATAATTTTTTTTTTAATTCAAAGGTACAATTCCCAAGCAGTAGCTCGAGCCGCGCGGCTTGAGCAGTCTGGCTTTAGCTGCACTGCTCTACCCATCTCAACTCTATCCACATAACTACATTATAAATTTTAACTTTTTTTGAAGCTACTCATTTTCAAGTGAATTTAACAATTTATTGATTTATTATATATTAGTAGACCTAAAACAAAGTGAACATTTATAATGTAGTTATGTGAATAGAGTTGTGGTGGCTAGAGCAGCGCAGCTAGAGTCGGGCAGTTCAGCAGCACATTTAGAGCCAGGCAGCTTGAGCTACCGCTTTGGAATTGTGATAAGCATTAGGCCGGTATTACACAATAATGGTTCTATTATCATATGGAAAGAGATGAAAATACAAGATAATATTTTCATTTCATTCCATATTACTTACGTAATATTACTATACTTATAATTCCATATTAATACAAGATAATATTTTCATTCCATTCCATATTATTGCATAGATGATGATATAGAACTTTATTATCATTTAGGCTAATACTGACCTTTGAAACCTATCAAATTGAAATAGCTAGAGAATTATGTAATATCCATGTATGCTTGCATAATATGCATGTATGTGAGGCTCATACACATTACATAAGCCAAAGTAAAATGTTTTTAATTACCTCTTCTGTATTTGAGGTCCGGTTTGCTGAAGCCAGGTCTTCACAGTATTTTTCAAAGAGTCGTTTGTTGCTTCTCTGTACCTCTTCCTTACAGCATCTGAAGAAAAGAAAATGAATAAAATAGATTTTATCCAAGGATTTGAGGAAGGATATCAGTGAATCAATAAATATATTGCTTTGCTACTGAATTCCTTCCAATAGATTCAGAAACATTCTTAATATATTATTAAATTCATTAAATTTTCAATCATCGGTTGCCCGTCTAAATTTGATACAATGAATAAATATAGCTATATTTAATTGCAACACAATTTAATAATTTCAAGTGTAGTAGAAAAATTGAGGAGTGTAATTTTGGAAAGCTCTGGTACGTTCAACTAGATCTTGTAGATTATTGCTCAAATTAGAAAATCTTATTCGAATCACACCATTTAATTGTAAGCATGTGGGAAACTGTAGCTTAAGCAATGACTTGAACTAGAATTATCAGATGCGCATGCATAGTTGCACTCTTGCTTTACGCTGCCATATTGATAGAATGTCTTCTCAGTCTGAGAAAAAGAGAAAAGCTACTGTCTACATTAACACATGCAAAAACAAAACAAAGGTATCGTAACTTAGATGAGTTTTTTCTGGTTTCTATCTTAGAGGGGGAGCCCACTCGGCTCGCGTAAGCTCCATGGCATTAGTTACGCCACTGTGTAAGAGTTAGGACTTTTGGCGGAACACTTTCTATATTCTGGTTATTGATGAGGAAAAAATTAGCTTCATATTCTCTCCCAAATGTATTATTTTCCAAACGATATTCTTCAAATGGACGAGTTTTAACATGCAATATGGTGTTTATCGCATATTATCAAACTTTTACCTTAGATTTTATTAAAATATCAACTATTATACATAGAAATGTAGGTTTTAAAAAGCTCTACAAGTTTTATATGGGACGTTTTTCAGCAGAACAATCTTGTAAACTTTTACTTGTAAAATAATAGAAATTTTACAGAAATTAAGGGGCTTCCTTCATTCTTCGATTTATAACTTTTCAACCACAAAAGCTAGAGTATAATGGTACCGACATGAAATGAAGAAAATTCTATTCTCTATTTGATGAAAAAACATTTGACTTCTTATCTTCAATGGTTGCTGAGATACATTCAATTTAAGACACCATTGTAAATGAAAACTTTGAGCGGGTGCTGGGGGGGAAGCAAGAGGGGTATGGGTCAGGACTTTTGGCAGAACACTTGTCTATTTGATGGTAATCGATGAGAAAAAATTTTTTCCTCTAAAAAACACTCATTGACTGGACTATGAGTATTCTGATGAGGAATGATCCATATGGACTTCCAGACACCAGCTTTAATAATAGTTATTACTTTGAATGTATATTTTAGCATCAAAATATCGACAATAACCACCTATAGCTGAATTTGGAGGAATTCCATTCTTGGAAAAGTTATTGTTAAACTTCCAAAAATAGTTCAAATATCAATATTTATACATTATTTGAACTCTACTTCACAACTTTTAGAGTGAGGGGGAAGTGGATTTATTGTTACTTTATGAGTTACATCACATTTAACAGCAGTTGGGATAATTTTTTTCTGGAATTTCTTTCAAAAATGGAGGTCTTAATCGAATGTAACAAATTTTCTATTGGACCGATCTACGTTTTATTTTTTTAATCGACGCAGATTTTAGTCCTCTTTAATTTCTATCCAGAGCATTTTGCTCAAGGATTAACCGTTTTCGAGTTTTAAGCGAAAAACTAAAAAAATTGTACCTTCTAAAACCCTTCTCCCACCCAATGCTCACCCCCAGGTCCGGGGAATAAAGCTCCTGAAAGTTTGAATAATTAGGTTTCAAAAATGTAAAATTGAAAATGTAGGCGCAAAAACTATATTTTTGTACACAAGAGACAAAAATTATGTAATTGCATTTTATCATACAAAAACTCCATCAAATTGGTAGCCTACCGGTACTGATATTTAAACCATAGTTTATTGGTCAACTAAGTTGAATCTTGTAGCCCTGGCCGAAATTTGGTAAAGCTTAAGTCTTTTTTATAAGGAATTAAACCGAAAACTTCTTAAAACCGGGTTCAAAATATGCATTAATAAATAGTTGACTCAAATGGATTACAAAAATAACTAGTTTAAGCCAAATTCCGTCACTCTAAGACGATATTTGGAAAATGTGAATAATCATGAGCTTAATTTCAGACACCCATTTTTAATTTCTTTTGGATCATTGATATCCAATTTCCGATAATTAAAATTGATAGAAAATATATATTCAAAATTTTAATGACATAATAATACAGAAAGATTCGATTTCATACATTAAAGATTAAAGCTGAAGTTGTTAAATTTGGTACTGCCGGTAGGCTACATTTTTCAAACTGTTTTGTTTGTAATTTTTATTTTTGGGTGGAATTAGCTAGTTTTCTGGCCTACTGTTAAGGAACCGACCAATAACGGAAAAATAGAACCATGGAAAAAAGTACTCTTAATATTCATGGTTGAAGTTGAAAGTGTCCGATGTTTAGGGGTGATCAATAATGGGGCATTCTAATTAGCCTATTCTAATTTGCCTATAACTTATACTTTGAATAGAAGACACTACCTACCGTACCTAATTCCTTAGCATAATCACTAAGATCACTAACAAATTGACAACTGCTGGTAAAGGATTAACTTAGGTAGGCTACTACAAAAATACCCTCAATAATGAGCAAACAAGATATAACTCAACTATGCTACACTAATTAATTTCAATAAGAAAGGATAATCTCTTACAATTTTACAAGAATGTAAAGTTATGATCAAGATTCTTTGATTCTTAATATCATTTTAGATTCAAAGATTCTTTATTCTATGGTAGCCCAACTGACTTTCAACATAATATTCAATTATTTAAATTTTGGAATAAAATTTTCACGGGAAATGCCTGTTGTTTCTCTAATACATTTTATAGCTTATAACTCAAGTTAATTTCAATGAATAAAGTTAGTATGAATTAGACTAAATAATTTTTAGGTTATAACATGGTTCACATGCTTTCAATATAGGTTAGAAGTTAGAGTAGAACTAAATAATAGAATAAAATCTCAATTTCAAAGAACTAATATCTCAATGATTCACAAAAATTGAATATTTTAGGCTTACCTGGTAAGATTTTACAATCAAGTTCTTGACACTCGACTGGACTAGATGCTAGATCACACTGACCAACTGGACTATAAATGCACCAACCAAAAATTAATATCAACCTCTCTTCACAAACTTGAAACGAGACTGGCAGTCAGACCTTCGACTTTTATACCACCCCAACCCTTCAACATCGAGAAGTGACTGCAGCGCTACTTGTGGCGATAACAGTAAACAAGGGTAATAGGGTATTACCTCTAAGTCATTCTCAGACTGGTAAAACGTTTTGTGGAAAAAACCCTGTTAAGGGGAACGTTGTCACAATGTTGGTATTGGAAAGTCAACAGCACACTTCTTAAGATAAGCAATCCAAAAGTATGTGACAGACGACCCAATGGCACACTTTAGAGGAATCCTTGCCTCTTGTGATTGTCAAATTTAGTTTGCAAAGTTTTTTCCTCAAGCAAAACGGTAAGGCTTACGGTAAGCATCACTGTTACCTGGGTATCAACTCTTTAGAGCCATTTTTAAATGTGAAAATGAATTAAAGTATACATTTTTTAAATAAAAACCCTCAAAGGATTATGAAGAATATTTTATTGGATAAAATACAGTACAGATGAGTAACCCTAGACAAACAGGGAATATTTACTTACTTATTGGATCCGAAACAGTTGTGGATTGCGAATTTGCATAACGGCATTTAGGCTTTCATCGATCAGGATACTCTCTTCTTCAGAATCGCTGTCATTGCGCCTGTTGATTCCATACCTGTATGAAATGTTTGCATAGTAAATAGAAAACTACGTGCACATGATTTCAAGAGTTTTAATCTAATGTAATAGTGTGAATATTGAGAGGTAGTAGGCTATATTGTAGTTTTTTATGTTCAATACTTTTCCAGGTTGATGAACTTTTAAAGTTAAACAGAAATTTCGACATGAACTTTGGTTTTTTTATGAATATCTTGCATTGTGATATTGATTAGTTCTAAATAAATTGCTAGCTTGCTGCTTAGTTATCGAAATTGTGCAATTTTCGTGCATTTTTCAAGTATCAGTTTCGATTCCATGTTGGAAAAGCTACTGGGTATTTAAATTGCACGAACATTGAATCCTTTTGGCTGTTCCACTTAAAAATAGGCTCAGCGCTCGTGCAGGCGACCGGGTGTCGTTGGAGGGGGCAAATTCTTGAGTGGAAAAGCGGAGTTCGATTTGAAACACGGAGCTGTAAACATCGAAAATGTAATTGTGTGATTGGGCCTCGGGCCTCTAGATGGATTGTTGTCCATCTAGAGGGGACAAAAGTAAAGTTTATGCGAACAGTTGTTTTTGTTTTAAAATAGTAGATAAGTCTGAAAGTTTATGTCAAGTTAATATTTAGTACGGTGGTGTGAAGTTTCAGTTTGAGTAGAGTATGAAAGTGTTTGTGTATTTTGTGTTAAAAAAAATGATTCATGGTGAGTGCCAACTTTTTGTTTGATAATCTAGCTCAAAAATATTATTCGAAGCACCGTGACCGAGGCCTTAGCACTAAGTAGCAGGTTAGCAATGTTTTCAAAAGTAAATTGAAAGTTTAAATCTCTGTTTTAAAGAAGCAGCTTTTCAAATTGATTTGTTATTCTTTCTCAAGATTTGTAGATAACATGATCTGACAATTTCTTATTTATTTTGTTAAATTTAATTATCCATCTCAAAATAGAGTTCAATAAACAATTCAATTAACCAGTCTAATAATTCTTATTGAAGTTCCTTGCTCGTAGCACTAGTTGCTAAAAATTTTTTCAAGAAAATAATATATTATAACAATCTAGGCATTTGAATGAACGGATCCACAATCAAGTTCCCAACCGATCAGGATTTCGTTACATTTAGTTACAGGAAAATTTAGTTAAAAATTCAAATAAGTTACGTCTTTATCGCTTCCATTACAATGGTGTAAAGTGTGGGGTTTGTCTGCAAAAATGACAAACATTCAAATGCCAGATTAATCAGTAGTTTTGGGGATAAAATTTTGATAGTAAGAATCAAAGAGGAGAGAAGAAAACCTGTTCAAAATAAATTAATTTGTGGAAACAATACAAGCCAGGACGTAAACTTTTATTCTCATACTTCTACTTGTTAAAGTATGAAGTAGAAATCAAAATTATAATTTTTGAAAGAAAATATGTACAATTAAATTAATGTCGTAGGTTAGAATGGTAGTGGAAAATATCCAGTTTCGTGTTGCATAAAAAAATCAATAGTTTAAAATTGTGAAAATGAAATTTAAATCCAATCAGAGAACAATGGGGAAAATGCATGTGTGACGATATTTCCTTTGAACAAGAGAACTGGCAACATCGAATTATAATGTAGAATACAGTGTTTAAATATTAATAGAGAGATTTTTGTTGTCGAATTGAGATTTTATAGGCGGTAAAATTTCGCAAAATTTTGAATGATAATTTTTGTTATGGAATTGTTGAGTGAGGAATGTTGAAATTTTTTTTTTGAGAGAGTCCAAGGAGGTATGAAGTTAATGTTATAATAAATGTAGATGTATTTAGATGAGAAAGTGCAAGAAATAGAGAATATAACAACTAGAATTGATAATAAAAGGGACACAGATTATGATGAAAGGAGAATTTCCGCCCGTTTGAACTGAATACTCACCAATATGGCTGGATCAAGTAGGTCGTACTAGAGTAATTTCGGATCATTCTGGGCAGAAATTGGTAAAAATCGAAATGAAGTTTGGAGATGGATAGTTTTTAAGTACTCAACGGGGGTTGAGAAGTATTGGAATAGGGAATTTAAGGAAGAATTGAATTCGGGAAATTCACAGAGGAGAGGGAAAGAGAGTCTGGGATCGGGTATTAAGTTAGGGAGAAGCTCTGAATTCGGGAAATTCAGGAGGGGAGAGAGAAAACACAGTCAGTGGAACTGGTGTTATAAACATGAATAAGGTATTCATGGTTTTGGGAAATCTTAAATATAGGCATTCTTGATTACTTTTGGCTCTTAAGAGTAGCAGAATGACCCTACAATAGGGTAGTGAAGTATTTAATGGACAAGTATACTCATATTTAGCAGCCAAGGCTAGCAAACAGTTTACTGACCGGAGAAAAAGATGAGAGATGGGTGATTTGATGAGAGAGAATGGAAAATTGTGTTGTGATCACAAGAGTGTGTGTGACAGAGGGAGCGTGATTAGGTGACAAGTGGAAATAGAATAATATTTTCTTGGACTATAATAAATAAAATGAGAACAATTGAAACCAGAGCAGTGCATTATTTCGATGATGTTTATTTTGTTGGAAGAAACGAGAGTAGAAGTGAAACAGAATAAGAAGAGCATCAAAAAGTAAGACGAAATAAACAGTTGTAGAAACGAAATAGTAATTGAATGAATATTGAATATTCTATCATGTTTATAACACAATTGACTGTGTTTTTCTTTCACTTCCTGAATTCAGATTTCCTCGGACTTGTGACTCTTTTTCCTCTCTCTCGTAATTTCGAATTCATAGAATTTCTGTTCCGTTTCCCAACCCCCGCTGAGTACTTAAAACTATTCATCTCAAATCATTTCGATTTTTACCAATATGGCTGGATCAAGTAGGTCGCACTAGAAAATTTTCGATCATTCTGCAGAAATTGGTAAAACCGAAAATAGCTTGAGATGGATAGTTTTTTAAGTACTCAACGGGGTTGAGAAGTTATTGGGAATAGGGAATTAAGGAAGAATTCGAATTCGGGAAATTCACAGAGGAGAGGGAAAGAGAGTCTGGATCGGGTATTGCTAGGAGAAGCTCTGAATTCGGGAAATTCAGAGGGGAGAGAGAGAAACACAGTCAGGCAGAATCAGTGTTATAAACATGAATAAGGTATTCATGGTTTTGGGAAATTTTAAATATAGGTATCTCTGATTACTTTTATCTTAAGATATGTAGCAGAATGACTGTTATTAGGGTAGTGGAAGTATTTAATGGACAAGTATACTCATATTTAGCAGCCGGTTGCCAGTGTGCCGTTTACTGACCGGAGAAGATGAGAGAGGTGATTTGATGAGAGAGAATGGAATTGTGTTGGGATCATCAAGAGTGTGTGTGACAGAGGCGTGATTAGGTGACATGGAAATAGAATAATATTTTCTTGACTATAAATAAATAAAATGAGAACAATTGAAACCAGAGCAGTGTATTATTTCGATGATGTTTATTTTGTTTGAAGAAACGAGAGTAGGCTTGAAACAGAATAAGACATCAAAAGAAGATGAAATAAACAGTTGTAGAAACGAAATAGTAATTGAATGGAATATTGAATACTACTTGAAAATGCGCTAGCAGCCATTGTTTTAACTTCAATACAGCACAGACTGGAAGAGATAGAATAATTGATTTTATTTGAATGTGACCTGAATTGATATGAGATAATTTGATATTTGATAGAAGATTCGATTTAAATATTGCAGTTGATAACGGTTTAGGGAATTAAAATTACAGGCTGTTTTAAAAATGGTTTGTTCTAATATTGTTGTTATACCTGTATGTTGAGAAATGAATATTAATTAAGTTTATGAGTTAATTATTAATGATATTGATTAAATAAGGTCTCGGTCAATTATATTTTAGCTAGAGTGGTAGTTTTTTGGGATTGGCACATCCCCATTTAAATCCCATTTTATGAAGTGATTGTGAGAACTGGTGATGACAACATCATTGGGGCAATTCAACGTTCCTGGGGTTAATATTTAAAATGTTACATATTTAAAAATGGTATGGAGTTTCAGTTTGAGTAGAGAAGGAAAGTGTTTGTGTATTTTGTGTTAAAAAGATGATTCATGGTGAGTGCCAACTTTTGTTTGATAATCTAGCACAAAATATTATTAGAAGCACCGTGACCGAGGCCTTAACACTAAGTAGCAGTTAGCAATGTATTTTTAAATGTAAATTTGAAGGTTTGAATTTGTTTTAAAAGAAGTACTTTTTCAAATTAATTTGTTCTTCTTTCTCAAGATTTGTAGATAACATGATCTGACAATTTCTTATTCATTTTGTTAAATTCAATTTTTCATCGCTAAAAGATCAATAAACAATATATAACTCAACATATAACCACCTTTATTAACCAGTCTATAATAATTCTTATTGGTGTCTTTGCCTGTAGTATTAGCAAAATTTTTTCAAGATAATGATATGTTATTACAATCTAGGCATTTGAATGAACGGATCCACAATCAAGTCTAAACCGATCAAGATTTCGTTATATTTAGTTACAGGAAAATTTAGTTAAATAGTTATGTCTCGGCCCGCCAATTACACCTAATAATGAACACCCACTTTTTAAAACATGAATATAATGTGATAATTTGTGTAACTCATAATTTGACCTATGCTTTGTGTTCGACTCGCTGAAATTTTAGATAACCAAATTCAGCTTGAAGTAAACGCAAGTACATTGTGCGACCAAGACTAATAAGATGCAGCCAGAAAATCAAGCCGAAGTCGTATGTAGTACAATGCACAAAACAGCTCGCACTGATCTGACAAAGGGCCAGTGGCCAGGCCAGAGCTGTATGCTTCCAGATTTGTATGCTGAGGAGAAACATTTCAAGACGAGTTCATTTTCATTCCTACAGAAAGGTTTTTGTGAAGTAGACGAATTTATGTTAGATTGATGAAATTTTAGTTTGTAAGAATTATAATCTTTAATGTTCATACCATACAAAGTTATTTATGACTGTCTATCATTGTATTATTTTGCATTTATGACGTTTTTTCAACCGTATGCCTTGTGTTATACTTGTTGAAAATAAAGCATTAAATTTCGAATTAAATTTCAAATTTCAAATAAATTCCAACGTTGAAGGTCCATCATGGTCTTGATCGCATCAATGTACACGTTCACCTCATTTTCCAGGTTAAACTGAGCGGTTCTTATTATACTATAAATCATTTATATCATTCTATTACTGTCTCAAACTTTATTTATTACGATTTGAAATTGTTCATTCGATTATATGAGTTTGATGTGTTACTAACGTATTACATAAGCTTACAGTAACTGTACCAATTAGTTGTAGTAATATTAGTAAAATCTATAAGTTTATTTTTTGTATTATATTTTTGACTGATGTTTATCGTTGACTAATGTATTATATTGTTGACTGATGTTTCAAAACCATTGTATGTATGCATTGAAGGGGAAAATGATGGATGAAGGGGAGAATGATGCTTGACCAAGTATTGAAAAAGTAATTACCTTCAAATTGCACCGACCGTACATGGCAGATGAGCTGCCGATATGCCGTGCGGTGAGTTGGGTGGCGGAGGAAGTGGTTTTGGAGGTGGTTGTAGAACCGTTTCACGCGTCATCCACCTTCATCTCGCAGGTCCGCCCCGAGGGGGTGCGGACAGAGGCGGCACGAAGTTTGAGACAGTGAACGAGGAGACTCTTGGTGGAACCACCTCCTCCACCTCTACTGTTGCCTTCGACTCTCCTCCGGAAGGTGGTGACGGATTGAGGGGTGGTTGACGGGGATTGAGGGGGAGACGGGGATTGGGTATGATGGGCTGGGTAGAGGTGAGGCTGAACCACTGAGACAACTTTCTAACGGCGTCACCTACCTCTTCTGTCTCCAATACCGGGTGACGTACTATGGAGGTTGTGGTGAGCAGATTTGTCCACCCGAGGTTCTCCAGGCTCCCCTGCCTGCCTCCTCGCCTTTGGTAGACAAACCGCCCTTGTTCGTCCCAGTCATAGTGTCTGTTCTGCAATACAATTAAATACATGAAAATCGAACGTCAATGGTCGCACCTAGCATGCAATTCCTGTTCCGTAATCAATCAATAACTAATCATGTTCTTTTAAATGAGGTTTTTTCTTAAAACAATTAATAGTCATTTCAAAAGTAAAATCGAATAAAAGAAACAACGTTAATAGATAAATTGATAGAACATGAAAATTTATTAATACTGTTATCAACTGTACACGTTTCTAACATAAAGTTATTATAAATATAATCATGTGTTCATGATATGATTCAGTTTTAAAATGATCTACTCTGGGGCCGGTTGTCTGTGAGTTCGTTAAGTTTTAACGCCATGATTAGCCTGGGATAACGACATCTTGTAGCAACGGCAAACTAACTCAATTCAAAAATAGAGAATAGAAACATAAATATTAAAAGCCTTGAGTTTCAATAGTTTCTCATTTAACAAAATCGATGACATACACTCTATATTCAATTTTACTGCCTAAAAATATTACTTACTTTTAAATTCATGAATCGAAGTTTAGATTTAATATCATTGAGGCAACGATATAAATGAGGTTATGGAAAACAATTTCAATGACATTTTTTTCCATAAATTTAATATATCGTGCAGCCGTTTAATTAGAATTGAATACTAATTTGCCAGTACCAAACTAATCGAAACGAATTCGAGGCATTAAAATTAACTATCAGCTGATGATTAAATTTTCAATCAACTGAAAACAGCAGCAGTTAATATTTTAGATTTTTGTGGTGCATCACTCAACCCGACAACAATTAAGTTGTATCAGCATGCAATTCTCCAGATCATGTTTTTGATTTCATGAATAAATCTTACCAGACGCCATGATTTTGACTAACTTCCTTAATTGAATGACAGTGAATTAAAACACTGAGTTTAATTGATTCAGTTTAATTTTAGTTTACTTAAAATTTTTTTATTATTTAGTTAGAGTTTGGATTTAGTTTTCTACTAGGCTCTACGGTATTAATTTAATATAGGTTCATTTTTCCTCACTCAGTTCCTGGATTATCATGCATGTATAAATAATGATTTATACAATAATGCGGAACAGGGTGTCCATAAAACAGGCTCAGAAAATTTACGAGCAACTTCCCGCTTTTCCGGTATAATTCAAATTTTTTCCTTGATTTTTTAATGAGTTCGGATGTACTATAAAAAACTTAATTTTTTATAAACAACATTCCTTTACAAACAGGTCTTAAATAATTATATATTTTTTAATATATTGTACTGAGCGTGTGTACACAATGAACATTGTTCACTCAATGATTGATACTTGAAAGTACCTGTTAGGCAAAGCTTTCAATTCCATACACATTCAATAAATAATCAAAGCAGGCTCTACGGTACACTTAATATAGGTTCATTTTTCCCCAACTAAAATTACTCAAGTCAATTTCAAGTTCGTTCTGATTATTGATTTATCATACATAATAGCCCTCTAATAACAATGTGAATATCATCTCTTGGCAGGAGCAATGGGAAGAAGAAAGAGGAGATGGACCTTCAGGCTGATCCCATGCATGATAAGCACATGGACCCAGAGAGAGTATGAGAGGTTGATTTTTACCTCACTCAGTTCCTGATAGCCATAGCTATTTCAGTTATATCTGTACAGGATGGGTAAAGTGGGATCCTAGTGATGTGGATCGGAATATTCCCAGTGGGAAGGAACTCATGATTTGGAAATATTTCCTGTCCAAGAAATTTTGGGAATCTATAAAATTGCTTTAAAATCAATCTCAAGCAATATTAATTGCTTTAATATCAATCTCAGTCACTTTTCACATTATAAGCTGTAAATCATCCTTGTAGTTTCAATTTTGCTCACTTTGGTGTACTGACAAACAATACTCCACGTCCTCCACAAACAGAACACAACTTGCTCTATCTCAGATACTCACTTATCCTACCCTGAGAAGAAAGACTTTGAGAGAAAGAAATATGATTACGATAAGTGAAATAACAACTTAATTCCAATTTTCAAAATTAATAATGCTGGCTGAATTGGTGTTACGTCATGTTGTTAGCAAGTAGAAAACGGCTCAAATATAATTTGGATAGCTACATAATAATAGAATTATGACTTTGGGAATGACAATTAGAGATATTCAATGGATCTTAGGATAGGACTTCAACAATCATAAGTAAGTTAGCTTTGAATGTCTATTTTTGTTTTTGTAGGAAACTTCAAAGGCCAAAAATATCTTTGTAATAATATATTATTACAAAGATATTGTATATTACTGTATTATTACAAGTCAAGTAAGCCTTAGTGATTCTTGAAAGGCTGTGAGCTGTGAAATTTTTCTTTAATATTCAATTAAACGTGGGTGGATGGTAGTGGACGTCAAACTCCGAACGGCAAAATTATGTTCCATAAGAACATTGTAATTTTTATCAATCTTTTGGAGCAGATGACGCCGTTATTTATGAACAGAATTTCATGTTCTTTATGTCATTGAAAGAAAATTTAATTCTCCAGGGACTGGACTTTTAACATTTTTTATTTTAAGTTAATTTTAATAATTATTGTATGATTAATTAATAAAAGTATTGAACACTAATTATTGAAATAACCTTCAGCAAATGGCTGACTACAACAACTGCCCACTCTCAAGTAAGTTATGTTCTTGGTTTAGTTTATTTTGTTGTATCTAATAATTTCTAATTTTTTCGATTTCTATTTCTATTCTTTGTTTGAGGTTAATTTATTTTGTGCAAAGAAATAGAATAAACTCACTTTTCTCAGCTCTCATGGAAATCGAATTACACATAAAAATTTTCGATTTATCTTTCTTTACCTGACTTACAGTTATAGGCATTTATTAGTGAAGAAAAAATGATTCAACTTGTAAGACTAGATGATAGTAGTAAAGTATTAGTTGGGTGGTAGTAAATCTGATAGATAGAAAAGTGGTTAAATGATTGAAAAACTTTAATTGAGTGCTCATTCCTCCTTACACGTCCCATAAAAATATTAAAGCATGAACTTAAATTGCAGTTTTATTTCAACTGATTACAGTTTTCAAGATATTCATTCTCATACATTTATTTTTACATAAATATGTTGTATAACAGGTGAGACTTTGTGTAGCATAAAACGTATTTTTTAGTAATTTTAGATGGAAAAAAAATACAATTTCAAAATTCCCGGGAATTTATGATTTTAGGAATATTTCCCTTAAATTTCCCCTAGGAATATTTCCCCAATCTTAAATTCCCGGGAATTTTACATCACTATGGGATCCCCGCACTGTATTTATTGTCCAAAGATGGAGGATAGTGCGGAGCACACATTTTTTCGAGTGCACTCAGTTCTCTGGCATGTGGAGAGACATACTGGATAGGGATGTAACACAAGATAATGTTGTGTCAGCCAAGCTTGCCTCTGCCAACAATTGGCCTGAGTTGCTGAACATGTAATGACAACTCTCAAGAAAAAAATAGATAAGTTTCTAGAGTAAGCAGTAGAGTGGTAAGAGCAAGAGGAGAGCAGAAATGCTAAGGCTGCACGTCTCAGATTGAAGTAATGCTCAACAGGCGGTTTCCAATCTGAGACTAGGTGCAATGTGAGGATGGTTTTTAGTGCGGTTTCTCCCCCACTACCTAAGTAGTTCCGCTGTCGCTTTTGAAGGTTTTCTTCCTCAACAAAAACAAGAAAAAAATCATCTTGGGTATCTTTTTTAACGTTTAATTTTGAAAGTAAATAAATGTATTACTGTAAACACTCATATCGCCTCAAAAACTTTATTTAGGAAAATGCAATTTCCTTCTTACAATTAATTCCACTCCTTGCTTTCAACTCAACATCTTGATTTCAAACTTCCTGATCGCAAATTTGCCTTAGACGAGTAGTAATTAGGCCTACAGTACTAGTTATCATGCAAGTTATGGTGCCTCCCCCTTGACTAAGGGGAGTCCGGGATTCCACCTGCGGAACATTTTCTATTTTCTGAGAACAAAATATTGTTTTGGAGCCCTATTTTTGAAGTTTGAAAATACAGATTTTATTTACTAAAATTTTTTTTTACTAAAGTCTCTTTTTTTAAGAGACTTTTTGTGTCATGATAGCGTGATAAATATTTCTTGAAGAATTATCAATAATACAGACCCACACTCTAAAGAGGGATCATGAGAAATTTGTTCTATGTACAGGTATTATTCCATACATGTTTATAAATTACCCAATTTCTCATAAATGGGTGAATTTTGAGTGACGATTTTCGCATCATTGATTGCCATTTAACGTGACAATGACTCACAGTAACAAGCCATCATGCAATAATTACTGTAATAGGAAATATAAGCCAATTTTTATTTTCCACTGCATCCAAGTAAATTCTGGACTTCCGATTCTTATTAAGTTTGTTAATATATGCAAACTTAGAAGTCATTTTCGCCATTTTGTCATTTGTCTGATGCCACTCATTTTGTATTTCTGATATATAGCCTATTTTATTAAGCTACAAACTATATTATAATATTAATTGGAATTTAATATTGATTGATTTTTGATGAAATATTCCCATTTTAGGAGACTTGAACCCACCTTTTTAGGGGACTTGACCAAGTACGCTACTGCAGCAAATTTGATTCGCATGACATCTCTTCTTAAGTTTATTATCAACTAT
The DNA here is from genome assembly GCA_017141385.1 of Sogatella furcifera. Lineage (NCBI taxonomy): Eukaryota > Metazoa > Arthropoda > Insecta > Hemiptera > Delphacidae > Sogatella > Sogatella furcifera. The sequence goes on along the minus strand of CM029560.1, from coordinate 15,744,991 downwards.
TTTATTAGATTATTGAATTGCATCAATTTTCAAGGCAAGATGTACAAACTGGACAGTTGAATACTCTAGAGGCTGATGTAATTACTCACTGGGAAATTATTTTACTATCAATTTATTATTTTGAATCAGAGAGTTAATAAAATCAATTAATAATTTGAAGGAATGATCCTTGATTAGGATAGGAGTGATGTAAATATAAGCTTACATATGACTTTTTTGGTGAAGCTACTTATAAGGGTAGGGTTTTACTCGTTTGGTTACATTCTTGTCACCTATTCGAAAGTAGTTCATAGCGTTTATGACTAACATAACAAGCCCTAGCAACCAAGGCTACTACAAAATAATAGTTTATTCGAATCTGAAGGAACTGAGTGGTGAAACAGAAAATGATGAAGTTCAAATCAAAAACATAATTAATGTGATACTTATCGTTAAAATACTAGCGCATGCGCACGGTACAAGGAGTTCTGATCAGAACTACGTCACTTTCTAGTCTCTCTTCAATTTTGCTCAATATCAGGCAATTATGGAGTAACCTTCACTGTAATAACTTCGCCTAGCAACCAACCTCAAGATGCAAACAGACACATCACATACATATGAATAATAATTAGATTAGGATACTCTTTGCTATTACTCAGTTACATTAGAATTCAGTGGCCAATTATAGAAACCTACCGAAATCTTATCAAAGAATTATAATGAGCGAATGAAGTGGGTCATTATAAATAAAGCAAATAATATGTTTGATAAGGTATTTTAACAAGTAGGGCAACTTCTCCTACCAATGACCATAGGGTTCAAGTCTCCCTATGCAAGGTTTTTCAAATTGGGGTTTTACAACTATAGAGTGATTAAAAAAAACGCCGGGTTATATATATGAGATTAAAAAGTTTATTTTAACGAAAAATTGAGAATAAATACATCAGAATGTTCATATTTCTTTCCGATTTCCAAAATTATGTCAATCACGTGACCTCCTCTATTGTGCTGGTACGCATCAATTCTGTATACAACAAGTTTCAACTTACATTTCGCCGATAATCCGTCGAATTGGTAAACAAAGGCGTCTGACTTGGCGCCTTGTTATTCTCATTTTGGAGTCAATTGGTGGAAGTTTTGGGCTAACGCCTGTTTTTCTCTCCTTTCAATGTATTTGATAAAATAAATAAATGAACTCAAGTCATTGGCGTATGTTAAGTTAATGAACCCCGAAACATCAATGAATGACGGAGAAAATTCGACAGGTGACGGCGAAATGGAACTGGAAACTTAGTGCAGTAATAGTGAGTTTTATGGACAGAGTTGATACGTATCAGCGCAGTAGAGGAGACCACATGCTTGACATCATTTCTCATGAAATCGGAAAGGAAGATGAACATTATAATCTATTGATTTTCAATTTTCGTTAAAATAAACCTCTTAATTTGATATATTAAAACCGGCGCTCTTTATCAATCATCCTATACTTCCAATGATTATTTTGAATTGAAATCTGTGGATAATGAAGAAAAAACCTAGAGATTGCTCTCAATTGGCATCTTGAACCATTTGCTATTCAGATAAAAATACTATGATATAAATGAAAAAATTGGGGTTGTCCCAAGTCCCCTTACTGTGCATCAATTTGCCTGGTCTTCTCATCTTCTTCCTTTTTCTTTTCCACTCTTCTTTGTCTCTTCACCGATTTTTTCTTCTTGATTATACGTTTTCGCTTTCTTAAAATGCGTTGTCCTATAAGAAAAATGTAGCTTTGATGTCAACTAGAAATTAGCAAACTCTCTTGCATAGGTGTCCTGATTGGAAACGCGCAGATCAAAGTTGGTTGTGGTTTTGTAAAAATTGCTTGTGTCAGCAGGATTTGTGATGTAAGATTGCTGTCTTTGCCAACATCTTTGGAAATTATCACAAGTATCAATTTCTAACCTCACCTTTCTAAGCTATTTTGAACACAAGGTAAATCACTAAATCTATAGTTGTGTATGTACCCACCTAGAACACCGATTTTTTCTTCTTGATGATAGGTTTGCGCTTTCTTAAAATGTGTGGTCCTATAAGAAAAATGAAGCTGATTAGTTATCAATAAATTCAAATTAATACCAACAAGTATTGTCTAATAAGAAAAATGAAGCTGATTTATTATTGATTCATTCAAATTAATACCAACAAGCAACAATTAATTCCATTACAAGTAGAAAACCATTAAATTAGAAGATAATATTATTGAGATAAATTAAAAGACAAATTTAGAAAAAACAAGTGAAACCACAGATTTCACAAGCAGAAACCTTTCAAATAAAAGGGAATTTAAAGAAATGCAATCAATTTGAGATATTAAAAATACAAAGTACTGTATTTACAAACAGTAGCATTTGTCTCATGCTAATAGAGCTTTGTTTTCAACTACTTGACAAAGTATAAGTTACTTTTTTTCAAATGTGAGTCATTATGTGACATCTATACAATAAGATCTTTTATATGAGACACGAACAAACTAATCGGCTGAGAAACCACGGAGGAGTTCTGTTTAAAAAAAATTCTTTGCCTAATAATATAAACACTAACTAGAAAAAAAAATCAGTAAATCGACTAAAATTTCAAGAAATTCATGTACTTAATATAGCATTATTATTAATTTAAATAATTGTAAATAGAAATTAATCATTTCACTAGGCGGGTGGCAATTGACTGTTAGTTACGCATGCTCAGTACTGATAGAATTCAACAGATTATATGATTCATTCGATTATATGAGTTTGATGATTGTGTTACTAACGTATTACATAAGCTTACAGGCAATCACTCAATTAATTGTAGTAATATTAGTATAATCTATAAGTTTATTTTTGTATTATATTTTTGACTGATGTTTATCGTTGACTAATGTATTATATTGTTGACTGATGTTTCCAAAACCATTGTATGTATGCATTGAAGGGAAAAATGATGGATGAAAGGAGAATGTGGATGCTTGACCAAGTATTGAAAAAAGTACTCACTCAAATTGCACCGACCGGTAAGGCGGCGGTGATGGCTGCTGCGGCGCGTGCGGTGAGTGGGGTGGCGGAGAAAGTGGTTTTTGGAGGTGGTTGCAGAACTACCATGTCATCCACCTTCATCCCCGCGTCCGCCTCGAGGGTGCGGACAGAGGCGGCATTGGGTTTGGAGACAGTGAACGAGGAGACTTCGGTGGAACCACCTCCTCCACCTCTACTGCTGCCTCTGACTCCTCCCTCCTCGAAGGTGGTGACGGGGGGATTGAGGGGTGGCGACGGCTGTAGAGGTGGAGGCTGAACCACTACGACAACTTCTAACGGCGTCAACACCTCTTCTGTCTCCGCCACCGGGGTTGGTGACGGACTACGTGGAGGCTGTGGTGGACAGGCTTCGTCCACCCCGAGATTCCAGGCCTCTGCCCACCCTCCCCTTTGAGAGAAAAGCCGGCCTCTTGTTCGCCCCGTTGTAGCGTCTGTTTTGAAAAACAATCAAACGTCAATAAAGTTTCGAATAAATTATCAAGCTCCAAACAATAATAATACATTTTTGAGTAGTTGTGAAGGTGATACCATGGTAGTTATCCATATTAAATGAAAAGACAAGACGTTGTCAAACCACTGGTTTATTAAAAAATCGAGATACCGGTTTTGGTTGTTACACCATCATCAATCTCTGGTAAACTCATATTGAAATTGTACTTCACATTGAAATTATATTTTACAACTGGTGTTTCTTCTTCTGATTCAAAAGAAAGACGGGTATCACTTCTTACAGGTCATGCAAAGATTAAAGCAATGATTATTCTCACATTGAAATCGAACTTCATTTTTTCATGAAAATTATATGTACTAATGAATGCTTCAAAAAGGTCAAGGAATAAAATATTTCCACTTCAAATGTCATGTATCAGCTCAATTGTGCTATCTAAATTTTATAATTATTTTAAATTAGACAAAGACACACAAAAAAACTAATAAATAACTATTAAAAAAACAATGATCATTGAACAATGAATGACACATTAATAATTTCTTTCCTCAAATGAATCTTATTCCTTCATCGGACTTCATATTGATAGAACTCTAAATTCCAATTAAATTCACCCAAGTTGATCATCTGCTATTCACCTTCACAGAAGCTTTTTATTTTGTCAAATTTGGTCATCAAATTAAATTTACAAATTAATCTTTCAAGAATTTGAGCAACCAAGCATCAATGGTCGCACTCTCAGCTAGTGACGTAAAATTCCCGGGAATTTAAGGAAATATTCCAAAAATCATAAATTCCCGGGAATTTTTGGGAATTTATGCTTCTTCCATTTAAAATGACTGAAAAAGACGTTTTATGCTACACAAAGTCTTAAACACCTATTATATAACATATTTATGTGAAATATATGAGAATGAATAACTTAAGAGCTGTAATCAGTTGAAGTAAAACTGTAATTAAAGTTTATATTATACTGATTATTTGGTGGAATGAGCACTCAATTGAAGTGTTTTTAAATCATTCAAATACTATCTATCTATCTAATACTATACTACTATCATCTGGTCTTACAAGTTGAATCTGTTTTTTCTTCACTAATAAATGCCTATAGCTGTAAGTCAGGTCAACTATAAACACAAGTCAAAAAATTTTAGGTATAATTCAACTTCCATTGCATGAGAGCTGAGAAGTAAGTTTATTCTGTTTCTTTGCACAAAAATAATTAACCCCCAAAACAAAGAATAGAATAGAAATATCCAAAAATTAGAAATAATTAGATACAACAAAATAAACTAAAACAAGAACAGACTTGAGAGAGGGCCGTAGTAGTCGACCGTTTGCCGAACAGCAGAATCATGCCCATAAGAACAATGTAATTTTTATCAATTTCTTTTGAGCAGATAGCGCTGTTATTTATTAATAGAATTTCACGTTCTTTATGTCATTGAAAGATAATTCAATTCTCCAGGGGCTGGACTTTTTACTTTTTTATTTTAAGTTTATTTCAATAATTATATTTCAATACTTTTATTAATTATATTTATTTAATTATACTTATTTTCTTCTAGAGCTACTGTATTTGAAACTTTGAAAACAAATAAAATCAGAGTACCCTTTAAAAAATATTTTTTATTTCACAACATGTTTTGGCTAATTTGCCATTTTCAAGTGTAAATAATAACAGTAAACAAATTAAACCTATTATATTTATACCTAATCTAATTAAACATATGTTTGATTTTAGCATAAATTTCGTATGATTTCATTTTCAATGTGTGCATAAATCTGTCAAATATCTAGGTATCTAATACAACTACTGCATTTTTTATAAATTTTCAAATTAGTGAGATTTTATCAAAAATTGGGTTGTTTGATTCAAACTTAATTAAATTTATTATTCTCTCTTTGTTTGCCTTTGCTGCTGTATAAATGTGAAATTCTTCTTTAACATCTAACTTTTTACTTTTATTTCCATAATTTAAAATGCTGATTTTTGTGTCATGTTTTTTGATTTAAAAGCTTGAATATGTTCCCGAAATCTTGTGTGAAAATTTCTCCCCGTCTGACCAATATAAAACCTCTCACAGTTGTTGCACTCAAGTTTATAAATTCCGGATTTCTTAAATTTATCCTGCTGTAATTTTGGATTTGATTTCTTATTTATTAATTCAAAAGCATTATTATTAGTCCTATATCCTATAATGAATCATTTATATATCCTATAATAAATCAAAAAACATGACACAAAAATCAGCATTTGCTGAACATCTAATAAATTCAGGCCATAACATCACAGACATGAACTCAAACATGAAAATTTTAAATTATGGAAATAAAAGTAAAAAGTTAGATGTTGAAGAAGAATTTCACATTTATACAGCAGCAAAGGCAAACAAAGAGAAAATAATAAATTTAATTAAGTTTGAATCAAACAACCCAATTTTTGATAAAATCTCACTAATTTGAAAATTTATAAAAAATGCAGTAGTTGTATTAGATACCTAGATATTTGACAGATTTATGCACACATTGAAAATGAAATCATACGAAATTTATGCTAAAATCAAACATATGTTTAATTAGATTAGGTATAAATATAATAGGTTTAATTTGTTTACTGTTATTATTTACACTTGAAAATGGCAAATTAGCCAAAACATGTTGTGAAATAAAAAATATTTTTTAAAGGGTACTCTGATTTTATTTGTTTTCAAAGTTTCAAATACAGTAGCTCTAGAAGAAAATAAGTATAATTAAATAAATGTAATTAATAAAAGTATTGAAATATAATTATTGAAATAAACTTAAAATAAAAAAGTAAAAAGTCCAGCCCCTGGAGAATTGAATTATCTTTCCAATGACATAAAGAACGTGAAATTCTATTAATAAATAACAGCGCTATCTGCTCAAAGAAATTGATAAAAATTACATTGTTCTTATGGGGCATGATTCTGCTGTTCGGCAAATGGTCGACTACTACGGCCCTCTCTCAAGTCTGTTCTTGTTTTAGTTTATTTTGTTGTATCTAATTATTTCTAATTTTTGGATATTTCTATTCTATTCTTTGTTTGGGGGGTTGATTATTTTTGTGCAAAGAAACAGAATAAACGTACTCTGATTTTATTTGTTTTTAAAATTTTATTCAATTATGCAATAATCGTTAAAATTAACTCGAAATAAAAAAAAATCCAGCCCCTGGAGAGTTGAATTTTCTTTCCAATGACATGAAGAACGTGAAATTCTTTTCATGATTAACGGGTGTATCTGCTCCAAAAGATTGTTAAAAATTACATTGTTTTTATGATAATTTTGCCGTTCGGTAGTTAACCGTCCACTACCATCCACCCTTAAGTTTAATTGAATATTGAAAATAAAATAATTCCACAACTCACAACCTTTCAAGAATCACTAAGGCTTACTTGTAATAATACAATTATATAAAATATTTTGGCCACAGAAGTGTTTTTTATTTTGTAGGCTATCAGATAATACAGGACAAAACAAAAATAGACATTCAAGAAGCTAACTTACTTATGATTGTTGAAGCCTCATCCTAAGATCCATTGAATTTTTTAATTTCTCTCAATGTCATTTCCAAAGTCATAATTCTATTATTATGTAGCCCATCTAAATTGAATTTATGAAAGAGCCGTTTTCTACTTGCTAACAACATGTTACACCAATTTAGCGAACATTATCAATTTTGAAAATTGAATATTGAAAGTTGTTATTTACACTAATCACACTTCTTTCTCTCAAAAGCATTTCTTCTCAGGATAAGGACAAGAGAGAAAGTTAGTGTCTGAGAGAGAGCGAGTTGGGTTCTGTTTGTCTTTGTGCGTAGACGTGGAGTATTGTTCGTCAGTACACCAAAGTGAGCAATAATTGAAATTACAAGGATGATTTACAGCTTATAATGTGAAAAGTGACTGACATTGATGAATTCCAATCATTTTGAAGCACTAAATAACGTGAATAGTGAAAGTCGGAGGTTAGTAGTCCAGGTGGTCTGTTTATTATTCACTTTTTTGTGTTAAACATAATTTCATGAGCTATTCCCATATGAAATATTAATTTCTCTTCTATTTTTCTACATAATCGCCATTTTGGTCTATGTATTCCATATTCGTTTTCTTAGGACCACTTCGAAACTTTCAAATTTCAAAAACTTCCCCAAAAACGCCCCCCCCCTCACTTCTTCCGTTCTTCGCCAAGCTGATGCTTGAGAATCCTACGAGAAGCAATGGTGTCCCTTAGGGCCCTGTCACACTACGCCACTTCAGACGCGCGGCGGGTCATATTACATTTTTTTACCTCGCGTTTCGACGCGTTTTGATGCGCGTTTTCTAGTGGCGCCACGAAGGGGGGATAATATAACCTTGGATTCTACATTGTATTGGTTCGCGCACGTTGAGAAGAGACTCCGGCTCAATGCACCAATATTGTAGCGTCGTCTCTTCTTAGCATGCCCTATAGACAGTATGATTAATAGACTGTATAATTGTCTATCATTTTCGCCTTTATTGAAACTGTATTCATTAATATGAACTATAATAAATAAATATTCTTATGGCTTTTAATGGTGAGGAGACCCTTACAGGTAGTTCCACCTCGCCAATGTGTACTCGGCCAGAACCGGTCACCCATCCAAGTGCAGTCCACAGTGTTTGTGACTTGACATCACGTTCACCGAGAGACCAATTGCCAGTACAATATGGACTATTATTATATTATATTAACCGTTACTCATCTCACTACTGATCTAGCGATCAAAAAAGTACATTGAATACAGTAAATTTGGTTTAATTGTAGCTACATTAAAAATTACTAGTGAAATCACTACATTTTAGTCACAGGATTTAACTGGATGCTTTGAACAAACAAATAAACAAAACAAATTATTCAACTATATTATAGTCTGTCCAATAAGCAAAGAAGACTCTGGCAAGATGTGTAAATGGCTCCAGCTTGGTCAATATTTGTTCAAGAATTATAAATTTGGTCTTAATAGTAGATCAAATTACACAATTAGAGATCAAATTGATAATTTTTGAAGCAAAATTGACCGAGCATGAGTCATTTTCCTATCTTGCCAGAGGGTCTTCTTTGCTTGAACAGACTATACCTACTATTAAAGTTTTCAATTAATGAAGATCTTAGTACCCTTTTAAAATAATATTTATTGGATAATGAATTTATTAAAACAATAATAAAGCACTGGGTCAATTAGAATGAAATTATATTGAAATGCAGGCAGTTATTATCTATTAAGAATTATTGGAAACTACTGCCATCAGCATGACACGGTTTTGTCAACAACATCTTATAGTAGTAGTAGCTGTGATTACTTGGACTTTTCATTGAAGATTTATATCTTATAACATTATTATTATTATTACTATTATGATCAATGCTTTGATATAATTATAATAATAATAATACTCTATAATAATCATATAAAATTGCTCATAATTATATTTTTGCACATGAAAAACTCTAGAGAATGATTTTATGTAAATTATAAGATTATGCTCAACTACATTTGTGGACTAAAAGTAATAATAAGCTTGATTATAATACTGACAAAATTTATTAGGCTTGTATGCTTGAAAAAATTTAAAGCATACTAAAATATTTTCTCATATAATCAGGATAAAAAAAAGATACTGATGGAAATATAAAAGCTGCTATTTTATATTTTGTAATAATTTGTAGTGGAATAATACTTATAATTTGTTACTATGTGATCATTGAAACTGAATAAGTAGTATAAAATAAATTGAAACTATCAAAGATAATATAAATTCCTCAATTTTGAATATTTTTCCATCGTGGGAAATCTCACTAATTGGAGAACGCTGAATCCGAATCTGAAATCAGAATTCCTCTATCTTCAAAATCACGCGATTTAGATTTGGTGGAGTGATAAAATTTTTCATCGCGAGTGGCACTGAAGTGGCGTAGTGTGACAGGTTGGGCGCGTTCTCATAACGTTACAGATGCTGACCCTGTAGCTCGCCACTTCTGAGTGGCTTTGGAAACGCGGACAGTCGATCCTACAGCGCGTCCCACAAAAACGCGTGGCGTACTGTGACAGGGGTACGCGCCACTCGTATTTGATACTACAGGAAAAAATTAGGATGAGCCTAACGCGCTGTTACGAACGCGCGTCTGAAGTGGCGTAGTGTGACATGGTCGTACTGGTGAATAACGTACTGAATCGATTCCAACAAGAATTTTGACTCTAGCAAGATGGGCCAGTAAACGAAACTTTAGCCATTGTAGGCCTACTCACATATTAAGCGTGAGAAGATTGAGATTCATGGTCATAGTAAAAAATAAAATGAGTCAAAAAGTCAGTAAAATTGTGATAGCGTTGTTCAACAGTCAACACTAAGTTAAGTTACCTATCACAACATGACATGAATTAAACCAGGCTCTACCGAGCAAAATAGTAATGCAAGGGAATTTATTTGTCAGACCACTTTAGAAAACAATATCGTAATGAAAATAAACCAATTTCACTCACCATCATGAACAAAGTTGAGGAATTCCGACCTTCATTAGAATCATTAGATACACCGAAACCGCCATGCTGCATGCATAACCGCATCCGCAATTCCGCAAGGGCATGTAACCTTAACCTAACAAAAAATGAACAGAACAGTGGGTAGGTAGGGGTGGAGGGTGTACGCCAGAAACTCCAAGAATCATTAGCTCCAAAACCAAACCGCCACACAGTTTCAAAAACTCCAAGTTCACAAACTCCAAAACGAGATCGGGGCACGAACAAGAAGGATACAGTATCATATACTCGTTTGATACTGTATCAAGTACTGAAATGATACTGTACCATCAATTTAAATGATACAGTCTTCTACAATGATACAATTCAGTATTTCAGTGATTTTCCCAAAGTATTCGCGTTAATATTATTGAGTCATAAAATAATTAATCATGAATAGCTGACGTCAGTTAGGCGGTTAGAGAATAACTGTTATTAATTCTCAGCTCTCTCAGGACAGTTGGCGGGCTGTCTGGAGTGATGAACTTTAAGAAAAGATAACTTTTGGTTTGTAAATTTTAATTAGGCTATTATACCGTAGGCCTATGTTCCTTAAAGAATTTCAAATTTATTTATTTTTGGAAAGGAAACTTATTTCTTCATGAATAATTTCACATAAACTACATCTATATCAGTTTTATTTAAAAATTAGGCTTATGATGACTCAACTCTCAACAATTTTTCATATATGACTAAGTTATGGATGCTCTAACGCAATAAATATAATCAATGTGACTCATTTAAAATGTTCTGAGAGCCAAAAAATTTCTGTGCATTTATAAAATACTTTCAACTACATGAAGGATACTTTTATTTATTTTGTTTTTGAAACTATTATGAGTTTCAATTTATTATATTTAAAATTAATTTATTCATTTAAATAATAGCTACATTATATTCTCCTATTGTTGAATTTTAATTTTAATCAATAATTTGTTGCTTATTGTCATTTCATCACGCATTTATTGTTCACAATTCAAATCTAACCAAGAATGAATTCATAAAGAATTTTTTTGAGTTATCAATTTCTTATTACATCACCAAATACTTACTTAAAAAATTTTTGTTTATTCTATAAAGAATATATTTGAAAAACTTTCATAAACTGACGTTTTTAAATCCGACTAAAAAGAAGAAAATAAATTCCTGGTCAACTTTGAATCTCTTTATGTAAGTTATTGAATTATAAATATTTTCATGAAACCTTATTGGTTTAGAATTCCTTGTAGCCTACGTGTTTTCTGTAATGGTTTGTGATAGAGATTAGCAGATAAGATTGAGAATAGACAATTATGTCAAAAGATAATAAAAATATTCTCATTACTTTTAATGGTGGGGAGACCCTTACGGGTGGTTCCACCTCGCCAATGTGTACTTGGCCAAATACCAGTTACCCATCCCAGAGTAGTCCACAGTGTTCGTGACTTAACAATGTAGCTATGATTTGTAGCTAATCAAATGTGAGAACGCACATGAGAAACTCTCAGATAAAACAGTTGATTGAGAAATGATTTCAATTCTTTCAAATGGACCGACTCCTACTCTACATGGTTGTCAGTTTCAAGAACATAGTCTTTTTTAAAGGTGGCTATGCTCTAGCTTGTGTGGAAGTGGATAAAAATTAATTTATTTGAGCCACAGTAATTTTGCAACCTGCTACAAATTCCTTGTACATACATGTTTTGTGTCAATAACTGAATATATACAGTAGTAATTTTTGTTATGTTAATGTTGAAATCTGAATTTTATGTATGATTTCTGTTTAGTGGCAATGATTAAATTGAATAATACGTAGCCTGAATTAAGATCAATCAAATGCAAATCATATAGAAGAGTTTCCAGTGCTAAAAACTATCTAATATTAATATAAAAAATGATTCAAGGAAAATGAAATGGAAAATAGTTTTAAACGTTTATTGGTCAGACAGTACCAAAGATTTTTCATCAGTGAAAATGTACAAGCAACTTAAAACAAATATCACAGTTATTTTTAAAATTAGTTTTTCAGTACATATTTACATTGCAATATTTTCAGTGGAATCAATAGGCACTTGCAGTGAATTCCTGATTCAGGAAGCCTATATTTTTATTTTTAATACCCAATATTATTGTACTGTATCCAAAATTATTACCAAATCTTATAGCATTAGTTAACGAATCCCATCAAGTGGTTTTTTGATAATGTGTAAAATAGTTACTTATGTTGAAGTTCAAAGGGAAATATCCCGATTGATTGAACCTAGCTAACTACAAAATATTGTAAACATTCGAATTATTAGAATTATTAGCAAACATTCCAATAAAGAAAAGATAGGAACACAAAGAGAGCAAGTGTCAGACTTTTACAACATTCATTGTTGTGAATCAGCTGTTGTTGATAACATATTGTCATATAATTCAACTAGTAACATAAATTAACTTGATCCAAAAATTATCACTATTGATTTTTGGACAAACAAATTTTTACGTAAATTTAAAAAATGATGATATTGTAATTATCTAATGATTGCATTCACTATGAAGAGCAAATGGCTGTTTTCAGTCTATCTGATATAAGGCCGCCTTCAAATTCAAAAGCCCGCCGTTTCCTGCGAATCATATGCCTTGGCGCAATGATTGGCCAATGGCAAAGCGGCGCGCCAAAGCCAGTCGAAGTGGAAGGTTTGAATAAAAATTTGGGTGCGTGACGGTTTTTCAGACGTATATTGATAACAATTCCAACGAATTAAAAAAAATCATATAGGCCTAGCTGATGCCTATTAGTTGGGCAGTTGGAAAATTTTATTATGCTTAGCTGCAGTTAGGACAGTCCAAATCTGTCTTCGATAACGAATTAGTATAGCTGTGGTTACTTACGTTTTTGTATTCTCGCAGACAGCTCGCCAACTGTCCTGAGAGAGCTGAGAATTAATAACCGTCATTCGCCAACCGCCCAAGTAATTGGCGTCAGTTACTATTCACTATAGTATAGACTTCAATTTGAATGATTTCCCTATAGACTAACAAAGTTATAACAAATTTTCTTTTGAACTTCCATTCACAGCAAAAATCCATTCACATAGTACATTATAGACATTGATTGGGTGTTGATGGTCACAATGCTTTTCATTTTTGTTGAAACACATTAACTTGATTAAATTAATTCAGTGTCTTCAAACTTATTAAACTTTTTTGGAATGATTCTCCAATTCATAAATTTTATTTTGTTGGTGATATTTTCCATGGTACGTAACTATTATAGTTTGATTGCACAATTTTTTCATGAGAATGCTTATTTAGAAGAATAAAATGCTTATACTTGGGCTTATACTATATTGAGGAAGCACTCGTTGAATAATATTGAAACTGATGATAATGACTGTCATCACCTTTTTCTCTCAAGTATCTCTTCTACATTTTTCCACATAAGAAAACGCTGATATTGAGCTGTCTTACATAAAAATGATTCAGGAAGAATCTAATTGATACAAGACTCTCTCTTATTAAATGTTTCTTGAACATCATAACCTAGGAGTAAATGAATCACTGGTTTTATAATGCTCTACTCATCATCTTCTTTCTTCTTGATCAATTTCTCTCTTTCTAAATTATTTTCTCATCTTTTCCACCTTAGTATTGGCGTAGATATACTAAGCTGTATACTGTATAGTTAGACTATGGTATTGGTTTTCAAACTACTCACCTCTATCTTGATACTACCCACCTATATCTTGATAGGAATGGAAGAAGCCTACATAGCCTAATTACGTGCAAAGGACAACAACACAATTTAAAACGGTTTGAATCTCAATTAGATATAATAATCGTAATAAAAGTTAAGAAGAGTCACAAGTGTTTTTAGCTATCAAAATATGTTCTGGCGGACACAACACAGACATGATACTTCATGATATCCTCAAGAGTATGAGACACTGCCTCAAAACTTGAAAAATAATTAAAAAATAGAGTAATATTAGAAAATAATTGATTGATTGAATACCCTTTTCAGGGCGAATTTAGAGCTCCAGATCCCCTCTACGAGAGAGAGAGAGAGAGAGAGAGAGAGAGAGAGAGAGAGAAAATTAGATTATATCTCTGTTAGATTTTCAAAATTAAAATTTTCCTGTTTTGATGTTCGTATTTGATAATGTTTTGATATGAGCTTCAATTTCACATAGTAAACTTTCTTTACAATGTAGTTACATGTAACAGTAGGATGATGGTTCAGAAAAACTTGTATTCAAATATTACGTGAAAGTAGCTGAAAAAACTATGTTGATGAAGGATTTTTGTGATTGTAAAATCTAAAAATGTTAAATGAATGGAAGCAAACAATTTTTGGTATTCAATTATTGAATATGTGAGACAACTATTGGGAGGGGTCTGACTTAGGGTTTGGAATGATAATTCAAAGTTCTGGTAAAGACAGCTCTATATTCTCCGCCCTTAGATTTTGGGGCACAATAAAAAACTCTACTCTGAATACAATTCGTCATAAAACTATTGAAAATACAAGGTAAGAATTGAACTTAAGGACATTTTACTTCCAACTATGTGCAATATATTTTAATTTGAAGAGTGAAATAATCAATGACTTGTAAATATACTCTTTTTTCTATGTCACATCCAAACAATAAACAAGACCAGCTTGAACTTTATTGAATTACTTAGTCTGTATTGTACCATGTACGTACATTTTACAGTATAATTTAAAACATGAAGGTTCGTATTATATTGTTGACTGACATTTCCTATAGCATTGCATGTAAGCATTGAAGGAATAAAAGCATTCTGAAATAAACACACAGATTTTGTCAATTTTCTACACTGTTTATTTGGTACACAACCATGGTTTCATGACCACACAGGTCACATTTTCAAGCTGACTGAGCTGTCAGCTTGAAAATGTGACCTGTGTGGTCATGAAACCATGGTTGTGTACCAAATAAACAGTGTAGAAAATTGACAAAATCTGTGTGTTTATTTCATCATGGAACGTTTCTACAATCTTGACCACAACTCAGTTGAATTTCTTAAAAGCATTCTTATTCTTATTCATATTCACTTTAACAAAAATTGAAATACAATTAAATGAATACTTGGTAACAATAATGAAAGATGCTATTTGACTTGAAAACTTGGATAAAAAGTATAGTTCATTTGATCCTTCTCAGTATGAAAGTGAATTAACTAACAATAACATTTATTCATCAAACAAAATATGAAAATTACATATCTTTCCCACTCAGAGGCAAGGATAGGCTAATTTTGCTTGTCCATTTCGAATACTGTGGTGGTGGTGGTGGTAGCTGCTGCTGAATGATTCTGCAAGAAAACAAAAATGAATTGGTACAACGTAAAAGACATAAAAACTTTCATAATTAATAAATGTTGATTTCACTAGTATCATTGCAATAGGCCTACATAGTACCTTTTATGGAATTTGTGGAGCTGATATTAGTTTGATCAAATGTTTGATGCAACGTATGTTTCTTGTATAAAAAAAATAATTATTATTAAAGACGGTAATAGTGATAATATTGAAGATGCCAAATCCCTTCTTATCAAGCTCAAAATGATCACAACACTTAATATCTATGCATAGGCTACATAATTCTATTCTATTACATATTAAAAGAGGCTCGAATAACTTACATATGAGACTTGATAGACATTTGTATAACACAATGAATTGTATTCAAATGCCGGACCAAGTAAGTGGTGATTGTTGTGAATAGGGTCTAGGTAGTGTAGGGTCTTACACACCTCTCAATAACCCAGTATTCTCACACTGTTAACACAACGAAGGTAATTAGATTATAGTAATCTAATCTAAGTACCTTGAACGCAACAGTGTACCTTGAACCCAACATTCTGTATATAACACTCATCTGGTGTTAATGTGTGAAGAGCAAGGAATTATCAATGTACCGCAGCAAATTGTGATAGAACTATACTCCGTCCACTGAGTTTTTGGACCCAAGCTCCTCCCCCGAGGTTCTGACGTCATGATCCGACCAGCTCACAAGCGGTCGTAATTGCCAGAAACGTGGAAACTTCTAATCGATATTGGAACTTTAATATCGAATTTTTGAGTGGCCTTAGAAATATTGATATTTATGGTTGTTCGACAAAATTTACATCCTTCTAACATGAGATTGATCATTATCAATATCACTTGATAGAATTATAGTTGATTGAACATAATATCTCATAATAATATTTTTGTGCATAATAATATTTTGAACTATAAGAAAAATAGAAGCAATTGGAAATACCATAAACATATTAGAAAGAAAAAAGGAATATTGACCATACCCAAATATAATCCAGACGCCATCAGATGTTTGATATCAGGTAAGATTATGTTAGTGACAGCTTTACTTGAGCAATCTTCTTCCACCTCACTCTGTTCACTGAAAAAAAGAAATAATGATCAAGGTCATGAATAGAAGGTCATGGCCTAAAAATTGACAACTATGTACAGTAGGAAATTGAATTCATTTAAAAGCATTGAAATCATTTTCCAATCAGCTGTTCTAATGGATGCGTTTCCTGTGTGCATTCTCCCATTTGACTTGCTACAAATCATAAGCTATTTTAATAAATAACTGTCTATTCTTAATCTTTCTTGCTAAACTCTATCACAACCTATTACAATAAACACAAAAAGAAATTCTATACGAAGAGTTTCATGAACGTTTTTCATGAAAATTATGCTCAAAGAGAGAAAAGTCAAGTCAACATGCATGATTTGTATCTGTACTTAATGCTTTCATATGAAAAGATTGCGACTACGGTGCGACGTTGCCATATTATTAGGGCATGGCCTTTTATTAAAGGAAGCTATGATTATTCTCATTACTCTTAAGATTCTCTACTACAATGTTTCAAATGAAACCAACTCATGTTACAATTGATATTGTCAAACAATGTTTCAAGAAAACTCATAGTCCATTGCTTTTCACATGATTTTTGGTTTGATGATTTTATCAATTAATTAATAATGAAAACATCCTTGAATATTGCGTCATTGCATGCAATTAATAATGAACTCGACAGCTGGTATAAAATCGTCATGTATTACTTTTCACATGATTTTTCTCCGTGGGTACATTATTCAATCAGATTCATGAATCAGATCGTCCTAGACAAGGAATGATCACTTATAAATTTTTATCAATAACAGTTTCTATAAAAATAATTTTTTCAGATGATGAGTAAAGCACTTTGAGAAATTCATCGAAAAACCAGCTATAAAATCGTCATGTATCACTTTTCACATGACTTTTCTCCATACATTATTCAATTGAATCGTCCTAGACCGAAAATAATCACCTATAATTTTTTATCAAGAAAAGTTTTAATGAAAATAATTTTTTTCAGATGATGAGTAAAGCACTTTGGGAAATTCATCGAAAAACCAGCTATAAAATCGTCATGTATCACTTTTCACGTGATTTTTCTACGTACAGTATTCAATTAGATCGTCCTAGACCAAAAATAATTACCTATAATTTTTTATCAAGAAAAGTTTCAATGAAAATAATTTTTTTCAGATGATGAGTAAAGCACTTTGGGAAATTCATCAAAAAACCAGCTATAAAATCGTCATGTATCACTTTTCACATGACTTTTCTCCATACATTATTCAATTGAATCGTCCTAGACCGAAAATAATCACCTATAATTTTTTATCAAGAAAAGTTTTAATGAAAATAATTTTTTTCAGATGATGAGTAAAGCACTTTGGGAAATTCATCAAAAAACCAGCTATAAAATCGTCATGTATCACTTCTCACATGACTTTTCTCCATACATTATTCAATTGAATCGTCCTAGACCGAAAATAATCACCTATAATTTTTTATCAAGAAAAGTTTTAATGAAAATAATTTTTTTCAGTTGATGAGTAAAGCACTTTGGGAAATTCATTGAAAAACCAGCTATAAAATCGTCATGTATCACTTTTCACGTGATTTTTCTTCGTATAGTATTTAATTAGATCGTCCTTGACCAAAAATAATTACCTATAATTTTTTATCAGGAAAAGTTTCTATGAAAATAATTTTTTTCAGATGATGAGTAAAGCACTACGTACCATACCTTTCTACTGCATCAATAATCACACATGATTTTCTCAGGTGAATCTTGCGATCAGGCGATTAGACTCAATCATAATCATTAATGATTTTTATTGAAACACAGTTAAAAAAAAAAAAAATCACTTAATGCAGTATGATGTTGACTGGTTAGGAATCCAGTATCTTTGTGGAGAAAATATTTGAAGTTAATCCAGTTGCAAATTATTATTATTTTTTTTTTCTAATGAATGTCATTGAAACTTGTCTTAGAGACAAACCATCAATTTTCAGTTCACTTTTCTTAACTATAACAAGACTAAAAACTTCAGTTCATCCAACAACGACTAAAGCAGTTCTGAGAGCAGCACTGAAACTGTATGCACACACTATCACCAGTAGGTTTTAAACTAATTCAAAAGGCTTCGTTCTCTTAAGCCTCCTGATAATATCTTGATTTTGGAGTAGTAGGCCTGCCTCGGGGTTGACGTGATGATGGAGTCTGGACTCATGGCGCATAGCAAATCGTCTTATCTCACTAGACACAAACGGTATACGTAGATCTCTGTGCAAATCACTGTTTCTAATGTACCAAGGAGCGTTGACCATATTCCTCAATACTTTATTTTGAAATTTCTGTATCAAATTGACATTACTCTTACAGGCACAACCCCAGAGCTGAATCCCATACACCCAAATTGGTTTTAATATCTGGTTGTATAGAATTATCTTGTTCTTTAGAGATAAGCTGGATTGACGACCAAGCAACCAATACATTTGTCCATATTTAATATCAAGCTGTTTCCTTTTTATTTTTATTTGTTCCTTCCACTTCAATTTGACATCTAATGTCATTCCTAGATATTTAGCGGTATTTTCACATGGAATTCTATGGCCATTCAGGCTGATATCAATTGTTTCTATTACTTTTTTGTTGATGAAGTTTATTATTGATGATTTCGATTCATTTAGCTTTATCTTCCATTTCTTAGTCCATTGGCATAGTCGATCTGCAGCTACTTGGAGAGTGGTGGATGTTTCTTGTATAGTGGCGCCTGTAGTCAGAAGCGCAGTGTCGTCGGCAAATGTTGCAACAGTGATGCCATCACAATGTGGAATATCGCATGTGTACAAAAGGTACAAAATTGGCCCCATTACACTTCCTTGAGGTACTCCTGCCCCAATATCTTTCAAGTTTGAGTAGTCATCATTCTGCTTCACTCTGAATGTTCTATTTGTTATGTAAGACGAAATCAGTTCTACATATTTTTTTGGCAAAAGTGAATCAAGTTTTTTTATCAGTCCTTCATGCCAAACTTTATCAAAGGCTTGGGCTACATCAAGGAAAATAGCAGAGCAAATTTTCTTCTCCTCCAAACACTTCTCTATAACATTGGTTATTCTGTGAATCTGTTCGATTGTAGAGTGCTTCCTCCTGAATCCAAACTGATGTGATGGTATGAGGTCTCTCTCCTCAATTATTGGATGTAATCGTTTGAGAAAGAGTTTTTCAAACAACTTTGAAATGACAGGTAGTAATGATATTGGCCTATAGGATTTGAGTTCATGTGGTGGTTTTCCTGGTTTTTGTAACATTATTATTTCAGCGACTTTCCATGAATCAGGGACATGCTTTAATCTAAATGCTGCATTGAATAAATAAGTGAGCAGAGTTATTGCTTTTCTTGGCAATTTCTTCATAATATTCCCTGTAATTAGATCGAAACCAGGTGCTTTCCTTGTACTTAGATTGGTAAGGATTTCTTTTGATACTTCATTTACACTGACAGGCTGTATATCAGAAATATCTGTATTTTCCCTGGTCTCAATAACTTCGTTTGTAATTACATTGGGCTGAAAAGTTCTAGCTAAATATTCTGCAAATTCTTCCACTTTTTCACTGTCTTTACGAGCCCATGATCCATCTGTCTTTCTCAGTGGTGGGATATGGGATGTTGACATTTTCAATTTTTTCGTGGTCTTCCAAAGTGCAAAGTCTGTCTCCTCATCTGCTGTCAAGTTTTGAAGATAGGTGTTGAAAGTTTCTTCTTTCCAGATTTTGATCTACCTTCTCAATTGTTGAGTTTTATTGTTGAGAATTCTTTTATCTTCTGGATCACGTGAATGCTGCCATCTTCTTCTTGCTCTTCTTTTTTCAATTACTAGATCTTTTATTTCTCTTGGATAGTTGATTCCTGCTGTCTGATATGTACGTTCTTTTGTATTCTGCCAGGCTGCTTTTTGTATTAGCTTGAAAAACTTTTCTGCTTCTTCTTCTAACTGCTGTTTGCTTCTTAATTGAACATTTAGGTCAATTCCATCATCTAAAAACAACTGAAAGCTTCGCCAATCTGTAGTTTTATTGACAAGTGTGGGCTTAGCTTGTCTTTTTATTATTCTCTCGCTGAGCGTGAGAATTACAGCAGAATGATCTGAACTTAAGTCGAAATTTTCCTCAATATGAGTAAAATTGGTAGATATTCTCTTTGATATGAAAAAATCTAGGAGGTCAGGGATTTTATTTGTGTCTGTTGGCCAATAAGTCGGACTCATTGAAGAATGAAAAATGCATCCTAATTCATTGATAGCATCTCTTAATTCTCTTCCTTTTGTGGATGACAATCGGGAACCCCAGTCAATATGCTTAGCATTAAAATCTCCACCTAAAATGAATCTATCACCCAAGTGCTCTAATATCATTTTATATTGATTCTTTTTCAAATTGTATCTAGGAGGACAGTAGATTGCTCCAACTCTAAGATTTTGTGCGAGTGTTTCAATTCCTATTACTGTGACCTGTGCTTCTGGCAATTGTAGATTGCATTCTTCATAATGATTTATGTTGTCTTTAACTATTATTGCACTGCCCCCATGAGCTTTATTGTCCGGGTGTATTGTTTGATATATTCTATAGCCTTTTATTTTCAAACATGAATGAGTTGTTGAGTGAGTCTCTGACACTAAGCATACGTCAACTTTATTTGTTTCTAAAATATTTCTAATTCAAGTTTTCTATTTATAATTCCGTTAGCATTCCAAGTTACTATTCTAAGTTCCCTCTGATTCATTTCCTTATTTGAGATTTGTTTGACAAAGTACTTCTAGATTCTAAAGTTTCTAACCTTTCAGAGAAATTATCCAACTTCTTCATTATCTCGTGCAACATAAATTAATATTTGACTCATTCATACTATTTGGTTTGAGTGTTTTCATCTGTTTGTTATTACTACTTGTTTTGGTTACTTGTGCATACGATACATTTTTCACTACTTCACTACTTGTGTTGACTCTAGTTGGAACACTTTTTGTTCTATCTTTATACAAATTATCCCTTCTTTTTTGAAGTTCTTTAGCTACTAAACAGCCACGATAGTTTGCGGGGTGAGCTTCACCACAGTTGTAGCACTTAGGTGGAGTACTCTTTTCCTTACTACAATCTTTGGTTAGGTGTTTTCCGGCACACTTGACGCACATAGCTTCATGTTGACAAAAATTAAAAGTATGAAAAAATTGCTGACATTTCCGACATTGGGGGATGATTTTGTTACTTCGGAGAGCCTCTATTTTTACTTTCATGTAGCATATGTGCTGAATATTATATATTTTTTTAATGTCCTCTGTGTTCTCAAACGTAAGCATGAAGAGTGGAAGGCGAATTATGTTATCCTTACCATCGACTTTATTTTTATTTATTGTATTAACTACATCAATAATTTTGAACCCCTTATCCAAGAGATCAGTTTTGACTTCTTCTGGATCACAAGAAGGATGAAGATCTCTAGCCATGACTCTTATAGGCCTAGATTGCTTATTTTCATAAGTGTGCCAATCTAGCTTATTAGTATTCATTATTTTGGTGACTTCTCTGTATTCCTGATCAGTTTCTACATTTATTTTCAGCTGTTTGTTGTTCATTATTGATGCTCTATATTTCAAATTGGCCTGTAGCATGATTTCCTTCACTTTATTGTAACATCTTTCACTTTATTGTGTCATCTACATTACTCAGAATGATAGGTGGTGGTTTAAGATTCTTGACTATTTGCTTATTTGATGATTGGTTATCTCCTACCTTGTTTGACGATTTGCCTGTAGTTTCTGTCGGAGATGGCACTGTTGGGGATTGGCTTGCCTTTCTCTTGTTAGGTCTTTTATTCTTCTTGAGGATCCATTCAGTTTCCTCCCTCAGCTCGTCTTCTTCTGTTTTGTATCCTCCTGTCGCTGATGCTGTTGCTGCTGGCTCGGTGGACACAATACCGCGGTTTTTCTCAACATTTGTTTTTTCTGTCGTTGCTTTAGTTTCTAAAGCAAGAAGTCGTTCCTGTAATTGTTCTAATTGATTTTTTAATTCGGCATTATTTTTAACTGCATTTTCAAATTTTGTTGCTAAGCACTTCCATGCTTTTGCTAGGAATTTTTCTGCCTCTGATTTAAGTAGTTCAGTCTTTACTTCATACGTCACGATCTCTCCGTTTTCCTCTATCGGTATTTTTAACGATTTTTCACTATCTGCCATACTGCACTTTTTCAATAAATGGATAATGTTTGCTCAGCACTTCCTGAAATGGAGTTTAGCCTGCACTGGCATTGTTGTTGAAACACGCGCGTACACGCACACACACTCACGAGCACTATTGGCACAGCCTATTTTAACTGACTCAACAGTTCTACAATCTAATTTTGAAATAATTTTTTGAGCTCTAAAAAACACGACCGTTCACCTCTGCTACTGAAAGCTGACTCAGTTGCAAATTTGAAATCTCCAAGTGAGAATGAACTGCCTGTAAAAATAATCTGCCTGTAATAATAGATTGGTGGCTCGTTGGAGGAGTGATAAAGCGCCGGTCTGATAACCAGGTGGACCCTGGTTCGAATCCCAAGCGGAGAACAATTTTTGACCACAGCACAATCACATAGATACGACCACCCTGTCTTTTGGAGGAGACGATAAGCCGTCGGTCCCGACTACCTAAAAAGTAGTTGTCATCTATCATCCATTTCATTACCCACGCACAAGCCTATGAGCTTATGTGGGCTTCACCCTCATAAACAAACAACAAACAAACAAACAATAATGATGAAATTAATTACACTTAGTCTATTCATTAGAAATAATAATTCATAAACGTACATTTACTTATTGTGGCTTGACACTTAAATTTCAATCATTGAATATTGAGCAAGTATCTGCTGTACGAGTTGCATGAATTTTTACAAAATTATTCCACCTGTAATGCTAGAATCATAAGGCCTAATGCTAGAATCCACCAAGTAAATGTCAGAATCCACTTGGAATAAAACTTCAAGTTTTTCAAAAGACTTCTGCACCATGCAGCAACTCTTGCATTTGAAGATAATCTATTGCCAGAACCCAATTTAACAGTGTATATTTTAAGCTCTTCACCAAGGAAGAAAATTACAGTAATAATAATCTTGCTAAAAGATTAAAGTAAAAAATTATTGCTAAGTTAGGTAAAGCTAGTAGCCTACTCATCGTAGTCAAGTACCAAGTATAATGTAGCCTATAATTTGTTAGACTAATTCAGCATTCAATTACTGTTATATGCCTCTAACAAGAGAGAATGATCCCTGTTGCCAAATTTCAAAAGCTCTACTATAGGTCTACTATAAAGCTCAAAAAGTTACAGATAAGTTTTAAATGCAGATTGATGAGAATATTGGGTTCTTAATATTAAACTAGAATAATATTGCTGAAAACTCACCAAAATGTTAATTCGTGGTCCTAAGTTAACTGGATATTAAACAGTAATAATCAATGAGATTCAACTACTAAACATAACATAACCTATTTTGTTATGGTATCTGATAATCTGATGTCTCTGATACAGCCTCTAGCAATAAAACAGCTCTGTATCATTCTGTATTTAAAATGCAACACAGTAAACGTCTCCAAAACATGCTGTATCTAGATCGAGAACTGATGTGCAACGGTGTAGCTAACTGTGTATCAGCCTGCAACGGGATTTTGGAGTTTGTGATTTTGGAGTTTTTGAAACACCTCAAGTCCAATTTCATCGGCAACCCAAATTAACATTGTGGAGTTTTTGATCCTTGGAGCTAATGAGGCACTCCCGGGGTGGAGTGTCTCGCCAGAGGAATGCGCATTCGTACTGCTCTGTACTGCGCATGCGCGGGTAGCATATTATTGTTCTAGCAGACTAGCAGTGTCCGTAAGGCCCATTCTACACGGGCATAGGAAACGCGGCGTTAACGCGTCAAACTTTTTGGCAAACTATACGAGGCGTATCAAACGCGTGAAGAGAAAATCAAAATGGTTGATGAACCTAACCTAGAAAAAATGATACAAAACCCAGCTGATCAACGCGCGCTCAACAGAACACATTGTGTTGAATGGTCTTGTCTACACGAGCGAAATAATCACGCGTTTACAACGCGTTGTTAACGCCCAGCTAACGCCGACCTCGACGTCGGCAACGCGTTGACGCCCGCTGACGCTGTGAAAACGCGTGATTATTTCACTCGTGTAGACAAGCCCATTTAACACAATGTGTTCTGTCGAGCACGCGTTGCCGACGCGACGTTAAGGCCGAGTTTCCTACGCCCGTGTACAGGGGTGCCCATCCCCCCCAATGCTGATGGCGCAAAATCCCCCCCAAAATTCATTAATAGTCCTGTACTATAATTCCTCAAAAACCCTAACCACCTCCCCATCCCCCCCCCCCCTACTAACAACAAAACGTGAGGACCAATTTACCAGTAAAATCGTTGACTTCATTGACTGAAATTATTAAAATATTTCAATAAAAGTTTATTTCAGCAACTATAGGTAAATTACTCTATTTGACGTAACTTTCGACTTGAAGCCTAACACTCAAAATAGAGAATACCATGTCTAGTATTCCAAGACAGTAATTCGCACTTCATAATACAGAGTGTCTCATGAGAAGTGTAACAGCCGGCAACCATATTCTACATGCAGTTTGCAACAAAAAATGTCCAGTAAAGTTTTTTCTTATCGACCTTCGTTTTCGAGATATATAGATTTTTCGATATTCTTCAAGTAGGCCTACATACCGTAATTAAATGGTATGAAAAGAAGATAAAATTTCACATTGATTTAAGGTATAACACATGCCGAAGTCAATTACTGAGCAGTATTTTTTAGCGGTCAAAGTTGAAAAAGAGTGATTTTTCAAGTTTTTTTTTAAATTTCAAACAGATTTTTCTTGATTTTTTTCCAGGGTACAAAATAATTTTCATAGCACAAAAAGTTTTTCATTTGCTTATTTTTCATATGAGACCAAGTACAGGGGTCTAGCTCAAATCCATGAATCAGAATTCCAGTTTTAATTTGATTAAAAATGAGACTAATCTTGTTGAGTGTGAATAATCGTCTACAATTTGATCGCTCTGTTTCGAGTGATTTAGGTCATACAAAATACTTTTTCTACTGTAAATTTGGCTTAGAAATGCAATGGAACTGGTTAGAATTTTGAATCTGCAGTGGTTATTGGGATATTTGTAAAAATATGAAAATAATTAGTATTTTTCAATTTCAAAGAGGATTAACATGTTTACCTGATGCTTCAACTCACTTTTCTGTGGCTGAAACTTGTGAATAATTTAGTTTTGAATAAGAAGTGTTCAGTCAATGAACAGGACTTATTTCAGTACCTATTTCTGAAATAAAATAGGCTACAGTATAATATTAATGATACTCACATATGGTCTTGATTTCTACGATTTATGGTCTCTATGATTTTTTTCTACGATGGTCTTGATTCCGTATTGAATTAAACTACAGTTCAATCTATGAGACCCCCTTATTATGAGATTATAAGGAAATCGAGATAAGGAATCTTTTCAAAGGAAATCGAGAAAAAAATCTCACTTTTTCTGATTTTGTCTTGAATGTATTGAGTATGAACAATCTTCACTCAAAAGAGGCTATTGATCTCAGTATCGAATATCACAATCAAATGTGTTTTTTTTGCTCCTGTTATGTATAATTGATAGTTTGTTTATAGAACTTGTAAGCGCTCCAGTCCTTCGTCAAGAACCAAAAATATTACTAAGAAAGAAAAAAATCACAGTAAAATAAAAAATGAAGTCAGTAGAACATGAAATAAGTTAACGTTTTCCCACTCCATGACATTCTGAAAATCATGAGCTCGTTTACGCAATAATTAAAAAAATTAACACTATAATTAAAAACAACAATATTTAAATGCTCTTCAATATAACATTCAATTTTAAATCAGAATGCTCAAATATCCTGATATACAATAAGTTGGAAAAATTGTCAAGGTCTAGATATTTATTTCCATTTCCAGATTTATCACTATTTTCTTGCAGCCGTGCTTCCCCTGAGAGCTCGTACTCAGGCAGCAGCCACTTATTAACTGTAGCCTATTCTATAGAACTCATGCAAAGCTGAAAATAGTCTTCCCGGCAAGCCTACTTATTAATGAATATTTTTTTAATTATAGCCTACTTTACCTTTCATATTACCTTTATAGTTCATCACCCGACGAAGCTTTTTTGCTCCTTCAGCTTGTTTTTCCATAACGTTTTCATGGACTTTCACTTTGATTACCTATTTTATATTCCCCGGAATGTAACCCCTATGTACTGTACATGAACTCCGCACCTTATTTGTATTTTTCAACTTTTTTGGAATCATAACTTAGTAAGTCTACATTTAATTCAAAAGTAAAAATAGAAAACACTATACATTCATAAACCACGTACTTTATTACAAACAACAAAAATACCACCGCTCAATCCCACAGCAGAACACCAACTGAATGTGCATATGAGCATTGTATAAAATTGAATATTGTCAAGTCGTCAACTACGAAGAAGGAATAATTACAGGAACCGATTAAAATCGATTATGTTTGTTCAGGTCTGAATATTCTATTGAAAGTTTTGTGTTCATTCTGAGCAATGAGATCAACTCAGTCAAACGGAAGCCTGGCAGCCGCGGTGATTTGTAAACATGAATCGTTAGACATTGTTGATCCATAACAACTATAGGCTACTAATAAGTAAATTAACTATATATATATTGATTCTACATCTAGAACTGTCAGAGACATTATTCTATTCAGTTGAATTATGAAAATATATAGAAAACGTTTAGGCCTACATGTGAAAGTGAACCATTCAAAATAATAACTCCATATTACTGAAATCAAATTAATTTGTTGATTCCCCCCCAAAATTTTCAAAATCCCCCCCAAATTTCGTGCCGATGGCGCAACTTGCGCCATCAATCCCCCCTGTGGGCGGCCCTGCCCGTGTAGAATGGGCCTAACTGTTAACTGCTAAACTGCTACTGGCTTGACTTTCCGGTTTCCGCTTCTAGATTTCAGTGTTAGAAAAATACACCGGTACTAGTAGTAGACAAATTATAATTACAGTAAGTACATTAATGAAATTGATCTTATAAGGCCAGTATAATTATAGTCTGTCCAAGCAAAGAAGACCATCTGACAAGATGAGAAAGTGACTCCAGCTTGGTCAATATCTGATCAAATTGATAATTTTTGAACCAATATTGACCGTGCTTGAGTTATTTTCCAGAGGGTCTTCTTTGCTTGGATAGACTTTACACGATAAAAGTTCTATAATCATTATGGAAAGAGATAAAAATATGCAAGAAGATTTTTAAATTACTTCAACAGCATTATATTATTTATACAACAGAATTATATTTCTTCTACTAGTGGTATTTTTTTAAATAACTGAATTATCTTTCAAAGATGACAAATCTTTTTCAAACTATTTTTTTATTGGAAAGTACACAAATTTGAATATATGACGTAAATTTCAATAAAATATTTTGGTCCTTTTACTACATACCATCACTTTCACGCTAAATATACAGTGAAATTTTCTAAGCAAATATAAATTTTTTTACTTTTGTGTGTATGAAATATAAAAAAAATGACATTATATTCTATAAAATTGAAAGTTCTCACGTGAATAACGCAATTTGTCTGACAATTCAAAAGAAAATCAAATTTCATGCAAATTTCCAATATTTCTTTATTATTATTTTACGCAAAATTCGCATTATACAGTCCACTAAATCGCTATCACCGCCCCAACAACTACATACCATCACTTTCACGCTAAATATACAGTGAAATTTTCCAAGTACCTAAATATCAATTTTTTCACTTTTGTGTGTATGAAATATAAAAAATTTACATTATCTCTATATATAAATTTTCTATAAAATTGAAAGTTCTCACGTGAATAACGCAATTTGTCTGACAATTCAGAAGAAAATCAAATTTCATGCATGAAACTATTTTAAATTGGAAAGTACATAAATTTGAATGAAATATCTTGGTCCTTTTACTACATACCGTCACTTTCACTCTGAATATACAGTGAAATTTTCCAAGTAAATATCAATTTTTTTACTTTTGTGTATATAATATAAAAAATTGACATTATCTTGTATAAAATTAACAGTTCTCACGTGAATAATGCAATTTGTCTGACAAGTTATATCCATTGTCTCCACCAATAAGCTCACTCAACAATTGTAATAGTATATAAGGTCTAGCAATTAAGATTAGGGAGCTCATTTACTGTATTTGATGTCGGTTATCGCTGTATTTCTATTAATAAAGTCTTTTTAAAAAGGCAACCGTTGGTTTCGATTACTTATCTGGCGCCCGAACTTAAAGTGTCGCGTAAAGTTTAAGGATATCCACGTTCATGTAACTCGGACAAGACCATTCTTGAAATATTTTTAAACTCTTCAATCGCGATCGTGAACAAACTTTCTTTTTCTCCAATGAGAAACTTTCAAGTATAATTGTGAACCAACTTCTTCAGCAACCGCGATCGACTTTGTTCTCCAACGAGAAATGAAGTACAGTGTGAACTCAACTTCATTTATTTATTTTCTTACTCACGTACAGTGTGAACTCGACTTAATTTATTTATTTATTTGTGAACGTACAGTGTGAACTCAACTTCATTTATTTATTTGTGAACGTATAGTGTGAACTCATCAACTCATATTTCTTTCCTTCATCAAGTGCTGTGCGAACTCAAAGTAACGTTTTCCTTATTTCATCAAGTGAAGTTTCAATTCATCATAACTTTTTTTAAGTACAATTTGTGAACTCAACGTGACATTTCTTCCTTAACTCATCAAGTGACGTTTAAATCCATCATAACCTTTTTTGCAAGTGCAATTTGTGAACTCAACATATACTAACTTTTTTCTTCGCACACCCTTAACAACGACAGAGTGACCTCTGCAAAACCAGAATTTGTTTTTCTCTGTCTTTCTATTGTAACAAGTACGGTGTTAATCCACCTACACGAATATTTTCCGACTCTGACGTCCATAGTAATCAGTGAACTCGTTTCGGCCACACGGACTATTCTGCAACGAATAACCTCATGCAGTAGATACTGTGCTGCCACTTTTGTTGAGACTATCCTGATCCAGCCCGCTCCTTCGAGGTAATCGTCCTCACGCTGGCCAACAACACCGGCGACCGGACCATCCAGCGCGACTGAGACCTTGCCGCCTACAGGAGGATTCCTGCCGTGCTGTCCTCATCCGACGGAGAAGACGACATCGACGCCGCCGCAGACGACAACCGCTCCTTCCACAGTTTCTAGAGAAATTCCTCATGACATTCTTAAATTTATCCCGCAATATGATGGCACTTGCTACAAGTTGCCACAATTCATTTCCACATGCCAAGATTTGTATGATGCTTATTGCACTGAAACAAATACAGACCGAACTGAGAATCACTGGGTTCTCTTCCGAGCCGCTGTAAGCCGTCTTTCCGGACCAGCGGAAGCGGTCGTATTCAATAACAACTGTACAACTGTAATGGAGATGATAGCCACTCTCAAAACTAATTTCGCTGATAACAGGGCCGTTCCGGACCTAATCGCGGAAATTACTTTCATGAAATCTTTTCCTAACGAACACCCAATTGAATTCATCAATCGTCTTGACGAGAAAAGAACAACTGTGCTCACCAAGTACAAACTTGACGGTATTTCAGGGGAACTCTTACAAAATTTAATGCAACAATTGAACGCAACCCTCACCCGCACATTGATCCATGGGGTAAACCCAGTGCTAGGTTCTCATTTACAAATATTACAGATTCAGAATCTCGATGACGCACGCCATAGACTAATAAATGATTGTAGTATTGTTCTCAGAAACTTGAACTTCAAATCAAATGTTGATACAATTACGAGAATTGACTCACGAGCCTTCAATACTCGCACTCGAAGCTTCCAGACACCACACAAACCTAACACCACAAACATTCTCGAAACCTAATCCACCGAATTTCTTTCGCCAAAATACTAGGTTCCAACAATCTTTTCCCCACACCAGTAGCTTTCAACAGACGTTTCCACAAACCACTGGTTTTCAACAAAACTTCCCTCAAAACCGTTTCACCCAACAAACACGAAATCCAAATCAATTCACTAACACTTTTGCTCAAAACACTTCTCAATTCAGACAACCACAGCAAAACGATGCTGCTAAGTGGGACTCGCAAAACACTGTCAGTATGCGCACAGTCCAATCAAATCCTTCTAATCGCTTCAAAAACACTTTCAAATCTCCCTTTGAGGTAAATCATTTGGAAGATGACTGCACTAACAACTTGACACATCCTCTTGAAAACAAAATTCAGAGTATGCAAAGCCAGCTCACCTCCCTCACTGACGCACTCAACAATATGCAGGCTCATTTTTTAGGGGTAGGCCCGTACCCAGCGGACGCTCCCCCAGACAATTTGAATCATTATCAATATCAATATCATTCAATATCAATATCAATATCAATATCATTCAATATCAATATCAATATAATCATTATCAATAAGTCACTCCCGTACTTTGTTGATCATGCTAACCGTAAGTGGATGATTGATACTGGATCGGCGAAAAATTACATAAACCCCGCTGTTATTCCACCAAATGTGACCAGATTTATGGAAGAATTCGTACTAACGACACCTGTTGGTCAAGGTGGGGGGAATGAGTACATTTTTATGAATTCTACTAATGTATTTCCAGGAAGTCCACAGATCAAAATGTATGTTTTTGATTTTTCACCTAGATACGACATCCTCTTAGGACGCGAAACTATGAAAGGATTACCGGCCAATGTCAATTACGAAAACAATACGTTAGATTATCTTAACATCTCAAAACCGTTGTTATCAGTGATCTACTCCAATGCTGAACGGGAACAAATACAATTGCAACCAGGCTTTAATGTCATCACCTTTCCAGTTAGGGCAACTCCCAATCTCAAAACTGGGTTACTAAAAGCTATCTCTCATGAAAGCTACCATATTGAAGAGAGTATTTTTAGTATTGACGAAAATAAATGTAAATGTGTAGTGTATGCCAACGAACTCATGACCTTAAGTCCCGAGCCGATGGAAATAGAAGAAGTAGATAGTATTTTTGATAAGAACGATTTAGTTAATTCAGATGTATCGAACAAGGCAGATGTTCTTAGGGAAATCCCTAAACCCTTACGGACGGATCACATGAACGTCGAAGAGAAACAAAAGATAATTGCTTTAGTTAGGCAATTCCCAGAAATAATAAAACGGGAAAATGATACCCTAAGTAGTACGAATTTGTTGAAACATACGATCAATACCACGAACGACCTTCCTGTCTATACTAAAAACTATAGGTACCCACAGATTTATAGAAAAGACATTGAACTCGAAATTGACAAACTACTTAGAAATAAAATTATTCAACACTCGAACTCACCACACAACAGCCCTATTTGGGTGGTTCCCAAAAAACTCGATGCATCAGGCAAGCGGAAAATTCGAATGGTTCTCGATTACCGTAAATTAAATGATAAAACTATTGATGATAAATACCCTAGGGGGTAGGCCCAATATCGAAGATCTGTTTGGGAAAATAGGCAGGGCCACGTACTTTTTAGCCATTGACCTGGCTTCTGGCTTTCATCAGATCGAAATGGATCCGCAATCCATCCTTAAGACTGCCTTTTCAACTGAGAATGGACATTACGAATTTTTACGTATGCCATTCGGATTGAAGAATGCACCCCCAACGCAGTGGCGGTTCCAGACCCGAAAAACTGGGGGGGCAAGGGCTCAAATTCACGAGTGATTTTCTAGTGGGAGGGGGGCTGGAGTTTATAAAAGGATATGTGGGTGCCCTTACCCCTACTCTAGATAGTAGGGTTCCCAGGCGTCTTTTTTCCTTGGAAAAAATTAAAAATATCATGACAAAATAAATAATTAGTCCAACTCAATTTGATTATTTTTCGAGCTAGGTTGAAAATGTTGATGCCTTGAAAACTTGTCCTTATTTTATTAAAAAAAATAATACTCTTGAGGTTCAAGAGTAGATAATTTGGCAATAATTTCTACTAACAACTATTGAATTGAATCCAATAGTTTCATACTACGGCACACAGTGTTTCAGAAGGATGCGCAATACTTCTCAGGCTGTTTCCTTATACCAAGTAGAGAAAAAAGTACCATGGAACATAGGTACCCTCGAAAATGCTTTGTTATCGAGATAACAATGGAGAGAAATTGAAATTTTTCAGAAAGTATTGATTTTTAGAGGTTTTATTCAAGTTATAAAATTATTTATTACCATGTCAAATTACGACGTGATAAACTCAATCAAATCTTAAAATTGCGACTTTACAGTAATTTTTCACCTGTTCAATGTTTTGTCTCCTTTTGATCGCGATTTCTGAGATTCAGGTAAAATTTACACAATCAACTCTATTCAACTGTTATCTCTTCAGATTATCTTCTGATTCTCTTCAACTTCTATCAATATTGAAAATATAAAATATAAATAAGCATATTTGCTCTATTATCTCAATAACCATTCAGGTTAAAAACTCCTCATAAAACAGTCACTGAATTCCTCAGATTCACAACTCCATTTCACATGGGAATTAATAATTTTAGAATCTGAATGAAGACAGTGAAAAAATAGAAAAATGAATATTTCTTGAGAAATTTAAATTGTTATCTGAGCGGTAACAAAGCGTTTTTGGTGATATGTCCCACGAAACTTTTTCCTCTACTTGGTGTAAAGAAACAGCTTAAGAAGTATTACACATTCCTTCTAGAAAACTCTGTGTAGTATGAAAAATTTGGAATTAACTCAATAGTTGGTAAAACTTATTGCCAAAATATCTACTTTTGAACCTCAAGACTACATTTTTAAATAAAATAAAGCCAGGTTTTCAAGGCATTAAGATTTTCAACTTCAAAAAAATCATCAAATTAAGTTAGACTGATTACCGGTAGCCTATTTACTTTGTAATGATATTTTAGATATGATGCAATAATCATAATCCACTTCATTGTAGATTGGAGGACTCAATAACCTTAATACATGGAAGATATCGGCAAGCTTCTTTGATTGAAGTACCAAACTATAACATGAGTGAGGATTTTCAATTAGGCTTAGAAAGTCATATGAACTTCCAATAACAGATATTATCTATTCTATAAACCATTAAATTATTTTTTATGATTTTAGAAATAATTATATTATGTGCGTCTAACTAGAAAAACAATTGGAAAAATTCCCATGAAAACTAGGGGGGGGGAGCAGCTGCCCACCCAGCCCACTCCTGGAACCGCCACTGCCCCTACGTTTCAGAGGGCAATGAACATAATTTTTTCAAGAATGACCAATGTATTGGTCTACATGGATGATATAATAATTTTCTCAGATAGTCTCGAAGAACACTTGAAACACCTGAAATCAGTATTTACAAAACTAAAAGAACATAATTTGAAAATCCAACTTGATAAAACCGAATTTTTCACACGCGAGTTATTGTATTTAGGAGATATCATTTCTGACAAAGGCGTGATGCCAAATCCCTCTAAGGTCGAAGCCATCAAAAACTTTCCAATCCCTACAACCGCCAAAGAAATCAAGCAATTTCTTGGGCTGACTGGTTACTATCGCAAAATGATACGAAATTACGAGAAAATAGCTAAACCGCTCACTGCCGCCTTGAGGAAAGATGTGACAATCAATCCTCGTAACAAAGACTACAGGGAAGCTTTCGAGAAATTAAAACTAATGTTACAAAACAGTCCAATTTTACAATTACCTGACTTTACAAAACAATTCATTGTCACTACGGACGCCTCCAATTTTGCAATTGGAAGTGTGTTATCGCAAAAGTTTGACGAAAAAGACCTTCCAATAGCCTATGCGTCTCGCACTCTCAATAAAAGCGAGATTAACTTATCAACAATAGAGAAAGAACTGCTTGCTATTGTATGGGCATGCAAACACTTCAGACCATATTTATACGGACGGAAATTTTTGATTCAAACGGACCATAAACCAAGTAGCTGATGCTCTTTCTCGTATCCCCTCGCACCCCATCAATTTGATGGATAACGATGATAATGACTTTCTCGGCTTCGATAATACCGACCAATTTCAGGGATTTGATGACATAAACGTGGATGACTTAATTCAACTTGATAGTAAAACTGACCCGCCACCCATAGATGACTGTAATGATTATCTTGATGATATTGTAAACGCTTTAACTAGATTCAATAATGACGATTCCGGTGACAATCCTGAGACTAATCAATTGAAGGACGATACACGACCAAATATGAATATTCATATCAATACTCTACCTGATGATGCTGCTAATGATCCGACTGACACCCGTGATCTCAAAAATAATGATGTCGATACTTCCGATTACGATTTGAATGATTATATTACACTTAATGGTAATACCCATCAAACTGACACTCTTGATCAGCCCCCTGCAGACCAAGATGACAATAACCCACCAATTCACGATGACACTGACAGCCTTGTAACAATTCATTCCGCAGAGAGTTCGAATGAACAGATTCAGTTAGTAGACGACGATAAAATATTG
Organism: Sogatella furcifera; assembly: GCA_017141385.1. Classification (NCBI taxonomy): domain Eukaryota; kingdom Metazoa; phylum Arthropoda; class Insecta; order Hemiptera; family Delphacidae; genus Sogatella; species Sogatella furcifera. The sequence goes on along the minus strand of CM029560.1, from coordinate 15,709,929 downwards.
AACGTTGAACATAATCATATACTTATAGAACGTGAAAACAAACCAACTACCTTACGAAAAATTTTTGACAAGAACCAACTGGCTTTTTTCACAACCCCTCTGATTTCGAACACATTAACAATTTTTGCTTAGAATATTTGAAACCCAATACTACGTATGGTGTGTATTGCTCCAACGACGGTTTATTGAATGACCAGTATGAATCAATGTTCAATAATTTTACCGAAGTAATCAGACGCAATTTCAAGACCGTGACGATTAAACGGTATAAAAAAGTCAATCTCGACGTTATTGATCCCGAAGAACAACAAACGGTGGTTTCCAATTATCACACAGGTAAAACCTATCACAGGGGAATTTCAGAAAGTTATTCCCACATCCGACGACGGTACTATTGGCCTTCAATGATGCGTGACATTACCGAGTACATAAACAAATGTCCGGTATGTCTCAAAACTAAATACGAACGTCGACCCATTCACGCTGAATATAAAATATCCCCTACTCCAAACAAACCATTTGAAAAAATACAACTTGACGCATTTCAGTATGACAAACGTAAATTTCTAACGATCACGGACTGCTTCTCAAAACGAATTCAGGCCTACCCTCTGACGAGTCTTAATCAGCTTGAGATAAAGGACTGCCTCTTTGACTATTTTTCTCTCTATCCAACCCCTAAAATTGTCCAGGTGGACAACGGACGCGAATTCGACAACGCCGGTTTGCGTGATTTTCTAAAACTTTACGAAGTTCAACCCTATTATGTTACACCGGGTCATCCTGACTCGCAAGGCTTAATCGAACGGACTCACTCTACTCTTATAGAACTTCTGAACCCTATCCAACTTCAACATAAAAATGATAATACTGAGACTAACATGAAAATGGCCGTAATTGCATTTAATAACACACTCAATTCCACTCTAAAAATGACACCAATGGAAATAACGTTTCGTTATTTGGAAAATGACGGAAATAACAATGGAAATAACGGAAAGTAACGGTACGTACATCATTAAACAGGTTTACTCTTGTCAAATTGCCATCTTAATATTTCTATAACATGCTAATATAGGCTACTAACACAGTGAAACTTTGAAGATGAAGCAAAGATGGAC